>CM045497.1:54906961-55419118 GCA_024704745.1 Rosa lucieae | reverse complement strand
CTAATTGAAGATTAAGATTGATTGAGATTTAGATAACATTTGTGCTTTACCACCAATTGATTCTAAAAGGGGTGCGGCTAATATACCTTATTATTTCCTTTGTTCACCGTACATTTGATTTTTAACACTAAGATTTTCAACATTATCCTTTGAATAATAAAATAAATAAATAAACGATAACAAGAAGAATAAAAGATTGTGCACCACTCCATTGCAGCCACACTCAACTATCCTTGTCTTCCTTTCTCTCTCTTTCTAATCTTCTTCTAATAAGTTAGGCGGTTCATCATAGAGCATATTCTCGTTGACAAAAGGCTTCAAACTGATAGAAAACAAAATCAAATGAATTGAGACTAAAAGAAAAAGAGAGAAAATTCTGGGTGGCAACAAATTTCATCAAATTAAGAGCTCATTGAACACTGGATCAATGGAGTCATGGAGCCAAAGAAAAAAAATATACAAGTAGAGTGCGATGGCGGGGTGAGTTGTACATTAGAGGCGGAGGCAAGATTTGGGCGGCACAACGGGAGGTGCAGTAGCCTAGCATGTTGCAAATGCACTTTTATTTTATTTATTAAATTTTTTGAAAGGTTACTATTAGGGTGAACATAGTAAATGGTAAAGGGGGCAATAGCCACACCTTTTGAAGAAAGTTTCGATATAATAATATTGGAATAACTAGTGGTTATAAAATAAAAAAATATATCAAAATGGTGCATGTATTGCAAAAAACATTAATTATCTGACCAGAGTTGGAACAAAAGAATTTATAATGTAGTCGATGTTGTAGAGAAACTGAATTTGAGAGGAATTTGCTGTGTATCTCATTGATAATAGGGGCCTCTTTATATAGAGGATTACAATGCATAGAATCTCAATCATACAAGGAAAGTAATTCTACATTGATTAGGATTCTAGATCCTTCTAATTAAACCCTATTACCACTAGGTCAGTAACCTAGAGTTTGGGCTAAACACAAATTAGGTTTTCCTTCAACACCCCCCTTGTGTTGCCCAAACGTGGTGCTTCTCTCGTTGCCTCATTAAAAACCTTGCCGAGTAACAAGAACCCAGTGGGACAAAAATAACCTCGGTCGAAGGGGAAAAAGAGCACAACACACCCTTCACGATTCGAGACGAACATGTAGACATCTCCCCCTGATGTCTGCACCTCCCCCTGATGACTATGATCATGGGAGTTCAGATAATTTCCGCAAGTCAATTCTTGCCACATGTTTCTCGAACGTGGTAATGGGCAATGACTTAGTAAACAAGTCTGCCTCACTGTCCTCAGATCGAACCTAGTTCACTTTGATCTCGAGGAGTGTCTGTTGTTGCTGATTATGCTTGGTGTTGTCGCTTTTGATGTAGCCTTGCCTCATTTGTTCAAAACAAGTAGCATTATCCTAAATGCTCGTAGGCTCATCTGTGGTAAACTTCAAACCACAGCTACTCGAACATGCGTAATTATGGATCCAATCCATATACATTCACGAACCACTTCGTGAAGAGCAATGATCTCTGCATTGTTCGAAGATATAGCGACTAGGGTCTAATATGTAGACCTCCAAGATGTCACGGCCTTTTCCCATGGTGGACACTTAACCGGATTGGGAATGACCATTGTGTGGGTCAGACAGATACCCAACATCAGCAAAACCTTCCAAAACACATGTCATTTTGGAATGGGGATAGAGAACGCAGGCCAGCGTTGGCGGCGTTTTTGGTGTGTGATGGGTCCGAATCCATCATCTCTTCGTAGGGATAGAACAAGCCCATATCATTCATACATCTCAAGTATCGAAAGATATCTTTTACACCAATCCAATGGCGTCGCGTTGGCGCAGAGATATATCTAGCTAACAAGTTCACAACATATGAGATGTCCGGTCTTGTGCATTGAGATAAGTACAATAATGCGCCCATTGTACTTAACTAGGGCATTTCTGCCCCTAGCGCATCTTCGTCATCATCCTTCGAACGAAGAGGATCCTTTTCAGGATCAAGACTACGGACGATCATGGGGGTGCTTGAAGGCTTGACCTTGTCAAAATGCCTAAGCATCTATCGACACGATGCTCAAGTTCCAAACCGAGACATAATCGTGTCCTCCCAAAATCCTTCATCTCAAACTACAGATTTCAAGTGTTCAGCGGTTTCCCTTAACTCTTTAAGGGCTTCTAATGAAGATCATGTCCAACATGAACCGCGATGGAATCTGAAACTTGTCATAGAAACGCGTGGGCATATCCCTTCCCAATCAAGTAGTCACTTTAGTGAGCGTTTCAACCTCTTTGTAAACGCGCTCCATGGTCTAGAGCCACTTGACTTGGGTAAATGAAGTTCACAATGAATCTTCATGTATATTCCGTATCTAGATCCCTATAGAGATACGTAGTGACCATATTTGTAAGCTGCATGTTCAGTTATTCGGAAACTACCAAACTGACAGGGTAGTGGAGTGCAATGACATCCATTACGAGAGAATATGTCTCATCGTAGTCGATTCCAGGGCGTTTTTGTGAGAAGCCTTGCGCCATAAGGCGAGATTACCATCTCTTTTTCTCACTACGCTTTCTAACGAAGACCCATTAGTCAACAGGTTTTATGTTAGGAGGTGTTGGCATCTCTAGCTCGAAAACCTTCCTCTTCGTTAGAGAATCCATCTTAACCTGGATCGCATCTTTCCATTTAGGCCAAAAACTCTCTACGTTGGCATTCATTCTTCAACGGAGCGTGGTTCGATATCATCGGACTCAGCAAACTTATGCGCAACAAAATGCGTAACTACATCATCAATTATGATGGAGTTTCTATCCCACGTCTCATGTACACTAGTGTAAGTTTCATAGAGCTCTATATTCTCAGGAATAGGGTTTGACGTTGAGGCGTCCCCCAACGATAACCATAACCTGGAAGATACTCATGAGACGGATTTTGAGTCATGATGATTAAAGGATTGGAATGTGCCAAAGTATCCTTCGAACCCACGGGCCTCCCACGCATCCTAGCTGGGGCCATGGCCTGTAACGCCAGAGTGCCACTCTCTTTGGCATTGGCGCCATGCCTACCTCCGTGTAGGGTGGCGCGTACGTCCTCTCGTAGGGACGTCCTTCCTTGCAGGCATGTTTGCAGCATAATTGTGTAATCTCGTCACTTTAATAGGGATCAAGATGAGACATAGTGGGGACAGACTACGACAATTCCTGTCGTTCCTGTTGAACATACGTGTTCTTATCTCCCCCTAACGACGGGAAGACTGTCTCATCAAAGTGACATCCGCAAATCTAGCGGTAAGGAGATCGCCTAGCAAGGGCATTTAAGTGGCGGACGATTGTTGGAAGCGCAAATCCAACGTAGTTGCCCATTCGTCTGTAAGGACCCATCATGGAGCGCTGTGGCGGCGCAATTGGCACATAAATGGCTCACTCAAATGTGCGTAAGTACAAAATACGTGTACCCAGTCACTAGCTGTAACGCATAGGTACATTGAGTGGCGGTAGGTCGTAGACGAATTAGCATGGCTGCATGCGATATCGCATCACCCCAAGCGGATGGAAGAAGATTGGTGCGCATTACCAATGTTCGGACTACCATCGTAGTCGTGTCCACGAGACCAATTGGGTGTGTACATGGGAATGTGATGTCCAACATCAAACCCATTGCAATATCCATCGAAAGTCTTTCGATGTAAACTCTCTAGCATAGTCAAATCCAATTGACTGAATAGGATGATTCGGGGAGTGAGCCCGTTGTCACATGATATGTGCTAGGAGTGTAGCATAAGTAGCATTTATAGGTGGACAATGGTACAACACGTGACCGGCGCGTTTGCGTGTCAACCAACATCATGAAATATTTAAGCGTCCGCAAGTTGGTTGAATTAATCCACAAAATCCCTACGGATTCTATGTAAGAACATAATGAATATTGTCATATCCTTTGCATAGGACGGTCTCAGTCCTAATTTCCATAAGGAATGGGCTTTGTAAAACGAGCGAGAGGCCTTAGAAGCAACCAATGAGGAGTTTGGTTAGGCCTAAGCGTCTGTAGCGCTATTAGAAGCAAAATATGTGACTACATCTCCCATCATGACGTGGGAGCCATGGAAATTTGCATGTATGGCGTCATGGCCACAAGGAGGAACAACCATGGCGTTATGCCCATGGTTGGCGCCTTTTATGGCTGCATCTTGCTTCATTTTGCTCAAAAGAAATGATGTCCATGTGAAGTCTTTTGTAGACGGATCATCATATCATGACTAGGATGATCTATCCTGTCGTGACAAAGCCAATATGTGTCTAAATCCAAGAGATCTTCTCTCATAACTTTATTGGATTTTAGAGCTCGAATAGTGACATAAAGTCCACTAGAGAGACACATAAACGTCTCTAAGATGCGTCTTTGTTCGCAATCATTAGAGGTAATGCAAAGGAACTCATTTCCGTTCTCTTCATGCATTTTCGCATGGAATTCGTTGGCTATTCATAGGGTACTATTTGCCCTAAGAGCGTAGAGAGCTTCTGTGACAACTGTAATCAAGGTGCCATTTGGCAAGTGGAACTTGGGCTATTCCAAGTCCTTAAATTAATACTGATGGTCTAGCCATCGTAGTCACAAAGTCATATGCTCAGAATCAAAATTGAGTCATAATGAAAAGAACTCGAAATTTTATTCATAAGCCAACGAAATACATCATTGTTTCTATGATCAAAGAAAATCTAATCCAATAAAAGGAATATGGCAATCGCCTACATCTCTTGAAAATAAAAAGACTCAATCAAAATCGCCAATTTATGGGTCTTGATCCTTGTAGTCTTCCACCCTTAGATCTAGATCACCATCTTGATCTTCTTGTGCCATGTAATTTGCTTCCCTTGCTTCACGATACGTCTTGTATGCGTTTGCAACATTCTGGGGTGCGGTACATGTTTTAGCCCAATGTTCAGTTGATCCACATCGAAAACAAACATCATCATGGTCTGGCTCCCTTGATCGAGGCGCCATTGGGGCGCGATTTGAACGACCTATCCTTTTGGTGGCGTTACCACCATGGTCGGAGGCTCCGCCTCTCTCTCTCTTCACACGTTGGCCTCCACGGTTCCGTGCACGCCTCCCTTGGCGATTTCCTTCCTCTTTAGGGCGAATATATGGACCAGAACGTCCAGAAATGTCCCTATCCTTAGGGTTTCGCTCCTTGCGTCCTCCATTGGGGGCACGACTATAGTTAGACTCTGGAATAGGCTTAGTTCCCACGGGTCTAGCATTATAGTTCTTCACAAGGATATTATCGTGCTTTTCAGCTACGTTCATGGCGCCAATGAGCTCATGAAACCTTGTGATACGTCCTGCATTTACATCAATCCGATAATTCTTTGAAATCATCAATGCAGAGACGGGGAAGGTAGAGAGAGTCTTCTCGATCAACATCGTATCAGTTATGGCTTGGCCACAATACTCCATCAGAGACTTGATACGAAGAGCTTCCGAGTTATAATCAAGCACAGACTTGAAATCACAAAAGCGGAGGCTATGCCATCGCACTTCTAAATCAGGAAGCAGGGAGTCACGAACGTTGCCAAATCGCTGCTCTAGTTCTACCCATAGCTTTCTTGGGTCTTCCTCATTGAGGTATTCATTTTGGAGCGCGTCATTCATGTGCCTTGTCATGAGAATTATGGCTTTAGCTTGTTTTGCTTCAAAAGCAATAGCTTGCTCAATTGAGAGTACGTTCTGACCAGGCTCTTGGATGGTTTCCAGAATTCCATCAGCCTTAAGATGTTGGCGCACATCTCGGACCCACCTATGGTATCCTGCGCCAGTTGTCTCGAGTGGGACAAAGCTCAACTTGTTCAGGTAACTCATCCTGAAAAACAACACAAGATTAGGGTTAGTTTCGGAGCGAAAAAGGCTACCACGAAAAACTATTAAATTTCTGAGCGTAGTCGCTTCCAAGAAATTAGGGATTTTCTGAACAAAGTCGCTTCCAAGAAAATCGAATTCCAAGAGGGGTTTTGGATTAGATCGAAACGACGATGTATATGGTCGATCGTTTTCTTCTCAACAAACTCTAAGTTTGGAGGACTCTACAAGCTCTAAGCTTGGAGTGAGCACGAACCCCCACAGTTCGGCTTTTGGTCTCCCCTATGTAGAGAAAGGGGGGTAGAAGAAGGGATTTTGGAAGTCCCCGAGAAAAGAAGAAGAAATTGAAAAACTTCACAAAAACGGGAACTTTTAGAAAAATTTACCTTAAAAGATGGTCGGAAAAATCGTCGCAGGAAAGTTACTGTAGCTGCCGGAGTTACTGTAGATGGCCGGAAAAAGTCGCCGGAAAGTGGCCGGAAAATCGCCGGAAAAGTGGCCGGAAGTTGGCCGGAAAAGTCGCCGGAAGTCGGCCGGAAAAGTCACCGGAAAAGTGTTGACCGGCGTTGACCGGTCTTTGACCGGAGGGTTGACCGAGTGCTGACGTGGCAGTCCGACGCTGACGTGGCACAGCAGCGCTGACGTGGCTGCTGACTAGATGCCTGCGTGGCTTGCTGACGTGGCAAACCTCTGGGCTGCTGGGCTTGCTTCTGTCTTCTGGGCCTCTAGGTCTGATTGGTTTTTGGGCCGAAAAACAGGGCTGGGTCAGATGGGCCGCGCTGCAGGTTGACTGGGTTGAATCTGGCAGATGCAGACCGGCAAGGGAACGTCTGGGGATTTACCGGGTGGTTCGTGGTCTTGCCGACCGGTTCCCTGAAAAGTTTCACCGGTTCCAAGATCCTGGGGTGGCGTGTCAGCTTCTGACAAAAGGTGGCGGTGAACGGTGGACGGGAAGGATGCGAAATCAGGCAGAAGATCGACGGATTCTTCTTGGGGGCAGGTTTGGTCACTTCCGGTGGCCGGTTCAGGTGGATTCCGGCCGGTTCTGGTGATGGGGCCGCCGGTTCTGGACTCCTGGAGTTGAGATCTTCAAGTTGGGCGGCTGAGGTTTCTGGGATTTGAAGGCTACGAATTTAGGGTTTCAGGGTTAGGGCTCGTGCTGATAACGTGTTGTAGAGAAACTGAATTTGAGAGGAATTTGCTGTGTATTCTCATTGATAATAGGGGCCTCTTTATATAGAGGATTACAATGCATAGAATCTCAATCATACAAGGAAAGTAATTCTACATTGATTAGGATTCTAGATCCTTCTAATTAAACCCTATTACCACTAGGTCAAGTAACCTAGAGTTTGGGCTAAACACAAATTAGGTTTTCCTTCAACAGTCGACAAATTATTAATTTATCGAACAATTATTCATCGATCTGTTTACCTCTTACTCTGTGAAGAAAAGAAAAGAAGTAAAAATAAAAAAAATAAAAATAAAAACAAAAACAAAAACAAAAACTAACAGAACGGGTGCCCAAGAAACATAGGAGCCCAATTTGTTCGTGTCTTGGTAAAGGGATTCGGCTTCTCATCCACATACAGCCACCGGCGGAAACAGAAACTAGCTACATGCATGGCTCCCCAGAATTCAGGTTTGTGCGTGCGCCCTTGAAATTTTTCTTCTTCCATACTTAATTTCATTGATATATGCTTGGAATTGGTGTTCTTGTTCTGTATAATTATTGACTCAATCTGTTGAAACAGTTGTAAAATAAAATAAAATCCTGTTCAGATTCTATTGTTGATGCACTATCGCCGAATATTTATTTATATAGGCTCTTTGCAGGGCTTACTTTGCTTTTGAAGGATTTCAATTTATAATTTTAATTTTAAACAGAGACACCGTTAACTCGAGCTCAACGCCAAGATGAGCTTCTGAACATGTTTCCTGGCACTGCTAAGGTTATTCTTCGTCCAAGAACAAATCCAGATGGCTCTGAAATTGTTACCGTAACTGATTATGAGTTTCCTGATCTTAGATGTAAGCTCTGGTTGAAGAATCTCTATCAGGTATATAGTCTTTATAGAATTAATCCTCTGTGTGCTTAGTTGCTTAAATTGGGATGATACTACATGATCTGTACTTTAATGTGTTCAGGTAATTCGATCCCTTGGTTAATGCTTGTTCAATCCCTTGTAGCAAATAAAATTAACTTGCAAACAATTCTTAGCAAACCCAAACCCCTAAATGATGCTTCACCCGAACTTGAATACCTTGCACAGTAATAATTGCTGTTTACATTATTATATTTCATGCTTCAACTGTTGTATAAATGGGATAAACAAACTCAAATATCTCTTTTTTTTGGGCAGGCAATGCGTTTATGTGGGAGGGATCATGGAAATTTCGTAGCTGATTTCCAAGGAGGGTTAAAGACATTCTGTGGCATTGAAGTGGACCTTGATGCGATGGAGAAGCCAATAGGGAATGGTTTTGCTACATCTCCCAGTTCGGTTCATCAATGACTTCCTTGCAGAGAACCCTTTGTAGATGTTGCATTTGATTTGATGAGATGTTTGTAGATGTTGTTGCCATATTCCAAACTGTTGTACTAAATATCAGATCAGATGATTTTTCTTGATTTTGTTTTGCTCGCTAGCAAGCAAAAAGTTTGACTTGAGCCCACTAGACGGTGCAAAAAACCGAAAGCTCTTCTTTTTAGTTCCCCGTATCATTTTGCTGCCATGTTTCAAACTGTAGTACCAAACAATCCATTTACTATTTGTTTACTCAGCTCATCATTGTTACTGGATACGCCTTAATTTCATCACATAATTAAGGTCCCGTGTTCATCATATGAGCCGAGGACTGGAGTGTCATGCAACAATCTTGGGGTGGATCCTCCAAAGTTGACTTCCCAGTACTCGGGCCAGACCTTGTTGGGTGAAAATGTGATTCCAAATGGGGGGCAACCTGGTGCTACCTACAGTCTCTGGTCAATTATATGTTATCGGTTTAATACGAGCTAAGAATTATGCCTAGTAACCTATAGCAGTGCGGTGTGATCCTCAATTTCTGCAAATTCTATGAAGTAATGTAATCATAACTGTGTAGAAATCAGCAGTTGAAAATCATGTTGCTCCTCAACCCATATTTCATTCAAATCCATGGCCAGAAGGGAAAATATGGTCCTTGATAATTGAAATTAAGGCCTTTAAGCTGATTCCAATTTGTTATAACCTGTCAAATAAGGTTGAAACTTAATAGCTTAGCCAGCGATCAGTCTTCATATATGTCGAAAAAAAGATAAGAATTCAAGAGATGGAAATACTTTTACTTGTATGTCTTGCATAACACGTCTCTTTATGACTACAGTTGGAGAACTGGACCACATTTCTTTCTACACGTGCATACCAACTGTTAAAAAGAAAATTTTTGTAGCCGTATCGATCCTATAGACGATTCTTACCTGCCTGGAGAAATTATAATAGATCTCCAGGTGTTCTGGGCAATGTTTTCTGTAATAATATGGTTCTTTGTTTCAAATCCAAATCTCTCTTATTTTCTTTCACATCACTCTGCCATATAGAAGTGCTGTACTAAATCATGAACTTCATCAAAATAGGCATTCAAAGTGCTGCACTAAATGAGACTAAGCAGAGCAATTTGAATGCAAAAGTTTCCATGCAAAAGTAGGAAAGCAAAAGCAAATGTGAAACCAATTCAGGGAAAAGCCGAAAGCACATGAAACCACAAACATCAATATAGCTATAGGGGAAAAACGCGTGGAGGGTTGTGAACTTGTGATCCCTTGTTCAGGTTTTGTACTTCGAAATTTGTTGATTCTGTACATTTGGAGTTGGTTCAGATTCATTCCGGATTGATGCTTAATTGTGTTATTGTGCATGACTCGATTTTGATTAAAGGCTCGTCCGCGGAGAGCAATGCATTGCCTAATCTGGGGTTGAGAGGATTTGATGTTATCGATGATGCAAAGACACAACTGGAGGCCTTGTGTCCTGGACTTGTTTCAGGTGCTGATATACTTGCATTGGCTGCTCGTGATTCTGTTGTCTTGGTAACATAGCTCCATAGGCTTCACTGATCCACATACAGTAACTGTTGCTATATGTTTTACAAAGTATATATGGTTTCTATTTCAGAGTGACGGTCCAAGTTGAAGAGTACCTACAAGAAAACGAGACGGCAGGATCTCTTTGTCGTGTCAGGGATCAAATTTACCATCTCCTCTCTATACCATTGCTGTCCAAAGCAAAAAATTTTCCGCTAAAGGCCTTGACGATCACGATCCTGTAACTCTGGATGGTAAGATTCTTTGTAAATACCAAAGGGGCTACGGCTAGTTTGGTATCGAGGTAACAAGGTGCTTGATAAATTATTGTTTACTTCAAAATGTAGCAAAAAAATATTTGGTGTCAGTCAGTTAGGTATACAAAATTTAATAAATCGTTTTAGACAAAATTTAATCCAAGTTCGAGGTCAATTCTTTTTCTTTCTTTTTTTTTTTGTTAATTGTGATATCATATCGGATTTATTTACTTTTTTATTTTGTTGAACTAAACTAATTTTTCTTTTTTACATTTCTAATATGCCCTTATTAAATATATTTTGCACATAAAATGTCAATAATTATTAAAGTGTTAAAATACGTTAAGTCCATGTATTTTGCCTTCAACATTATTTCAGTCCCTGATTGTAGACCCCGTGAAATTCCGAACATCACTTTTTGACTGGATAATTTTTCGTGACCTTTGTTTGGCCAAAAACTTTTGGAAATAGTTTGGGCTTGGGCCTAAAAATAGCATAAGGATAGAGTCCAAAAATTTACTCTGGACACCCAACAGACGGGTATGCTAGTGAACCTAGCCCAACAAGTTAGTTGATCTTTGACCCGAACATCTCCCTTGATCCAATATGGTCCTTGTAGCTCATAATGACATCTTTGCATAATTTTGAAATATACTTGTGCATGCGTTTACGATTTCTTGTTTTACTTTATTCCTTACCCGTTGGTTGAATTCCTCCTCGCCTTACAAGACGCTTACTCGTCAACCATCTCACCGACTTTCAAAAGCATAATTTATTTACTCTTTATATTTTTCAAACTCAAACAAAATTCCGACCAAATTTACCCTACCATTTTTCTATCTACATACAAGTTTGGTAAGGCCCAATTCTTATTTAGTCTTGCCAACATTTTTAATTTTTGAGTTTTCTTTTATTTATTTGTTCAACTTTTATTTCCCCATCATATTAGTTTTAACGGAAAATTCTACAATGTGTTAACGTATGACATGCATACAATTGCCTAAAAGTGGTAAAATGAGTCATCAAAATAGTAATATTAGTCATTAAAGTAGTAACATGAGTCCTTAAAGTGGTAAATTTTCTTAGTTACCACATGAGTCCTCAAAATAGTAATATTAGTCCTCAAAGTGGTAACATGAGTCCTTAAAGTGGCAAATTTTCATAGTTTACCACATGAGTCCTCAAAATAGTAATATTAGTCCTCAAAGTGGTAACATGAGTCCTTAAAGGAGTAAAAATAGTTGATGTATGAGAAATGTTAACATACCATAGCTTTACCCTAGTTTTTACACCCTATTTTTCCTATCACATGCCTTACCTGATCCAAACCCTTTTTTGCCCACACATTGAACTTGCTTCTATCTACGCAAAGCCCAAGTCCTTCACTTTCATGTTCTAGTCAAATTGGGCAGAGGGAAAGTAAACCTCGTTCAATTCTTCCTTTCCACGTTATCACCATGCATATGGAAACTCCTCCAAGAACATCACTCCAGACCTTCAAAAGGGAGAGTCCCAAACCAGAGGTCGATGTCCACCCTTCTTTTCTCGCCCTTTTTCTCTCTTTGCTGGGCATAACAGTGTATTTTCATGCCTCGAAACTCCTAGTTAGGGACCTCCGATCAAAAACCTTTATTCAACAAAGTTGTTCACCTATGTCTCCTCTATCTAGCCTCCAAATTTCAGCTCCATCAGAGTCAATTTGAGACCTGTACACCCCTCGAAAAAGAAGCTGTTCGGAAGCGAGCCTGTTCCGGATTTTTGCTTGAATTTCCTCTCTTGCTCTACCCGAATCCCTCACATCTTACTTGAGACTGATACAAACACTTGGTAAGATTCTGGAACCATCAAGTTCCCCTTTCTTTCTTCAATTTTTAGGCTCAATACGTTCAAAACAACTATTCCACATATTGAGAAGTTTCTGTTGCACTCTGCATGTTCAAGATTGAGCAAATTTCTTGACCTGCAACTGGGCTCGATCTAATCAGCTCCCTCAGCTCTCTTTCCTTTGAAATCCTCAAGAGAAACTCACCTTTTTTATTAGTCTTTGGTGAGTATCATCTTTTCCATAAAACTCTATATATTTTTGGTTGTTATTACGAATCCTTGAAGATTATGAACTTGTCACTGCTGTTGTTGGTATCTTGCTGCCTTAATTTTGATTTCTCATCCATTCTAATGTCTAGGTATTCTGCTAGGTCATGGCTACATCTTGAGTATTAGAATCGTACACTACTACAAAAAAACCATTTTAGGACGTTCGAAAAACGTCTTTGAAAACTTTAGATGACACGCAAAAAAAACGTCATCTATCAAGGAGTCATTGTAAGTCACTTTCGAGGACGTTTAAAAAACGTCCTCTAATGTTTTTAAGGACACCAGAAAAACGTCCTCTAATCTAAAAAAAAATGTCATCTAATGTCTTTAAGGACACTTAAAAAGCGTCCTCTAATGTCTTTAAAGACATTAGAAGAGCGTCCTCTAATGTATATTAGGACACTTTTTAAGTGTCCTTAAATCAGAGAAAAAGGTCATCTAATGTATATTAGGACGCTAAAAAAACGTCCTTATATCTATTATAGAACACAAAAAAAAAATGTCCTTGAAACGAAAAGAAGACATTTACATACAAATAATCTTTACAATCCCAAAACAAATGTCATTGTATCTTTTACTCGTTACAATATACTTGACTACAAGCACATTCTAGTAACTAATTCCTAGTTATACATTCTAATCTTATCTAATCCTAGATGACAATAGACATACATACAAATGTACAGATCTTTATCTAAAGAAAACAAATAGCACAACATTCATTAAATAATGTATAGGGGAACCCTCCACCTACAGTAGGACTTTCATGATCAGATATCACTGGAAGTCTGGAACCACCTCAATGTAGTTTATCTATAAAACTGAAAAAGTTACCAAAAAGATCAATTACAAAACTCAAATCATTGTACAAAAAGACAGTTTTAGTAGTAGTTACCTAGAGGAGCATCATGAGCGTGGAACATGTATAGACGGATGACGAAGAGGAAACACCCAAAGAAACTCAAGCTGCTGCTTAGCATGTCTTTTTAGTTTTTAATACTCATGAAGCTAAAATTGATGCGTAGAAGTACCTACATTACAATAGTTTCAGAAAATCAACAATATGACTAAAGCAGAAAATTCAGTCTTCAATCACAAGACCTATACCAGAAAATCAACAATATTGCTGTAGATAGCTGTCCAATCTTGTCAAGATTGCATAATATCAATTAACAGAGAAGAAATATATGCTTTACCACTCAATTCAACTAAGAAGAGAACTTATATTACTGCATTTTCTTTATGGGGTACACAAAATCAAATTCCCACATGTATATAAATGAATTTGAATCACACACAGTTGGAGACAGTAAGTAAATTACTAGTGAAAAAGCTTACAAGATCAGTTGTTTGGAAACACAAGCAAAAGTTAGAACGTAATAAGTAGAGGGCATGGCACCAAAAACCTTCTAGCCTTTTCATAGAAAGTTCTCAATTGCATAAATACCATACTATTGATTCCATTTTCTAAGCTATAAACTTATTTGAAACTCAGCCCACATATCACCTATACCATAATAACTAAGACAAATTTTCTTAAGGCAAATCATGAATTTTGGCAGAGGCAAAAGAAAGAAGCAAAACAAAGTTCCATCTGGAACTATGTGATTTGCCCTTGTAGAGTAGTCATATTTTGAAATGTAATCTCTATGATCCCAAACTTAGGACATAAGCAAAAGTAATTACCGTGTATAATCCCAGTAGTTAATGTACTTTATTGGCCTTTTGATCTTTCTTTTGCTAGTCCTCAACCTGATATCAAAAGTTTTACATTAGTGCAACTGAGCAATATAACACTGCTATTAATCCAATAAATTACAAAACGTACTACATAGCAGCATCCAAATCCAAAACTTAATAGATGCAACCACATATGGATGTCCACATCAAAACAAACAAGCATCTAAATCATGCAGAACCACGCAACATTCCTTACTTGTAGAGTAAACCAATAAGCCATAATCAAAATACAAACATTCCTTACTTTACCTGTTAAAAACTTTAACATTTAAACATGCCAGCAGCTACTAGCAACTTAAGTTGACCATGTGTTCTGCCAAGGAAAAAAAAAAACAATGATTAAATAAAGTACAGAAAAGCTACCTTTACTTGGTCTCAAACTTTAAATTATAAGGATACTCAAGATTATAGATTGAAATTATAAGGTTAGAGATTGAAAAATGAGCACTAGAAGTTTAAATTATAAGGATACTCAAGATTATACAGTAAAACAAACCTGAGTCTGAAGCCTAATATTAGTATGTAGAATATCTAACAAGTTTCAGCAGCTGGTATTTTAAGTATGTGTGAGGCTGTCATTTCCTTCTTCAGCTGCATCAATATGTTTTCCATGGTGAAATCCCGCCGCCAATTTGCCAGCATTCCAAACTTCTTTGAATCAACCTGTTCCCAAACACTCCATTAAATAACATGAATCGCAAATACAAAATTCTTGAATAGTGAGAGGAAAACCACTCGTACATATTTGTAGAAGAAATCACTGCAACAAGATGGAAATATGACAATGGCTCAACGAAACAAAGTGCAACTCAGAATTTTATATTTTAGTAAGAGATTACACCTATCAGAATTTTATATTTCAGTAAGAGAATACACCTATATGAAAGCAAGTTTCTGACAGTCTGATTTCCTAATTCTTAGGACATATGATCATATTGATAGTGATAAGTCTTGATTAATTTCCCAATAACATTGAAATCATATCCTCAACCTGTATCCACTATAAGGATTGGGATAATCACATACGAAAACAGGGAACAGAAATTAAAACCAGGAGCAAAGCCAATAATTGTCAAAACCAAGCAGTTGAAGAACATCCTAAAATGCAGGTTATGAGACAACATTACCACTCCAGTTTCATGATTGACACAAGTCATCTTGATGCGTGAATGAAATCGTACACTTGGTGGCTTCTCTGGATAATCTTTGTCATAGAACAGTTTTAGTTGATCTATGCGCCCTTCATGAACAGTCTGAAACAAATTAAACAAGCAAACCATGAGCATTTTCCGTTCAAGATATATCAACTTCCTCAAAACAATGCAGAATTAATTGCAAGCAACAACTCTCGTAGTGAGAAACTCCAAAATGAAAATATTATAAAAAGTGCATTCACTTCAAGCAAGCTGTGATAAAATGCAATATCAAACGAAACTGGACTACATAACCACCTCAAAATATGCACCACAAAAAGAGAATCGACAGAAAATTTGGCACATTACTGCAATGTCAGTAAATTAAAGTTCCAGAAAAATGAAAGATCCATGCTTTGTTCACCCACCACAATAACAGGAATTGGATGAGCACAAACAAAGTCCAACAAAATCCAAAGATACTTACATCGGAGTAGCATTTTCTATATTTATTCATGCCAAGGAGAAGATCAGGGAGCCAAAATTGGTTTATTTTATAGTAATACCATAAAGAAGATTTTGGGCTTTGAAGTTAGACCAACATCAGTTATGTGTAAGGTGTACTTAACTAGAGCCAAGGAAAAAAGAAACTAAACAATACCCAATTTGGATTAAATGTGGAGTAAAGGTCGAGCACCAACTTGAAGACAGAAAAAGGTTCAAAACATACAATCCCCCTACAGTGGCAGAGTAAGATTAAGATCTGCTGTGGCGCACTCTGTACCGCTCAATATACTTGCTTAAAACGTTGCTTAAGTTTAAGGCAGGATCTCAACCTGTTCTGGTGGTTTTATGCCCGTATATCTAAGAATATCATGCCATGGTGAAAAATTGCATGCCAAAATCCTATGTCATTGTAAACTTAGAATATCTACTGAAACTATGACACCCGAAAGTGCAGGCCAAGGATTTGATTGAATATATCCTGGAAAGGAAACTGACCACTGGAAATTAAGAAGTAATGGTTGTTTTGAAATACGAAAACACTTCATACGAGCAATTTACTCACTACCCAACACCAAATTTCATTCAACGAACCCTAATGTGAAGACTTTAGCAAGCAAAACTTAATCAATATGCTAAGACCAGAACAGAATGGTTAAGACTGTCCACACATCATATAGAGTTAGAAAACAGTCACCTACACTTGTTCAAATACTAAGAAAAGCATAAATGGACAAAATGAGAGATCTTGGCTAACTTGCAGAAGATAAAAGGACTTTACCTCTTCCATAGATCCAGTCAGGACCTTCTTATGAACTTTGTAACTTCTTCATTTAAGTTCGAAGCCAAAACTAAAAAAGGAGAATCTTCCAAGTCTTTCTCTATAGAGATTAAAACTAATTAGAGTTTGTAAATTTAAACAACAATTCCAAATAACACAAATGCAAGCATGTGTTGAATCTCAATTTGAATTAAATACTTACCCCTGTGAGTTAAAGCCAGCCTCTGGAAAATCAACCTCTGAAATAAATCTCTAAACTCAGAACCACTTCAGACACGAGCCATCTGCTCATGATAAAGATCAAGCCAATCAAATTCAGTATTAAGGAAATAAGACAATAAATAAAAACCAAGAGGCGAATCATGCCTGGTAGATATTATCCCAATTGAAAGTTAGGGTTTTTGATTTTTCACTAATTGAGGCTTGGGTAAAGATAAGAATGGTTAGGAGAGAGAGAGGTTCCATCTCCAAGTGTTCTTCGAAACCCTTACAGACCCATGAGCGATAGCGAAAGATCTACTGATGTGAACCTGGTATGGGTTCTAGGTGGTGATGAGAAGATGAGATTTCAGCTATGGAGAAGGGATGTTGTGTTTGCGTTGAGGCTGTGTATCCCAACGCCACCTCACCGACACAAGACAAAGCCGACCACACCAGAAGATGGCCGGCATCCCAGATCGAAACCCGAGAAGAATCGGAGCCCCACTGGGCTCACCTCCAAGAGATCGAGAATCCGGCCACTGCCACTCCACCGTCCAAAGCCGAGACACCCTCAACAACCAGCAAATCGAACCCCGCCGACAAATCGCAACACTCCGGAAGACCAAACCAGCTCCCACCCACGATCGACGAAGAACGGACCCAGATTTGGTAACTCCGCCCCGATCCAAGCAGCAGCTGCCAATACCCATCCCTGAGCCAGACCGCTGCCCTAGAGCCACGCCGCTAGCCTCCGTAATCATCGCCTCCCGGACCGGAACGCAGCAGCAGGGGCACCGCCAACTATCGGCCGGAAGAGAGCGCTCTCAATCTCTCTGTTTTTTCCCCGCGCGTGAGGCGCGTTCTATCTTACTAGGGTACTGGAGAAAGACTAATATCGCGTTGAGGCTGTGTTGGGAAGGCAAGGGAGAAAAATTTTCGCTTTAAAACAAAGGCCCCGTGTTTCTCAAACGTCCTTAATCACTTATAAGGACATTTTTTTAAAATTGCGTCATTGTATCTTTTAATGAGGTGTCCACATATTCAGTTTTTGTAGTAGTGGTATTTGGTTCAAAGGTTATTTGTTGTTTGTAGCTGTCCAAATATCATGTTTCAATGCATTATGTCATCGAGCTACAACACCTACCCATATAGTATTAGAAAGTAACCTGAGCTATAGATCATTAGGAGCATTAGACATGCCTCTTAAGTGTGTTGGGTTAGCTTCGACTGGCCATATTGGGTACCAAAAGAACTTTGAGCAAAAGAGCAACTTTCTGCAGTTTTTCACTTTTCGGTACATTCATTTATTCCAAAACTGGAGCTAAACCGCTCGGAATTTTGGATCAGTTCCTTCTAGAGAAATATAGTAGACACATAGATGAACATTCCAGATTTTGAATCACCTCAAAATAATTTTTCTAGAATTAGTTATGAATTTTTGAAAAAGGCGTACAGAAGCTGGTATTTCTGGGAAGAATCTGCACATTGTTTTACTTTAGCCTTTAAAACATTTACTCTTTGTTTGGTTTCACTTGAAATTCAATAACCATTTCAATCTTATTAAGTTGGTTTTCAAGCCGTCCTTCTTTCAAAATTTCTCAAGAATATACCTCAAGTATTTTGAACAATTCCGTGACCCTTGACAACTCCTTTAAAACTCTGTTTTCATTTTTCAGCAACTTGTCTTTTAAAAAGTGTTCTTACCCCCTCTTCCTAACAACAAACTCCTTATTGGAACCCAAATGGTCTGGTTATTAGTTAGTAATTAGGTTAAGGGAAATGTTTTCTTCGGAGAGTATTGAGAGTGAATAGCTAGCCTAGTTTATCGTTATTAACATCGCTTATTGATCTAGGCTCGATACTGTGGTGGAATCTTGTGAAGTTGGTGGTTGCTACAAGGTTGCATTGAGGCCAAGTGCTGCAAGAGAAAGCTCGAGTTCCAGGTAGGGGATGCCTTTAACTCTATCTTTACTTTTCTTGCATCTACTATGTTTTATATGAGGCCTCTTGCATGTTTTGGGAAATTATCAGTTTTTACAACTTGAAATGGTTTGCGTGGATTGGATTGATGTGTTGACAATTGATGGGGATGTAAGGAGAGGTGAGTTCCTCCTTGAGCCACCGGTGGTGGGCAGTGTACACCATGCCTTTGATTATTGAATACTCCCCTTTGTCTCTAGCCTTGTGATTATTGAATTCCAGAAAGTGATTGGCTAGATGGACGGTTGTGATGGAAGTGTGAAAGATGATTAATTGCCGTGGGATTGTAATTACGTGGTGACGATCACGTGGAATCGCAAACCGGTTTTTATCTACTACTTTTTCTCAAAACGATAAATCATATTTTTAAACTTAGATATGGGGGCGGCCATGGGCAATGACTGGATGTAGGAGCCTAACCCCTACTTTAGTTTGTTTTGCAGGCTATTGTTGACGAAGCTTGGGTACGGAGGATAATCCTTGGAGGCCAAAATTTGTTTTGTTTCAAGTTTATTTTTTTTGGCCTGTTCGATTTTGTTAAATTTTTGTAACGTTATGTATGGTTGATGAGGCGTGTGATTGTTTACCACCAAAGTGGAACCCTAGAGTTAGAACCTCCATTTGAGTTTAGGTCCTAGTGGGCTAGACCTAGAAGACTCACGTAAATTACATTCAATGAACTTAATGAAAACTTGGGCTAAGAACTAAAAATTGACATAGGTTCTAAAACTCAACACAACACCACCTTCCTTTCCTCTTCCTCGCGTAGTTTGTAATCTTGTGGTTACGAGCCAAGCCCACTATACGAGCCTAAAAATTTCGGGCTTATAGATATCTTGTTTTCCAACCTAAAGGCCTTGTCTCTTTGAGGAATTCTAGGCCCAAAACACTTACTCCAAGTGCTGCGGGTGTAGGGTTCCTTGGGGAGGTGGCGCTGTGGTATTCCGGTCTCCGGGTCGCCACACTGATATTTCAATTTCATCAAAAAACTCTTTGATATCTCAATTTCCCTCAAATAGGTCCATTATGTTACCTCTCAGTCCAAATGCTCGGTTAAGTTGCAGACGTGGCAGTCGTCTATGGTGGCTGATCTGATGGCAATGAAGAACGACGCAGGCGAGATGGTGTTGTACATGGCTGCAGAGAATAATTTAGAGGAGATTTTTGGGTACTTGTTTAAGTTCTGTGATGTGGAGTTGGCTAAGATCAAGTCCAAGGTTGGTATGAACACCTTTCCTGTTGCTGCTAAGAAAGACCATTTGGGTATTGATATCTATCTCTATCACTGTGATTTTGCTGGGTTCTGATTATTGATTGGGTCGGATTGGTTTAGTGAAAGTGATTTTTTTTGGGTGAAAGTTTTATTTTTTATGCACTAGTACTATAATTTAGGGTGATTTTTCCCCTAAATTCGATGATTGAGATTCGATTAAGTAGATGGTGCAAATTCCTAAAAAGTCACAAAACATAACAAGAGCTTACTCTCTCACAAGCAGATACAAAAAACACGAACAAAATAAAGATGCGTCAGCTTGGCATTCTTCTGGGGAAAGTGATGTTTCTAGGAGGAGAGCTTGGTGGTGGTAGTGGCAGTGGACTTTGGGTGCGAAGAACAAAAAAAAGAATATAAGAAATTCAAAAGAAAAAAGAAAAAAAATGGGAGAAAGAACACAAAGCTATATTGGACATTTCACAATTATCAAGCTGAGTTGGTGTGAAATAAATTGTCGCGTCAGCGACTTAATGGAGCATTTGGACAGAGGATAACAAAATTGACCTATTGGAGGAAAATTGAGAGATCATGGAGTTTTTGAATGAAATTGGAATGTTAGAGATTGAAATGATGTTGGTTGATAGGAGCATATTTATGCTACGTTATTATTATTTAATCCTTTGCTTTTCTTTGTTAGTTTATATTATTTTTAGCTGATTTATTTGTTTTTGTGTTTATTAGATTTTCCGAAGCAATTTAGGAAAAGAAGGATCAAAGAAGGAAAGTGCATGGAATTCTGATTCTTTTCGATGGATTATGACTTTTCTTTGAAGCAAAGAGTTAGAGATCCACAAGGAAACAAAGTGGAACTTTTGCTTTCTTATGCACATCTATATTTGTAGTATTTTTTTTTTTTATCAAATAAGAACTTCATTAATAAAAACGAAGATTACAATGAGAATGGGAGATAAAAGCTTCAACCGAAACTGTTCCCACTATAGACGTCAAAATGGACATCTATACTGATGCACTGTTGAAGTCCAACTAGGCCCCGACTCCAAACATACTAAAAAACTCAACTAAAAATACTAAACTGGTATCAGACAAAGTGGCAGAAACAACAAAACGTATTGGAGCAGACTCAGCCAAGAACACCAACTCCCACCCAGAATCCACCTGACTAGCAATTGATTGACCAAACCAACACTCGTCGTTGCTTCGAACTCGATCAAAGGGATTTCTGGACAGTCAGACTTAGGACTAAAGAAAACCCAACACCGTCATCCCATCACTACTCCAAAGCGCCATCACTTCCAAGCCAAATCCTGACAGGAAAGACCTCCTAGAAAGCCATTAATGCTCGTCTATGCCAGAGGCAGACTTTGTGCTGACTCTAAACTAGGCAGGAACGACCCTCAGGAAGGCCAAAGTGATGTTTTAGTACTGTATCTGTATGTTTCTATTAATGAAAGAACTATTTGACAAAAAAAAAAAAAAGCTAATAGGTATCAATCAAATGTCTAGTTCATAGGTTTCAAAAAAATTATGGAGATTTATTTCTTTTGGTGCAGCGAACCTAGCATTGGCAAAAGGCTTGTTAACAATCGTGAAACAAACCCAAGTTTTAGCATCAAGGCAGAGTGTCATATTTCTCTGACCACATCATCACCTCCAAAGTTCTAAATGTACCCTAAATTGATTAAGGTATCTGATTCAAACGTAAAAATTAAGAAGGGATGTGTAACAAGGATATAGTTCAACCCAAATGTCTCAAAACAACTTTGATTTCATAGACCCAAGTGCGTTTTGATGTCAAATTTCCACATGATTTTCGTGAAAGAAGTTTTCACATAATCCTTTAGAATAAAAGTCAAAATTTGAGCTGAAGCTTTTCGACAGAAAATAATTGTCTAAAATAATTAATATATCTTTCGATTAACTAAAAGAGCAAATCGATAAAACCGTAAATCGTAACAATATTAATTTCCCGAAAATTTCACAAAATAAACTCGAAAATTCAGGTCATTGCATATATTTTGTACAAGAAACATGTTAATTTCATATAATTTTTTTTCTTTCATATACGTCGTCTTAACTTCATCCTCGATCATGGGAAAGAGCAACCGTTATGATTTGATAGCTATCTGCACCTGTGCATTATCATGATGACCCTAATATTTATATGATAAACATTTGTGGAATTAGAACTATTAAGCGTCTATGGTACCAGCTGTGACCTCGAATCTTCGATCATTAGGGATTTTTCAAATATGCATGTGGTAGCTGGTGAAAGCATGAGGTCACCCTATAACCCTATAGACGTTGTAATTATTAAGATTTAAACTTCACATTGAAATCTTCCTCCAAATTTCTCAAGTTTAATTACAAAAATCCAAATTTAGTTTGTGACTCGTGGTGTATTTGTATGCAATGACCAAATTGGATATCAGAAAGATATTAGGAGTTCAGAGGTGAAAATATGTTGATGGATATAAATAGTAATTTGTAAACAAAAATAATATTGATGGGTTTTTCTATTTTTCATATACGTCGTCTTAGCTTAATCTCGAATTCTCGATCATGGGTTTTTCTATTTTACTGGGTAGCAGTGATACGTAGCTATCTTATTTCCTTAACAAGGGGAAGCAAAGCTGGAGTCAGCCATGGTGCCCCGAAAATTGCTGGAGCAATTTCATGAAAGTACCCTGGACTCATATGGCATGCCTTTTCTCTCTGTATTACTAGCTGACTCTATCTGAAATACAAACTGGCTTAGTGAAACGAGCCCACGGACAAATAGTATTTGCTATGACATATCAACAAGTAAACCAATGACGAAACTGGGCTAGCTAGCTAGCTTTACACACTTTCATCCTTTCTTGCAGGTTTCGATTCTAGTAGTCTTTCAGCAGAAACTATTTGCGTGTTAATAGAAATAGGCTGAGGACTGAGAAGTCTAGCAAGTCAATTGGTCCGAACCCAAGGATTTGAGAAAGGTCTTTTTCATCATTAGTAGACAATGCTGCTCTGTCTGAATTGATTCAAAAAAAAGAAGTCTTATTATAATTTCTTGCAAGAGGCAAGTAACCAGCTAGCTATAGCTTATATAATTGTGTTCTAAGCATCAAACACCCCTTGTTCTAAGTATCGATTACACCAAGTAAAATTAGTTGTCAAGATGTTTAAAATAAAATGACACATTAGTAACAGATCGAGGTCGCCCAAATACGAAATTATTCGATCATCAAGTTGTAGTTACAATATATATCTCATATCTTTAACCATTCAAGGGTTGCCATCTAGATCATTTAAGAGAAGAAAGATCTTATATTTCGTTTAAGAAGACATCCAATAAGCCATTTACGTAGAAATGTGAAGTTGTAAAAAACTCCTTGGCCTCCCTCATTTATCTCAGTAACATTTTGAGCAAAGTTTGATCGCATCTACTCCTCATGATAAATCCTAATTAATCATAGAAACCAAGTTTGCCATTGTAACTAGTCTAGTCCATTGACTTGATTAAAACTTGCCTTTTTCATGTTTTCATGGTAGACTATAACCTTTTTCCATATTTTCAGATCCAATGTTCTAGCTAGCTAATTAAGAACTAACTACTGACCAATTAATTTCGCTAATGTTAAAATTAATTGAACAAGTCTAAAAATTGTTAACTATCCAAGAGGACAAAAATTTCTCAAAAAGAAAAGGAAAGAAAAAAAGAGACGCTTGAATTTTGAAAGTCATGTCTCTATCATCACCACAGCCATTGGATGTGAACAATGGTGTGTATTAGGTTCGTACAAGAGAAACCCTAGCTAGCTGGTCATAATCATAGTCATTGGATCATTGCAACGGTTTACAATTCCTCCGTACACCCCAAATCCTATCCATCTAGCTGCTTCCATTTACTACACATAAATATCTGGATTCATTTTCCTTGGATCAAACCCTAGCAAGCCGCTTCTTCCATAGTTTCTAAAAACAAAGCAACCTCCCTGAGCTATATACCTAGCTTGCTCCACACCGCCACCGCCATGGATCCTCCTCCTCCAACTCCTCCAACTCCTCCTCCTCCCACTCTTCCGATTCCTCCAACTCCTCCTCCTCTGACTCCAAAATCGTTTGTGAAAAGCCTGAAAGGGAAAGACCTCCGTTACCATGTGGTATGTGTACATGTTCTTATTTCATATAATTTATTATTCATCTCTCTCGATCTTATTTTTTTTATTTTAGAAAAAGATGCAGACTCACTGTTTCCACCATTTTTTTTTTTTTGGTTCCAGCTGACAAGCATTAAAAGATGGTTCCTACAGGCGCCGGGGGAGAATGAAAGCAGCCTTGATAAGCTTCCTCATTTGCCAGACAGGAAACCTGATGATTTGCGAAGATGTATGTATGTTTAATTATTTAAGGGATTTTTTCATTTATTTTTCAACTCATCAGATTTGTATGTCAATATTAATTAATTTGGTACATATATTATTATTGGCCGGCCTGAAGATTATCCTGTCGACAAGGCGGCCCTGGACAGGGCATGGGATCAGCTTGCCCGTGTTGATAATAGGTTCATCTGGGAGACGGTACGAGTTGATTTCATTTCACGTTTTGCTCTAATTTTTAATTAATTTCTGCCTCTAATTTTATTTAATTTTCCTGTAAATTAATTAATTAAGGTGAAGCGTCTCCGTTACAAGCTGAAAAACACCGGCTACCTTCGAAAAGAGCATGGCTACCGATTTCCTCACCCCTACTCTAATCGCTATCATCCACTGCTTTCGAATGATTTTGATTGGATGGATCACGAAAGCGAGATAGAGGAACCTGCTGGGCAAGACGAGGGTAAGTAATTAAAATCCATCTCATTTTGTATTTCTCCATCATTAATTATCTTAACGTACTTGACATATATATATGGATGCCTCTGTAGCTAGCTAGCTCTCTCGCGCTCTCTCTCTCTCTCTCTCTCTCTCTCTCTGTAGTTAATTTGAATTGTTTCGTATGTACCTCCTGCAGAAGGCCACGAGCTGTGGTGGATGCCAGACGGCAGTCAAGTGTATTATGAGGATACTGTTGAGTTCAAGACCTTACCTGCGGAAGATCGGAAGCAACTGAAACTAGACTATGATTCATCTGATGACTCCGAAATTTCCGATGACCCGGATCATGGACTGGTGCCTCGTGCCTGGCCTTGAAGGAAATCCGCTGGAGTACTACTAGCTAGGTAATTGAATTTTCGATCCATCTCTGAAAAGGCCGTTGGTTGTATATTGGGAGCTCATTGTGTACATCGATCTGCTGACAATTTATATATGCCTGTCCTTCTGTTGAATTGGTATACATGTATGGAGCACCGAGCTAGATATATATATATATATATATATATATATATATATAGATGCTTTGAGTTTGGGCTGTGTGCTGTGTGCATGTATGTTTGTTATCTCATCTAATGATCGAGTGATTAATTGGAAAAGCATGTCATCCTATAAGAAAGGATCTTAATTATATATTAGACATAAATTTCAACTGTTGCTTTTGATTTCCAACCAATAATATTGTCATAGCAAGCTAGGTTTGATGCATTGTGGGAGTATAATATAATATGGTACAAGAATATACTCTATTTATTTTTCACTTCTATCCCATTATCTATCTTTAGCTATTTCTCATTTTGTAGTCTTTTGGAGGTCTACAACTCTATACATCAAATATATGTAGTCTTACATATTGTTTGTTTTTTGGGATTGATCTTTAGCTATTTTCTTTAATTGTCTTGCATGTTTGAAATTTTAGTGAAATCAAAGTTGTTGCTAGCTAAGATTCATGGGTTATGCCTGGCTAGCTACTCAATGTGATATATGCATATATTCCTGGCATGGATGTGATATTTATGGGTTTAATTTCTTTTGCAGAGGAGTGAAGTGAATGCGCCCTTGGCAGTGGACAACAATTCATTTCCATTCTGTGTGGTCTTTGATTTGCTTTTAGACTACTACAACTTTTATCTTTATTTTGTATCAGATGTTAAGTTCTTAACTGGTTTGTGGTTTCTAATCGTTAATTTTGTGGGATAATATCTGATCTTAACTTAATTATTTGTGGTTTCTAAATTCTAATCATATTGTGGGTTTATGCTCATTTCCATCTGAAGTTACATTTCATATCAAGGAGAGGGAGGGAGCATATATCACAATTACTTGGGAATGATGAATCCACATGGCTTTGTGACTTGCATGTGTGGTTTTATCAACTCATTTTACACGGTGTCATATATTATGTTTTAAAGTCTCATATTTTGGTTCTTTGTCTTGTGCTTATGCATATAATTTTTCATCTTTTCAGAAATTGGTTATTAAATTTCTATTTTTGATATGTCAAGTGTGTATTCTTACAAGAGCTGATGCCTGGAACAGAATGAAATTAAAAGCTTTTCAACTAGTCTATTGGTTCTCTCTTGTATTGGTAAGGCTTAGAGCATTTATACAAATTTTTAAGACCAAATTATTTACTCCATTGAAAAGTAATTCGGATTCATTCAAACCTAGTCTTTTTCAATCCACTTTAATTATTTGTTATTATCCAAAGGATAATATGAATACTCCATGTTACATGAGATTGTGCCGCGTGGTGTTGCTTAATTGATCATATCTTTTTTGTTTCTTTTACCAAGTTTTCCGGGCATCAATGATACACAGCTACTATTTCCTTAACAAAGTAGGATTCAGTAAGTCACAGACATGACACCCAAAACTACATAAGCAATTTAGAAAAGCAATGGCCTTGGACCTATTGCAAATATGAGCTCACATGGCCAGGCTTTTAATTTTTCTCTATATAAATACCACCATGCTGCGGCATAGGTTAGGGCTTCTTTTTAATTAGCTTTGGCATCTGACAAGTACCAGAGTACCAGACCTTTAACGAAAGAAAGACATCTAGCTTCACAACGTTGCTGTGACTCTTGTATTTTTTTAGGGCATCGAGCCAGATAGGAAATCTGTCAAGACTGAAAAGATAAACCAAATCAATTCAATCCTAGCCTGTTGAAAACTCTAGGGATTTTGGTAAGCCATATGCATTCAAGGTAAGAAGGGTCCATAGACATCACCGGGTTGATTCTGGTTCTGCTCTAACTTCTAACTTCTAAGAACCAACTTAGACAAAAAAAAAGGGGAAGAAAAAAAGAACTTGTGAAAACCAAATTACTAATACTCTAATTTATGTTTAGAGAAGACATAATTTATTCGAATTTTTTAGACATTGTCAAAAGTTATAGCATTGTTCGGACTCATTGAAAAATGCATTGAAGACATCATCTCTAGACTAAATAGAAATGCGTAATTAATTGCGATGCACATAGCACTATGCCACTAGGATTTGATGAAAATGTAGGTTGATGTTAGAGTATCTTTGGCATGTTAATTATTTTAGCTAGCAACTTTTAGAAAAAGTCTGCATAACTTATCTCTATTATTGTTTATTGGATGAATATTTTTTTTTTGAGGTTTTTGAATATAAGTCCAATTTCATTTCGTCATAATGGATGCAGTCTATAGGTAATTTTATAATCAATCTAGATCCATTGACTATTGTCATTATATTTTCATGTCCATTTTGCCCCTTGAGTTAAATATAGAAACAAATTAATTGCTTTTTAGCATTTATTTATTTATTTATTTTTCAATTTGAATTTTGAACCCATGATGAACATGCAATAATTTAGAATATAATTAGGATTATAAAATTAACAAATAGAGATGAGAAATCAACCTAACTGGAAGGTACAAAAAAAAGTTCATCAAAACATTCTATCTAAAATACGTATCTAACCTAAGTAAGAGACATAAATTTAAAGATTTCCTCTATTGTAGGTATACCATAAATAAGAGATACATACCTAGGTAAGAGATATACATTTACGGATTAATGTTCTTTGATTACTATAATCGAGATATGTACCTAAGTAAGAGATATAAGTTTACGAATTAGATTAATAGAAGAATAAATAATCAAGATATATATACAAAATAAGAGATTAATTTTCTTCTATTGTAGGTATATCATAAGTAAGAGATGCGTACCTAATTAAGAGATATATGTTTACAATAATTGAGATATGTATCTAAGTAAGAGATATAAATTTACTATTAGTTTTCCTCTATATTGTAGGTATAAATAATCGAGATGCATATGGTGAAAAAAACTACCTATATATGAGGTATACTGAAATGCTGAATTTTTGAGCTCTTAATACCTCTACCAGAACAATACACACACACACACACACGTACCTTTCTAGGTTAAAGGTAAGTTAAGAAGGAAATGTGAAAAAACATAAAAAATGAAGAAGAAGAAGAAGAATAGCTACCATCCACGGAATGATTTACACCAAAAAGATCAAAATCATATTGGACTAACAAGAAAATACTTTGACCATAGAAAGCTCAATGTTAAAGAAGGAGAACCACGTTCATAAAAACCTCGACATTACATACAGGGGCGGAACCAGGATTTGATCTTTGGGGGGGTCCAGTCCAGACATAAAGTGTCAATCTTATAACTGAATTACTATAACGTAAGTTGGAAGTTAAAAAAAAAACAATATTATAACAATAATCTAAAAATCTTATTCAATAGAATTCTTAAGCGGTAAGCCTACAATCAAAAAAAAAATAAAACAATAATTCGTACGAAAATTAAAAAATTTAACTAAAAGGATGAATAGAATACAATTTCAAATTAACCATATATCTCAAAACATAACTCGACATTTTTGCATGTCTCGAAAGTAAAAAAAAAAATTTTAAGGTTAAGAAGTAGAAAGAGGGATTGCAAACCCCAACTTATAGAGATAGCAGTGAAAACCCTAACAATATAGAAATACTTATTTATTACTATTTTGACTTTTTTCTCTTATTTTATTGGTTCTTCATAAACCGAATATTATTGTTTTTATTTTTTAAATATAAATCTGACAATTACGTTGGTGACTTGGTGGGTTTAGAGAGTGGGAAGGATTAATATATTATATATTTATGTACAATTGAATTGGAGGGGGGGGGTCCACGTGCAGAACACAAACATAAAATCTTTAATTTAATTAATAATCCCATATAATCATACAATCATACGTATTTGCCGAAAAGCTAGGGGGGGTCCGGACCCCGTCAGACCGAATGACGGGTCCGCCCCTGATTACATACAAGAGCCATAACCATAGAAGCTTTGGTGTTGAATCGAAAAATTGCTTTAGAAAAATTCTTAACCTATAGAAGACATATTTTAAATAAGAATAATTTCAGAGATGATTTACATTAAATATGGTATTCAATGCCATATCAATTCCATAATTTTATACGGGATCAATATGAATAATTTAATAAAGATATACATCAAATATGATTTAATATCATTAATCATATTGCTAATTTTAATTCTATTAATTCTTGCATTTTATGTTTAAAGACATTCAATAAGGGCATCTTAGTCATGTAAAAAAGAAAAATTAATGAGGATTGAGTCAGCAAGATGAAAAAGGAAATAAATCTGAGGTGGCAGCTGAATCATTGGACCGCAATTTACAAGAAAAATTGATGTGGACTACAATCAATATGGGGTCTAGATTTTGGTCTTTAATCTAATTAACTCAAAATTTTTTTGTTGTATTTGTAAATTACATGGAACAACTTAAAGGAAGGAATGTTTCCTCTTCATAAGTGAGAGGTTGTGAATAAGACTCACAAAATCTTGAGTTGTTTAAATCAACAAGCTATTACTACCTAATATTCGATCTGTTGTAGAGAAACTGAATTTGAGAGGAATTTGCTGTGTGTTCTCATTGATAATAGGGGCCTCTTTATATAGAGGATTACAATGCATAGAATCTCAATCATACAAGGAAAGTAATTCTACATTGATTAGGATTCTAGATCCTTCTAATTAAATCCTATTACCACTAGGTCAAGTAACCTAGAGTTTGGGCTAAACACAAATTAGGTTTTCCTTCAACACTCCCCCTTGTGTTGCCCAAACGCGGTGCTTCTCTCGTTGCCTCATTAAAAACCTTGCCGAGTAACAAAAACCCAGTGGGACAAAAATAACCTCGGTCGAAGGGGAAAAAGAGCACAACACACCCTTCACGATTCGAGACGAACATGTAGACATCTCCACCTGATGTCTGCACCTCCCCCTGATGACTACGATCATGGGAGTTCAGATAATTTCCACAAGTCAATTCTTGCCACATGTTTCTCGAACGTGGTATTGGGCAAAGACTTAGTAAACAAGTCTGCCTCACTATCCTCAAATCGAACCTAGTTCACTTTGATCTCGAGGAGTGTCTGTTGTTGCTGATTATGCTTGGTGTTGTCGCTTTTGATGTAGCCTGGCCTCATTTGTTCAAAACAAGTAGCATTATCCTAAATGCTCGTAGGCTCATCTGTGGTAGACTTCAAACCACAATTGTTCGAACATGCGTAATTATGGATCTAATCCATATACATTCACGAACCACTTCGTGAAGAGCAATGATCTCTGCATTGTTCGAAGATATAGCGACTACGGTCTGATATGTAGACCTCCAAGATGTCACGGTCTTTTCCCATGGTGAACACTTAACCGGATTGGGAATGACCATTGTGTGGGTCAGACAGATACCCAACATCAGCAAAACCTTCCAAAACACATGTTGTTTTAGAATGGGGATAGAGAACGCAGGCCAGCGTTGGCGGCGTTTCTGGTGTGTGATGGATCCGAATCCATCATCTCTTTGTAGGGATAGAACAAGCCCATATCAATCGTACATCTCAAGTATCGAAAGATATCTTTTACACCAATCCAATGGCGTCGCGTTGGCGCAGAGCTATATCTAGCTAACAAGTTCACAACATATGAGATGTCCGGTCTTGTGCATTGAGATAAGTACAATAATGCGCCTATTGTACTAAGTAAGGCACTTCTGCCTCTAGCACATCTTCGTCATCATCCTTTAGACAAAGAGGATCCTTTTCAGGATCAAGACTTCGGACGATCATAGGGGTGCTTGAAGGCTTGACCTTGTCAAAATGCCCAAGCATCTATCGACACGATGCTCAAGTTCCAAACCGAGACATAATCGTGTTCTCCCAAAATCTTTCATCTCAAACTCGGATTTCAAGTGTTCAGCGGTTTCCCTTAACTCTTTAAGGGCTTCTAATGAAGATCATGTCCAACATGAACCGCGATGGAATCCGAAACTTGTTATGGAAACGCGTGGGCATATCCCTTCCCAATCAAGTAGTCACTTTAGTGAGCGTTTCAACCTTATTGTAAACGCGCTCCGTGGTCTAGAGCCACTTGACTTGGGTAAATGAAGTTCACCATGAACCTTCATGTATATTCCGTATCTAGATCCCTATAGAGATACTTAGTGACCACATTTGTAAGCTGCATGTTCAGTTTATTCGGAAACTACCAAACTGACAGGGTAGTGGAGTGCAATGACATCCATTACGAGAGAATATGTCTCATCGTAGTCGATTCCAGGGCGTTTTGTGAGAAGCCTTGCGCCATAAGGCGAGATTACCATCTCTTTTTCTCATCACGCTTTCTAACGAAGACCCATTAGTCAACAGGTTTTATGTTAGGAGGTGTTGGCATCTCTAGCTCGAAAACCTTCCTCTTCGTTAGAGAATCCATCTTAACCTGGATCGCATCTTTCCATTCATCAACGGAGCGTGGTTCGATATCATCGGACTCAGCAAACTCATGCGCAACAAAATGCGTAACTACATCATCAATTGTGATGGAGTTTCTATCCCACATCTCATGTACACTAGTGTAAGTTTCATAGAGCTCTATATTCTCAGGAATAGGGTTTGACGTTGAGGCGTCCCCCAACGATAACCATAACCCGGAAGATACTCATGAGACGGATTTTGAGTCTTGATGATTAAAGGATTGGAATGTGCCAAAGTATCCTTCGAACCCACGGGCCTCCCACGCATCCTAGCTGGGGCCAGGGCCTGTAACGCCAGAGTGCCACTCTCTTTGGCATTGGCGCCATGCCTACCTCCGTGTAGGGTGGCGCGTACGTCCTCTCGTAGGGACGTCCTTCCTTGCAGGCATGTTTGCAGCATATTTGTGTGATCTCGTCACTTTAACAGGGATCAAGATGAGACATAGTGGGGACAGACCACGACAATTCCTGTCGTTCCTGTTGAACATTCGTGTTCTTATCTCCCCCTAACGATGGGAAGACTGTCTCATCAAAGTGACATCCGCAAATCTAGCGGTAAGGAGATCGCCTAGCAAGGGCATTTAAGTGGAGGACGATTGCTGGAAGTGCAAATCCAACATAGTTGCCCATTCGTCTGTAAGGACCCATCATAGAGCGCTGTGGCGGCGCAATTGGCACATAAATGGCTCACTCAAATGTGCGTAAGTACAAAATACGTGTACCCAGTCACTAGCTGTAACGCATAGGTACATTGAGTGGCGGTAGGTCGTAGACGAATTAGCATGGCTGCATGCGATATCGCATCACCCCAAGCGGATGTAAGAAGATTGGTGCGCATTACCAATGTTCGGACTACCATCGTAGTCGTTTCCACGAGACCAATTGGGTGTGTACAGGGGAATATGATGTCCAACATCAAACCCATTGCAATATCCATCGAAAGTCTTCGATGTAAACTCTCTAGCATAGTCAAATCCAATTGACTGAATAGGATGATTCGGGGAGTGAGCCCGTTGTCACATGATATGTGCTAGGAGTGTAGCATAAGTAGCATATATAGGTGGACAATGGCACAACACGTGACCGGCGTGTTTGCGTGTCAACCAACATTATGAAATATTTAAGCGTCCGCAAGTTGGTTGAATCAATCCACAAGATCCCTACGGATTCTTTGTAAGAACAGAATGAGTATTGTCATATCCTTTGCATAGGACGGTCTCAGTCCTAATTTCCATAAGGAATGGGCTTTGTAAAACGAGCGAGAGGCCTTAGAAGTAACCAATGAGGATTTTGGTTAGGCCTAAGCGTCTGTAGCGCTATTAGAAGCAAAATGTGTGACTACATCTCCCATCATGGCGTGGGAGCCATGGAAATTAGCATGTATGGCGTCATGGCCACAAGGAGGAACAACCATGGCGTTATGCCCATGGTTGGCGCCTTTTATGGCGGCATCTTGCTTCATTTTGCTCAAAAGAAATGATGTCCATGTGAAGTCTTTTGTAGACGGATCATCATATCATGACTAGGGTGATTTATCCTGTCGTGACAAAGCCAATATGTCTCTAAATCCAAAAGATCTTCTCTCATAAGTTTATTGGATTTAATAGCTCGAATAGTGACATAAAGTCCACTAGAGAGACACATAAACGTCTCTAAGATGCGTCTTTGTTCGCAATCATTAGAGGTAATGCAAAGGAACTCATTTCCGTTCTCTACATGCATTTTCGCATGGAATTCGTTGGCTATTCATGGGGTACTATTTGCCCTAAGAGCGTAGAGAGCTTCTGTGACAACTGTAATCAAGGTGCCATTTGGCAAGTGGAACTTGGGCTATTCCATGTCCTTAAATTAATACGGATGGTCTAGCCATCGTAGTCACAAAGTCATATGCTCAGAATCAAAATTGAGTCATAATGAAAAGAACTCGAAATTTTATTCATAAGCCAACGAAATACATCATTGTTTCTATGATCAAAGAAAATCTAATCCAATAAAAGGAATATGGCAATCGCCTACATCTCTTGAAAATAAAAAGACTCAATCAAAATCGCCAATTTCTGGGTCTTGATCCTTGTAGTCTTCCACCCTTAGATCTAGATCACCATCTTGATCATCTTGTGCCATGTAATTTGCTTCCCTTGCTTCACGATACGTCTTGTATGCGTTTGCAACATTCTGGGGTGCGGTACATGTTTTAGCCCAATGTTCAGTTGATCCACATCGAAAACAAACATCATCATGGTCAGGCTCCCTTGATCGAGGCGCCATTGGGGCGCGATTTGAACGACCTATCCTCTTGGTGGCGTTACCACCATGGTCGGAGGCTCCGCCTCTCTCTCTCTTCACACGTTGACCTCTACGGTTCCGTGCACGCCTCTCTTGGCGATTTCCTTCCTCTTTAGGGCGAATATATGGACCAGAACGTCCAGAAATGTCCCTATCCTTAGGGTTTCGCTCCTTGCGTCCTCCATTGGGGGCGCGACTATAGTTAGACTTCGGAATAGGCTTAGTTCCCACAGTTCTAGCATTATAGTTCTTCACAAGGATATTATCGTGCTTTTCAGCTACGTTCATGGCGCCAATGAGCTCATGAAACCTTGTGATACGTCCTGCATTTACATCAATCCGATAATTCTTTGAAATCATCAATGCAGAGACGGGGAAGGTAGAGAGAGTCTTCTCGATCAACATCGTATCAGTTATGGCTTGGCCACAATACTCCATCAGAGACTTGATACGAAGAGCTTCCGAGTTATAATCAAGCACAGACTTGAAATCACAAAAGCGGAGGCTATGCCATCGCACTTCTAAATCAGGAAGCAGGGAGTCACGAACGTTGCCAAATCGCTGCTCAAGTTCTACCCATAGCTTTCTTGGGTCTTCCTCATTGAGGTATTCATTTTGGAGCGCGTCATTCATGTGCCTTGTCATGAGAATTATGGCTTTAGCTTGTTTTGCTTCAAAAGCAGTAGCTTGCTCAATTGAGAGTACGTTCTGACCAGGCTCTTGGATGGTTTCCAGAATTCCATCAGCCTTAAGATGTTGGCGCACATCTCGGACCCACCTATGGTATCCTGCGCCAGTTGTCTCGAGTGGGACAAAGCTCAACTTGTTCAGGTAACTCATCCTGAAAAACAACACAAGATTAGGGTTAGTTTCGGAGCGAAAAAGGCTACCACGAAAAACTATTACATTTCTGAGCGTAGTCGCTTCCAAGAAATTAGGAATTTTCTGAGCGTAGTCGCTTCCAAGAAAATCCTATTCAAAGAGGGGTTTTGGATTAGATTGAAACGACGATGTATATGGTCGATCGTTTTCTTCTCAACAAACTCTAAGTTTGGAGGACTCTACAAGCTCCAAGCTTGGAGTGAGCGTGAACCCCCACAGTTCGGCTTTTGGTCTCCCCTATGTAGAGAAAGGGGGGTAGAAGAAGGGATTTTGGAAGTCCCCGAGAAAAGAAGAAGAAATTGAAAAAGAACTTCAAAAACGGGAACTTTTAGAAAAAATTACCTTAAAAGATGGTCGGAAAAAGCGTCGCCGGAAAATACTGTAGCTGCTGGAAAGTACTGTAGATGGCCGGAAAAAGTCACCGGAAAAGTGTCCGGAAAATCGTCGAAAAGTGGCCGGTAGTTGGCCGGAAAGTTGCCGGAAAAGTCGCCGGAAAAGTGTTGACCGGAGGGTTGACCGATCGTTGACCGGGTGCTGACGTGGCAGGTCCGCGTGCTGACGTGGCAGGTCTGAGCTGACGTGGCAGAACTGGTTGCGGCTTGGTAGCTCGGCGGCTCGGCGGCTCGGGCTTGGAGGCTTGGCGGCTTGGGCTTCAGGTTGTTGGGCCAAGAGCATAGGCTTCTGGGGCTTGGGCTGATCGTAGCTGGGCCTAGGGTTGACCGAACGTGGGTTCGGTTGACTGAAGCACAGATAAGAGGTCTAGGCGGCGGTTCAGCGGCTCCGGTGGTTCAGGCGGCCGGTTCACGTGGTTCTAGGCCGGTTCCGATGATGATTTTTTGTCTGCAGTGAATTGAGGTGCTGCTGCAGGTGCTGGTGAATTTTGGTGGCAGTTGACAGGGAGGAAAGTATCGAACCGGGCAGAAGGACTTTGAATACTTCCGGTGGCCGGTTAGGTGGTTTGCCGGCCGGTTCTGGGGGTGGGGCCGCCGGTTCTAGACTCCTGGAGTTGAGATCTTCAAGGTGGGCGGCTGAGGTTTCTGGGATTTGAAGGCTACGAATTTAGGGTTTCAGGGTTAGGGCTCGTGCTGATAACGTGTTGTAGAGAAACTGAATTTGAGAGGAATTTGCTGTGTGTTCTCATTGATAATAGGGGCCTCTTTATATAGAGGATTACAATGCATAGAATCTCAATCATACAAGGAAAGTAATTCTACATTGATTAGGATTCTAGATCCTTCTAATTAAATCCTATTACCACTAGGTCAAGTAACCTAGAGTTTGGGCTAAACACAAATTAGGTTTTCCTTCAACATAGGCACTTCAAAGAAGTGCAATTAATCTATAAACCTTTGAAGGGTTTGCGAGAAAGCCACCCATGGGTTGGCGTTTCTGTACCTCCCTCCATCTCCGATGGAGCAAAATTCCGGCCCTGGTGTCGCAGCTGGCGTGTACGGTCGAGGCCGTACCTTCCTTTTTTCCTTTTATCTCCAAGATGTTGACATCAACCACCCTGGTTGAGTCCACGACCCTATCTCTTCCTCTGATTGCTACGAACAGGGGATCGACTTTGTCCTCGGTTCACCGCTATGGAATGATGGCTGCTAGTGAATGGAGGGTTTGGGATCCAGGGCTCTTACCGGCGTCATGGAGGTCTGATCTGGGCACTAGGCCGAGTGGTGGATTGGATGTTGTACAAGCAGCGGCTCTGGTTCTGCTGCGATCGAATCGTGCTCTGTTGGATCCCTTCTTCCACGGTTGGCAGCAGGCGTGGTGGTGTTCTTTGTCTGATCGGCGAATTTGGAAGGACTGGGGGTTTCGCCTCTATGAGATTGCGGTGGCGAGAACTCGTGGGGAGGATGCGGCTCTTCCAGAGGCTATTTCACGCGAGGTCTGCGGGTCTGCTCAAAGAGACGGCGCCGAAGTTAGGCTGGAGAGTCGGTGTGGTGTCAATGCGGCGCTGGCTGGAGTGATGATGTGGGGTTGGTGCGACGGCGCCGGCGGCGGCAAGCACAAAAAAGTTGTTGAATGGGCTGCTAGGGTTCACCCTTTTTTGGCTTGGGTTTGGATCTGTTTTTCGGATTTGGACTTGGGCCTATTTGGGTGGACTAGGGCAGTGATGATTGGGCTCTCTAAGTCTTGGATCAGGATTTGGGATCCTGGCGGATTTTCTATAAAAATTTGGGATCCAGGGCGGCTTCTGTTTTGGTATCTAGGTTATTATTTTTCTTGGGATCAATACCTGCGAGGAACTGTAGGTCTTATTGGTCTGAGGTTGTCAGCGAGTCTACTGATGGATTCTGCGGATAAATTTAATTGTCAGTTTCTTATTAGTTTACTCCCCCCTGAGCTTCACTCAATAGGTGGAGTGGTATTGCGTTTAGCGGTGTCTCTTTCTGACGGCCCCACTGGGGCGGGTCACTGTGTAATATTGCTTTTTCCATATTGAATACAAATGGCTGACCTCCTTTTACTCAAAAAAAAAAAAAAAGGTTTTCCTTCAACACGATCATATTTTTTGTTTTTTGAATATTACTGCCCAGTATTCTCTGCCTAGAACTAGTTTTAGGGATTTAAATTTGCTCACCACAAAAGTATTGGTGGTGATACCACCACCCAATAAAAAGTTGTCATGTGTTATAAAACACTAGTCAGCAGCCACATGCAAATTTTTTTCACTAAAAATTTAATATCTGTAAATAGTGTTAAATATTTGCAGATAGTGGGTAGGGGAAGTAAAAGGGTAACGCAAATAGTGGGTAGGGGTAGTTATCCGCAGAAGAAATATATATATATATATATATATTTTACTTTTCTGTTATTTTGTTAATTACATTATATCCCTAATTTATTAAAAATTAATTTAATATAATTTATGGTGTGAGGGTATTTGAGTATTTTCACGTCCACTTTGGCTAACAAAGCCTCTTCTGTTCATAATAGTATAGATAATTATAGTTAATTAGGATATTTTATTAAAAAATTATATTTTAAGTATTAAATTAATTATATATAACGTAGCAAGTTTTAATAGGGTGTTGATATCACCACAAAATAAATGTGGTGAGCAAATTTGAATCCCTAGTTTTAGGGTCGAGTTAGTTTGAAGCCCACGTTTTCAGAAAGAAAATATCACAGAACAAATATTAGATAGATTTTCTTCCAAATAGGTGACGTTTGATTAATTCTACCAAGATTCTCCAAATCCTACAAGAAGGATATATATAGGCCTATAGGGTGATCTATAAGCAGACCACCATATATACCTTATATACCGTCAATATGGTAGACAATAATCTTTCTTCATGGTCAGATCCTCCAATCGATATCTTATGCGCGGTAGTTATTCGTCTCCTCTCCGTATGCGAGTATAAAGATCTGGTTCGTCTTTCTGCTGTATGCAAGAGCTGGAGATTTATTATATATAGGGTCTATCTTCAACCAATCGATATTTTATGCGAGGTCGCTAATCGTCTCCAATATGAAGAACTCGTTCGTCTTTCTGCTGTTTGCAAGATCTGGAGATTTATTATATATAGGGTCTATCTTCAACTACGCTCCCCTCTCCGTATGCCAGGCCTGACGCTATTCAGTCCATATCATCAAGACGAACACGGCCGGATAATAAGCTTCTTTGATATATCAATCCAGAAAATCCGCCGTATAAAGCTTAAGATTCGAGAAGAATTAAAAACATTCTGGCAACTTGATTCAAAATATGGTTGGATCATTTTGCAAAACGGGTGCGAATCCAAACCTGCACTCGTCTTGTATAATCCTTTAACCAAAGAGATTATACAACTGCCACAGTTGAACCTAAGCACCAATAGTGAATGTATAGCAACATTCACAAGCCCTCCGACTTCTCCTGACTGTGTCATCTTTGCCTTCTTCCGAGTAGAAAGAGGAGAAGCTTGCATTGTAGGCACATGTAAGCTGGGAGATAACATATGGAGATTTCGAAAAATAACTGACTTTAAGGGTTGGAAGGGCAGGAACTACGTTGCGAATGTGACCTATTTCAATGGAATTTTCTGTTTTGTTATTCAAACGTGTGAACCTGATTGGTTGGTAGAGTTGGGTACCTTGGATGTATCGGTTCAAGACTGGGTCATGGAATATGCTTCCATAACAGTAGCACAAGAACAGAATCAGTATTGGGAGTGGTATTGGCTGGTTGAGTCTGATGGGAAGCTGTTATTGGCAGTTTATCATAGCCATGGGGATGTTGCAATGACCTATTGGCATGTTTACCAATTCGATTGGTCACGAAAGGATTGGACTAGGGTTCGAGGTTTAGGAAACCAGGTATTGATTTTACGTCGACATGATTGGTCCAGGTTGACATCATTTGCTTGTCCCACATCCGGAGACGATAGTAAACTTTCAAACATGATATTTTGTGACGCCACCAGACGCGGTGCCCATTTTTATACTTGCAGCAGTGATGGCGTTTGGAGAATCGCTAGCATATAACAATTCGAACAAAAAAAAAGGGAAAAAAATGCTTTAATTACGTGTACATGCCGTTCAATTATTTTCAATTGTATTGTTTGCCGGTTGGTTGTTGATTTTGTTTCTGGGTGTTCTTTGCTATTGCTTCATATTGTCTTGCCAACCAAATGAGAATGTTGGCATTCTCTGCTACAGTTTATATTTATGGTCTAAATCTTACTGACCCTTTTCATGTCAATGGGTAATTGCAAGTACTACGCAATTTTTTTTTTTTAATCAACATGCATGTGATGGAGGTAATAGTAATTATCATAGTGGATATATATAGTAAGTTTTAATCTAGCTCATATATGTTTAAAGGGGAGTGAAATTCATAATTTTTTTTCTTCTTTTTGGTTCAAAATTTTGATAAGGAGACAAAATTCAAATGCTAAAGATAAAATTGAGGTTACTAAAGTGGATTATAAAATAAAGAGTGTGGATTTCACTCTCTATGTTTAAATTTACTAGGTATTAGTCGAGTAATACCATTTCCTTAACAATAAGAAGAAAAAAAGCAAAAGTCAGACATGGTGCCCAGAAATTGCAGAAGCAATTCTATGAAAGCGTCTTGGACTCACATGACATGACAGTTATTTGTCATTTTGTCCTAGCTACATACCAGCTGACTCCACGTGAATATATCCAAAAGGCTTGGGGAAATAGGAGCTTCTTCCACCCACCTAAGGGAGTGCCCACCTGCACGAGTAACAGCCTAACAGGAGCAGAGACATGGCATTTCCTTGAACCTTACTTCAATCCGAGCATAACCCATTTATTTGTCACCCAAAACTGAAATACCCAGTTCCCGAATTTCCTTTCTTTTCCGAGTATGAGAAAGATCAAGATCTCAAGCTCGGAAAATGACTGCCGGGGCAGCTGATTGTTCTTCCTCCGAAAAGCCACGACCCGACCCGGAAACCAGCGGCTGAGCCCACCTTCAGCTATACCCGAATTGGGTGTATATGGTTTTAGCCATCCCTTGGTTATTAACATGTTGACAAGGCATTTTTTATTTTTCAAACTGTGTTTCGATTCAGACGGTGAAAAATCATATTAGACAAACAATTCAATGAACGACTTATTCGAGTTAGTCAGCCTGACAGTGGCTGGATGTCTGACACGTCAATCTGGTGACTAAAGAAGAATTTTCGTGGTGAAATGAGCTCATGAATGAAGGGAATAGGTGAAGTTGAACTTTAACGAAACAGAGCTAGGCTTTACAGAAATGAGGGTTGGTGAGCTTGCAAGTTATGATTTCTTTTAATATTTGAGATGGAGACTAATTTTCAATTTGTGCTAATAGCATAGTTTGGAAAAGACAAATTAAATCAGACTCGTTGCGAAGCTTGATCGAAAAGTGCAGCAAGTTAGCTGTTCATAACCCATAGATTTAAGAAAGGTCCCTTTCATTATAACTAATTTGTATTGCACAGAACGATGCTCAACCAATTCAATTTTTTCAATGGGTTGAAAGTCCTACTATTATTTGTGGCAAAGATGAACTAGAAACTAAACTAGCTAGCTTATTGTTCTGTTCCAAGTATCAGCTGTTTGCCACTTTGCCCTGGGTCCTTTACATGAAGGAATTGCGTTGTAGTGGTGGATTGATCAGCTCCCAATATCTTTCTAAATAAAATGACACAGCAATTATGAAGGTCAAACAAATATGAAAACACTATGCTTTGGTCAAAAATAAAGAAGATGAAGAAAACGAAGATGAATCTATTATTTTGGCCTTTCAATTGGATTTTCCCGTTTCCTTTATTTTTCATTTTACCGGAAGATCAAAGAACTCATTTGGACTGGCATCTTACGGTAGCACATTTCATTACTAACAATACTACGGATATTTCTACTCTTCAGAATCTTCTACCCCATGACGTAGTTCAGCATATTATAGCTATATCTATTCCTATTCATCCTACCACAGATACTTTGTTTGGGGACCTTCTCCTTCATGTGAGTTTTCTATCAAGTCTGCTTCTTTGCTTGAATCACATTCAATTGGTCCACATTCTAGAATGTGTCCATTTTATCAAAATTATGGAAGTTAAATATTGATCCTAAAGTAAAGATTTTTGCTTGGTATTTAATTAAAAATGCACTTAAAACTTGGGATTTGCTTTTTCATTTTAATCATAATATCCCATCCTATTGTTCTCTTTGTTTGAATTTTGTCAAGACTATTGATCATTTTTTATGCAGTGTCCCTTTGCTCATCAAGTTTGGTCCTCTGTCCCTTGCCCAAATCCCTTGTCTTGGAATAGTAATTTTATAGCCTGGCTTCATAAGCTTAGTAATGATCCATCCTTAGCTGATGCTCTCCCTATCATTTTTTATACTACTTGGGCTATTTGAAATTATAGAACTAAAACCATTTTTAGAAATTTGCATCCTTCACCGGTCTACTGCTTGTTTCAAGCCTTCACACTCAGTTCTAGCTATGCCAAAGTCAATTCCAAATGCTTCCTGTCAAAAATTTCAAAATACTATCACATTAAATGCATGGTAGCCTCCTAATACTAACCAAGTTAAATTTTGATGCTTCTGTCCGGGATAATGTTGCTTCTATTGGATTTGTTATCCATAATGAAGAGGGACAACCTCTCGTTTCAGCTAATAGACAGATTGATATTGCTAATGTTCTTGTTGCGGAGGTTGCGGCACTACGGGAGGGTTTACACTACAGTCTTGCATCATTTTCCTAATGTTATTGTTGAGGGAGCTAGACTCCAAGATTGTTATGGACTGTGTCCATGATACTTGCCAAATACCTTGGCGAATTCGGACATTGATTCAGGACTTCAAGGCTCTCACTTGTTAGCTGCAGTCAGTTATTTTCCGACATATATATCACGAAGCCAACTTTGTCGCAAATCAGTTAGTCTTGGCAGCTCAGAGTTCTCATAATCCATCTGTTTGGTTTTACTATTTGCCCCTTTCGATATCCCCAGCGTTCCACTTGGATCAGCTGGGAGGGGGTGTTAGTAGAGGTTTTGTTCTTTAGTTGTTGTTTGTATTTTTGTCATTAAAAAAAATTGATCATTCAAAAGCTAGGGTTACCATTTTGATCAAGGAGAAAAAAGATCTACCTTTAATTATTTTTAAATAAATGAAGTTTTCAGGATAGGAAAAAAAATTGAAGTTTAGATAACGATCATAATATTATGTCCTTTGAGATATCTTATATTCTTTTAACCTTCATCGCCAGAATTCCATCATCCTCATTTATTGTTCACATTCACATATTTTATGTCTCTCAATTCCAATATTAAGTTTTTAATTACCCAAATATTTTAAGCTCTAAATCCTCTATTTCGTAGGTGCACCATTTTCTCGAGGTACCACTAGATCACCCAATCAAAGTTGGAAGAAATGAAAATTATATCAAGTTGACCAAATTGTTATTAATCGTTATCGCCTTCCTCGTCAGCAGTAAAACATCGTGTTCTATTACCTTTATCTGAGATGACAGCCGCTACATTCCTTCTTCCATCAAAAGCATGTTAGTGAAATCAATTTTTGATGTGACAACCACCAAGTCCTAGCCTTTTTGTGGCAGTCTAAAATACCCAGTCCATTGGCTCAAGCTTGCCAGACTTTTCCATCAGCTTGGGCTCGCTATACACGTTCTCATCCTCGAACTTTAAGGTGATGTTTGTTTCACAGGACTATCATCCTTCACCTTAATTTCTATAACAGTCCTGGACTCTTATAACCTGGCTTATTTCTATAAGAGTCCTGATCCATGTTTGGTGCTCCAACTGACAATAAGAAAGAACAAACCACAGAAGTAAGAAGAACACCAGAATAAACCTTGATTGGTGGAGTTGAAAACTAATAGAGGAGAACCAACTCAATTAATGATTAATCAAGCCTTGAGGAACTATGCAAAAAACAGAGACAAATCTCAACATTTAACAAAAACCAGTTCTTAAACCCAGAGAAAAAAAAAAAACCAGAAGAGCATAATAGCACAAATGTGAAATTGATCACAAATCTTACCAGGTCAAGCACCAAATTGATCAAAATTCTCAGTAGATCAAACTACCCAGACGCCAAATCCTTAAAACAGTTACAACCCATAAACAAATCATCTATCATACAAGAGATAGAGAAAGAAGAAGGTAGAGGATTGAAGGGGAGAGTGAAAAATAATCAGTGCAAAGAGAGAGAGCATGAAATTGAACCCGAACTCCCGAAGAGCAAAAGAATGGAATGAGAGATAGAGAATGATGAGGTTGAGGCGAAGCAGATCCAGCGAGAATGGATTTCAGCGTTTGCAACACCAGCTTCCACAATCCCGTGCGTTTTGGAGTCACTATCGTAGATGGTGTGGGCTGTGTTTTGGGGACTGCAGAGTCTCATTTAACACAGTCCCGATTGTTGCCAAACACGGGGTACCTTGTGTTATGATACCCAATCCCATCCAATCCCATCTAGTCCCTCATAACAAACATGCCCTAAGGGGCTTGTAGTGCCCTAAGGGGCTTGTAGTACCTAGCGTTCCAAAAATAAATAACTAGTCCTGCAAAAATGAGTTCAATATTGGCTAATGCATAGCCAACAGTAGCCAACAGTGAACTTGTGGAGGAATGAACTGTAATATGTCTCGACATGGGATTTCCACATGGAGTTGAAGTTCTCTTTACAAAAATATTTCTTAACAAAATCTCTCCGGATCTTGCCCGAAGAGACATTTTCGCCAGGATTAATTTATCTTGAACAGCATCTCGATAGTTCTATCATCCTCATTTATTATCAATATTCTCATTCATCTCGCTCAACAAAACCAAATATCTTCTATTCTCTTAACCATCATCCCGAGAATTCAATTATCTTCATTTTTTGTCCAAACTCACATATTATCTCTTAATTCCAATATTAAGTTTTTAATGACTCAAATCTTTCAAAGTCTAAACCCTCTATTTTTGAGTTCTTAGAAAATGATTAAGGCCATGAAAACTTTTCTAACTCAGATGATACATTGAGAAAGAAGAACAATTCCAAAAAGAAGAAGAATAAAGAAACGATGAACGAAAACAGCTTTGAAACAAAAATAAAGAGGAGCTAATAAATTATTAGTCTAGTCATGGCTATTTAGAGACTCGTTACTCGTCCCTACAGTTGTAAGTGGACTTGTTTCGAGTTAGGAGTAAGTTATCTAGTATATATAGAGAAATATTAAAGCATGGCAATGTGAGTTCATCTGGTATTCAAATGACAATAAGAAAGAGAATATAATTTATGAAGCACATTCTCATTATCTACTATATAATAGTCATCACTCACTCAAAAGAATTGGTAGCTACTTAAGGAGACATACCACAATTCACAAAATATATAGCTAGTCTTGTAGTAATCTAATTAAAGGCAAATCTGAGACTAATTCCAAACAAAATGGATAATAAAAAGTATTATTGTCCACCACCATGGACCCATCAATCATCATCATCATTATCATCTTTTTTATTCAGAGGCATTTCTGCAAAAAAATAACAATTAACACAAAATTTAGGTAAACCCTAAACCATCAAAAATTTCACAAAAAAAAAATTTACCTCTTCTTGTCTTCTTTTTTTACACAAGTGCTCCTCAATCACCAATAGCCTGCTGTGGAGAGATTGGAGACTTTCGTTCATGCTGAGCAGATCCTCACCCATCTTTTTTGCGTTCTTCAGTAGCGATGAAAAAATCGAGATTCATTAACTTTGCATGAGATACCAGCCTCTGGATCTGTTCTTTAGTCCTGAGTGCGTTGGTGAAGTTGACTTTGGATGTGATAGTCGCGTATGTTCTTTGCCGAGCTGTTGAAAATACCCACTTCTCGGACTTGCTGGACTCCTCCATCTACTTGAGCTGCTCGCTGGACTCCTCTTCCTCCTCCTTCTCTCTAGGGGCTTTGTAGTAGCAAGCCTTCCAGAAGCGAAAAATTAGACCAGCAAAAAGCAGCCCAATGTCGGCTAATGCATAGCCAAAGATAAACTTGTGAGAGAGAGTGGAATATGTCTCAAGCTTTTATTTGGAAGTGACGGAAAAGTTTTTGTTAAGGCATTTGTGAGCAAAATCTCTCCAGATCTCAGCCGGAGAGATATCTACACAAGGATTCAACTTGATAATGAGAACCTTTCTCTCCGTCCCCTCGGCTTTTCGAACAACCTATATGTTATTTCTCTCCATTTAGAAGTTGAGAAGAGGTAGATTTTTGTTATTTTGAACTTTATAAGTTAGGTTGTTGGCCATTGAAAGTTAGCTAGCTTTAATTATTACACCACCTCCCGAAAGCTTAGCCATTGGATCATTGCAAGTGCTTGTAATTCTTCCATACACCCATCAAAAAGTTAAAAATAAGAAAAATCTACCTCTTCTTGGCTTCCTTTCCACACCTAAGTGTTCTTTCATTCGCCAACAGCCTGTTGTGGAGATCTTAGAGGCTTTTGTTTACATTGGGTATATTTGTATTCATCTTTTTCGCCTTCTTCAAGAGCAATGAAAAATTGACATTCATTACCTATACATGAGATACCAGCCTTTGGATTTGTTCATCTATCGCAAGTGTATTGGTGAAGTCAATTTTTGATGTGAATGTGGACAATAAATGAGGATGATGGAATTTTAAGGATGAAGGTTAAAAAAATAGAAGATATATGGTATGGTTGAACAAGATGAAGGAGAATTTGGACAAGAAATTAGGATGATGGAACGATGGGGATGCTAGTTAAGATAAATTAATCTTAGCCAAAATATCTCTCCGGATCCTAGCCAAAAATCTCTCCAGGCAATATCCGGAGAGGTTTTGTTAAGAAAAGTCTTTGTAAAGATCTTCCCTTCAACCCAATGCGGAAGGCCCATGTTGAGACATGTTACAGTTTATTCCCATATAAGTTTACTGTCGGCTGTGCATTAGCCGATATTGAACTCATTTTGGCAAGACTAGTTGTTTGTTTTTAGAACGCTGGGTAGTACAAACCCCATAAAGAGGATAAGAACAAGTATGGCAAGCTTGAGCCGATGGAGAAGTCTAGCAAGCCAATAAGAAAATGAATTAGAGTAGTATTGTCCACTGCCAAACATGCGCCCATCACTTCACTCATCATCGTCATCCTTAATAGTAATTACTTCTGCAAAAGAAAATCCATAAATATCACATCTTAGAACACTAGGAATGTACATATGCATAACATTGATCATGTTAACATCTAGTAGCTAGCTAGCCATCCATAGGCGTGTACACCTTCTCGTTTCTTTTCTTAATTTAATTTTTGTTCGAAAAGATGGGAATTTGTAGGAAAACTATAAAACTATAAAACTATAATTTGTTATGTAGAATTAGGTTGCTTGATCTAGAAAATGATTCTCTACGTTTATCATCATATGATCTTGGGATTGATCAGATAGGCGTTTTAAAATTGAGAAAAGTGAAAGTTGTTACTGCAGAAGTAATTTCTACTTGTGTACCATCTGCCCCTGAGTTGTGGTTGGTGCTCGATTTGAAGTTGTATCTTGAGTTAATCCATAACCATGGTTCGAAAAATCGCTAGGCGCTAGTCGGGCGGTGGGCTAGGGAGGAGCGCCTAGGCGGTTTTGTATTTTTTTAATTTTATTTTTATTTTTATAGTTTTTATTTGTGTAATTAAAAATATATAAATTTATAAAGACGTAATAAACTAAAATTTATAAATTTATAAAGAGTAATAAACTAAATATTTATCCTACTCAACAAAAAAATAAACTAAATATTTATTTAATTAACTAGAGGAGAGAGTTGAGAGGTAAAACTGAAGTTATTCAATTACCCAGGGCCGGCCTTGCCCATGGGCATTATTGGTGACAGCCCAGGGCCCAGGATTTTGGGGGGCACCAGAATTCAGCAATAAGATTTAATATATATATATATATATATATAATTATATATGTATAGAGTGTAACGTGTAAAAAAAAAAAGGTTCAGATTTCCAGACGCATAATCGCGTCTTTAATTCTCCTCCTCCTTCTTCTTCTTCCAACGCACAACGGCAGGAATAAAATTGATTATCCAAGCTCTTGCTCTCTCCCAAGTCCCAAACCTTGAAACCCTGCAAATTTTTTCTTTAAATTGGTTTCAATGGTTACTCAATTCTTCAATTCATTCTCATCCATCACCCACCCAATCTTTCTCCTCTCTATGTTTATGTTATTCTATGGTGATCGTACGAATTTTTCAGCTTTCTATCGATGTAGGTTGAGGTACAAATCAAAATAGGTATTGGGTGTTCTTCAATTTTGATTTTGAACAATCTGGACATTCATTGGTTTTCAATTTTCAATATTAGGTGCAATTGGAAGTTGCAGTTGCAAGTCAATCTCGATCAGAAGACTGAGAAGAGAAAGAACAAGAAGGAAAAATGCAAATTCCAGATTTTCAGGTATTGTTCTAATGTTCTATGCTACTGTGTTTATCAATTATCATTCAAAGTGATTTCTAACAACCTGCTCATTCATCAATTTTCAATTTTCAATATTAGGTGCAATTAGAAGTTGGATTTGCAAGTCAGTCTCGATCAAAAAAGAAAAAACAAGAAGGAAAAAAGCTGATTCCAGATTTCCAGGTTTTATTGTTCTATGCTAAAGTGTTTATCATTCAAAGTTTAGTGTCTTGGCTTGCTTGTTTGAGTTTTTTCTTGCTAGTTTCAATAATGTTTCCTAGGAAACAACTCTCAGGTTCTCAAAAAAGAAAAAGAAAGAAAAGAGAAGAAGAAATTATTCAATCTCAACGGGGATCTTTAGATAGATATTTTGTTAAAGAAACAAATGAATCTGTTGAAAATCATGTTGAGAATTTAGTAAATGAACCTGAACTACAAATTCATTCTGATGAGTTTGTAGAAAATCAAAATGAGGTGAACGAAGAACTTGGTGATATAGGTGAAAATGAAAGTGACGAAATAGAAAATAATGAAAATCCTTGTCATGATGAAATTATTGCTAAATGAACTTGAATGCTTGAAATCATCTGCTAATTTGAATATTTTTGATCCTAGAGTTTGGGATAGTTTAGATTCAAAAATGAGAGACTTTCTTGTAATAAAAGGACCTATTACGGAATATGATATCAACTTTCCTAAGGATGAATTAGGTCGGCACTTTTCTTCTGAGTTTTATGTTCGAAAATTACCAAATGGTGAAACTTTTGCTAGAAAATGGTTGATTTACTCGAAAGAGCTAGATAAAGTTTTTTGTTTCTGTTGCAAATTATTTAAAACAGCTCGCTCGAGAAGTCAATTAGCAAGTGAAAGGATAAGAGATTGGAAACATCTTGGTACAACATTAAATTTACATGAAAACAGTTCTGAACACCTCATTAACTGGAGAACTTGGGCTGAGTTGCGAGTGAGATTGAATAAGAATCAAACAATTGATAAAGAGTTACAAGAGTTAATTAAGAAAGATACTGAACATTGGAAAGAGGTTATGGTCAGAATAGTTGCTGTTGTGAAATGTCTTGCAAAGAATAATTTGGCCTTTCGTGGAACAAATGAAAAAATTTATGAAGATTCTAATGGAAACTTTTTAGGCTTACTTGAAATGATTGCTGAGTTTGATCCTATAATGAAACAACATTTTCGGCTTATTCAAGATAAAGAAATTCATTATCATTATCTTAGCCATAAAATTCAAAATGAGTTGATTGGTATGTTGGCCTTAAATGTCAAGAGTGCAATCATTAAAAAAATCAAAGAGGCAAAATATTTTTCGGTAATCCTTGATTGCACTCCTGATGCAAGTCACAAAGAACAGATGACTTTAATTATAAGATGCGTAGATGTGTTGAGTTCTCCTATAAAAATAGAAGAGTTCTTTTTAGAATTTCTAAATGTGGAAGATACATCTGGTTTAGGGCTTTTTAATGAATTACAAGCAGCTTTGAAATCTCTTGATTTAGATATTGATTGTGTGCGAGGGCAAGGCTATGATAATGGTTCTAATATGAAAGGAAAACACCAAGGTGTTCAAAAAAGATTGCTTGATATAAATCCTAGAGCCTTTTATATGCTGTGTGGTTGTCATTCTCTTAATTTAGTATTGTGTGACATGGCCAACTCTTGCCATAAAGCAAAATCTTTTTTTGGAACATGTCAAACAATTTATACGGTGTTCTCTAATTCTACAAAGCGATGGAGTGTTTTACTTGAATATATAGATGACTTGACTTTGAAATCTTTGTCAACTACACGCTAGGAAAGTCATATTGAAAGTGTCAAAGCTATAAAAACTCAAGCTGCCCAGATAAAAGAAGCCTTAAAAAAACTGGCAGAAATTAGTGATGATGGAAAAGTGTGTAGGGATGTTGAATCTTTGATATCTGGTGAACTTTCAAGCTTTGATTTTCTTTTAAGTTTGGTTATTTGGCATGACATTTTGTATAAAATTAACTTGGTTAGTAAAAAGTTACAATCCAAAGATATGCCTCTTGATGTTGCCGTGAGGAACTTAGAGGGACTAGTTTCTTATTTTGAAAAGTATAGGCAAAATGGGTTTAATTTTGCCATGACTGGAGCTAAAGAAATTGCAAATGACATGGGAGTTGAGCCTATATTTCCTATAAAACGTCATGTTTGCAGAAAAAAGCATTTTGATGAAATTCCAAATACTGAAAGGGAACAACAATCTGCTCAAGAGTCCTTTAGAACTGATTACTTTTTGGTTTTAGTTGATATGGCTCTTTCTCAATTAAAAAGCAGGTTTGAACAAATGAAAACTTTTGAATCTATGTTTGGCTTCTTGTTTGATGCATCAAAGTTAGCTTATTTGGATGATGATGACTTGAGAAGTTGTTGTTTGAATCTTGAAACTGCTTTGAGAAATGGTGATGGTTCTGACATTGATGGGAAATATTTGCTTATGGAGTTACAAATTTTGCAAGAGATGTTGCCGAATGAGGCATATGAAACAGATAGGCCTTGGACATCCATTCAAATTATGGAGTTTGCAAAGAAAATGGATATGTTTCCAAGTGTTATGGTTGCCTATAGGATTTTATTAACTATACCGGTGACGGTAGCATCCGCCGAAAGAAGTTTTTCAAAATTAAAATTATTGAAATCTTATTTGCGGACTACCATAACTCAAGATTGGCTGAATGGATTAGCTATTTTAACCTTTGAAAGAAATATGTTGGTAAATGTTAACTATGAGAAGATAATTAATGATTTTGCTTCAAGAAATGCAAGAAGGCATCATTTTAGATGATTTGTAATCTTTTTTATATGAGGTTTTGGTTTTATGTCCCCCCACATTGTATAATATTTCTTTATGTAATAAAATCAGCGTGGGGATGAGCCGCCCAGCTTGACTGGGTTCCAAACCCCTAAATAAAGGATTTAAATTATGACATTTTGTAAGAATCATTACATTTATATTTCGGCTAGTTGGGCACACAAAAAAAATTTCGCCCAAGGCATCAAAAAGCTCAGGACCGGCCCTGGTTCTCTTCAAAAAAAAATTATGCATCTTGTTGGCCTGCACGTGTCCATCTTATCCTCCTTCTCTCTGCCAACTAAAAAGAGCCATAATTGTACTCTCTCTGACATAATTAACCCCCCCCCCTTCTCTCTCTCTCTTCTTTGCAAAACCAGTAGGCACCATCTCTACCTTCACTCCCTTCTCTCTCTCTCTCCCCTTTGCGAAACAGTAGCTAGTTAGCCACCATCTCCACCTTCTCTCTTCATCCATTTTTTCATTAACAGAATGCATTAATCATTACCAAGAATAAAGGCGTGGAGCTGTGGTGGCTGGAGGGGCCGGGGGGAGCTCCGGTGGACGTGTGGAGCAGAGGCACGGTGGCTTGGTGGGGAGAGCGAATAAAGGTGCGGTCTATTTTTTCAGTTTTGGGGTCGAATGGGTTTTGGTGCTGTCGAGTTTAGGTTTCGGGGGGGGGGGGGGGGGGGGGGGGGGGCAAAAAAAAAAGAAGAAGAAGGAGGAGGAGGAGGAGGAAACCGCATAGTCGCCCAGAACGCCCAGAGCGCCCAGGCGGATGACCAGGCTGCCTAGGCGGCCGCCCAAATCCTATCCACCTAAGGCTTTCGATTTGCCATAAGTCGCCTCGGTCTGCTGCCGTCCAGCGCCTAGGCGACCGAGTTTTAGAACACTGTCCATAACTAATAAGGAAGTTAAGGACAGTTTACATGTTTAAATAAAAAAAGAACAAATTTTTTTCCCTTTAGGTAATAGTAATGGAGTGCTTCTATTCATACCTCTAATATTAGCAATTAGACCTCCTCTTATTTTTGAACATTTTAAAATCCTATTTTACCCCTCCTAAAAATTTGTTAAAAAAAAAAGGGTTCTTTCTTCTCTCTTCCTGTGCGAGTTTGCAATATCATATATATCCACCCTTATTGAGCATTTACATATTCGAAGACTCGTTCTCATTGCGGTCATTGAGAGAGATGAACTGCATGCATCTTATAGATCTCCAGCAATACACAAATGATTTATTGAATCTCAATTTCTTAAATTAATATTGTTGAAATGCAGTCATCAAACTTATGATAAAAGGTTTTCTCATTGGTGCATATCTTTAATACTTGTCTTAATAAATGAAATGATAGTAAGATCTTTGGAGATGATTGATGCTCATTTAGTTACGAGTGCATGCTAATGGTCATAATGATTCGAAGATTTGATGGAGATGAGAGATTGATGTGAAAGAAGAGGTAGAGAAGATGTGTGAAGGTAAAAAAAGGGAAGGTGAGAGAAAATAATTATAGGGGCGAAATTAAAAGTTGGATGGTTGAAAATATAGAAGGAGGTTCAAATGACAATTTAAAATATATGAATACAACCACTCATAGTAATGTCCGTATTCTTCATTTCCTAATTCTTAATTTCACCTCATGCATGTAATGGGATTATTGTAATTACCAATTTACCATTTACAAATGTGGTCCATTAGTATATATCTTGTTTCATGTATCTTTTTTTTCATATACGTAATACGTTGTCTTAGCTTGATCTCGATCATGGATTTTTCTAATTTACTGGGTAGAAAGTGATATGTAGCAATCCTATTTCCTTAACAAGGGGAAGCAAAGCTGGAGTCAGCCATCGTGCCCCGAGAATTGCAGATGCAATTTCATGAAAGCACCCTGGACTCATATGGCATGCCTTCTCTCTCTGTTTATATACTAGCTGACTCTATCTGAAATACAAAAAGGAGGCTTAGTGAAACGCGCTCATGGACAAATACAGAATAGCTATGACAAATCAAACAAATAAAACTTTGACAAAACAGGGGATAGCTAGCTTGATTTACACAATTTCATCCTTTCTTGCAGGGTTTGATTCCGGTAGTCTTTGAGCAAGATACAATTTTCGTGTTAATAAAAACAGGAAGGACTACGGTAATGTCTGGAAAAGCCAAAACAAATTAATCTTATTGCAAAGGCTGAGAAGTCTAGCAAGTCAATTGGTCCGAACCTATGGATTTGAGAAAGCTCTCTTTCATCAGTAGTAGAGACGATGCTGCTCTGTCTGAATGGGTTCAAATTAAGTCTTATTATAATTTCTGGCAGAGATGAATAAGAAACTAAATTAGCTAGCTAGCTTATAATTGTGTTGTAACTTGCAAACAGCCCTTGTTCTATGTATCAACTAGCTAGAGCAAGTAAAATTAGTTGTAGCGGTGGATGGATAGTTGTCAATAATGGCACATAACAAATCGAGGTCACCCAAATGCAAAATTATTCATCAAATTGTAACTACAATTTCTCATATCTTCTACGATTCAAAAGGGTTACCATCTAGATCAGTTAAGAGAACAAAATGCAAAGGTTAGCTGATAATGCACCAAGGCCAACACTAAATTGGAAGCAATTGCTTCCTCTATATTTTGATGGTGCACACAACATTTTCATTGATGTTATGAATACAAAATATTGATTTTCTTGAATAACTGAACTTTTGGGTCGGTAACCGAATTTCCTTGGAAAATAGCCCGCTCAATTTATTGGGTCAAACAGTAGAATTCTAATTATAAATAGAACGTTATTGGTCTCATTTCTGCTCCACTAAAAGCCTTTACAGTAATTCAAAGCCCCAAATCCATAATAAGGATGGCTGCAAGGGTGTAAGGTTGGTTGTTGACACAGACAGTGTAAGAAGACGACCACCCAAGCTAGCTCCAGGCCGACCCTTGAAACCCTCATCGACTCAAGCTTAGAATTTCGTGTTTAGTTATTCTCATGATGGTAGTGAAATTGTCTCTCTTTCGGGTGTTTAGAATTTGGGATAAGATGGATGGAAATCCATGTACTCCATTGACTAAATGTGTTGCTTTTACCATTTGCAGAATCATCATCCTCTTCCTCCCGACAACCAAAGAGTAAGCATCTCATTCTATTTTCTCATTTAATTACTGCTTATCAATTTGTAGGCTGGGGCTTGATATCATTGTCATTGTCATTGTAGAGTTAATCTACGGGTTTTTATCTTCTTTGTGTTATGTATATAGTGACACGAATATGCTTTCATTTTTCTATGAATATGGCTTTGACGAAACCAATTGTGAATGTTAAAGCCTCAACATTTCACTCTTCGATAATTATATCCTTTCTTGTATATTATATTAGGTCTTACTCAAGTTCAAGACGAGCTTGTCAAGAAATATGCTTCCGGTGCTGTGGTTATTCTGACCAGAACTCCTCCGAGATCAGCTGATGACTTTAGGCGGGAGTATCTTCTGCAGAAATACCTTACTTGTGAGGAATGGATTCAACGGTTCTACAAGGTACATTGATCTCTCTAGTTAAACTTGCTTCATGCGCTTGCTGTGTGCTATTTCTGCCCAGATTTCCTTTTCCAAGATAGAGCAAAGGTTCTACATGTCTTAATTACACAAGAAACATTATGTACCAGATCTGCTTCTCTCATCTCTTGTGTGCTGGCTGGCATGCTACTCACTATAATCGTCCTAGTAATTCAAGCCCCCTTTCTAGGCCAACCAAAACCCCGAATGATGATCTCGAAGTTTTAATTCTTTTTGTTCTTCAAAAATCAAAATGGTAAAGAGACAATTGCAGTTATCACTAGTGTTGTTGATACATCCACCAGCTGCATAATGGGATGAGTAGCTAGGAATTGGTCATGAACAAATAAACTGAGACTAAATACCTCTGTTTTGCAGTTACAACGCCTCTGTAGGAGCAATTGCCCTGAATGGTCCAAGATAAGGATTGAGACCTGTGGCCTTGAGGTTTGCCCTGAAAAGTTACTGAATGACTCGACTCCCGTTAGCTAGCTAATGACTCAAATCTAGTTGCGTCCGGATGTGAAGATCCCCAACAGAGGCTTGGTGTATTTGCAGTTGATCTGTTGGAAGATTTGCATCTTTCCTCCCTTGATAGCTTGCATTTTAATTAGACGAAACAAATAAGTAGAGAAGTTATGGCCTTCTGGGAAGGTGGCTAATGTCTTAAAACTCAGTCTTGTAGATGATTTGGTCAATGGTTTGATGTGGTTGATCAGTTTTATTTGTGTTCCTGTTGATTAGTGTATGCTTTGTTTGATCTAAAGAACGAGTCTGAATTTCACAACTGACTGCTTGTATATATGCAATAGTAAATCATAAAGCTAGGAAACTCATACACACTGACCATACAATAATTATGATATGAAAAGAGAGTTACATCGTCTTAACATGGATGGATCATCTACAACAATATCCATAGAGCTTCATGATTTAGTGGGAAGACCAGCCGAGAGGTCGACCTCAATACCGCAATAATCCCTCAACTTATGCTGATAGTACCGTGTCATATCCCGGTCCTGGTCCTGGTTACTGCTCATTGCCTGCCACAAGTTAACAGTGGTATAGAATTAGTGGTAATTCGATCATATCCTAAAGCTAGCAACACATGAAGAAAATAATTTACCTGATAGAGCTTCCTAATCCAGGTCTCACAATTAGGATCAGGGAACTCAAAATCAGAACCAGATATGCTTGGAATATCAGACCCATCTGGGTTCGTGTTTGGACGACGAATAACTGTCGCAGGTAGAGGACACATCTTAAGAAGCTCATCTTGGCGCTCACTACGCGTCAACCCTATCAGTCATTACAATTCATGTTAGGCTCACAAACAATTCGAAATTGAACTCGAAAAACCTACCTACAGATCGGGGAAATTAAACATGGATACGCAAAATTGCTTGCTGGATTAGATTACTAACATTTGGGACGGGATGCTCCTTGACCCATGTAGTTTCGGCTCCGCAATACGATTTAGGGTTCTTTTAGAGAGAGAGAGCGAGTTTTCTGGGAAGAAGTTGGTTATATACTGTACACTATAATCTCAGCATCCATAATTCTCTTGGATTTGGTCCCGTCATTTTGGGCTACCCCTTGGTGAAAATAACAAGAACCCAAAATAAAAAGGCAGAAATATCACTTTGGTCATCGAACTATGGCTCGCTCGACACTTTGGTCATCCAACTTTTAAAAACTTCATTTTGGTCATCGAACTATATCATCGCATATCACTTTGGTCATTCCGTCTGTTTTCTCTCTTAACTCCAAGGGTATTTTAGAGATTTAAAGATTTACTCGCCATTTTTGTAACTTAATCCAACTTTTCCCGCCTAAACATAAAAACTTCATCCAATTTTGTCAACTTTTCCCTCTTATAATTCCTCGATTTATTAAAACAATATTTTTCTTCCTCTTATATTCCCTCACTTTGAATCATTCTCTTACTCGATTATTTTTCTCTGTTTTATGCTTTGATTACTGATGATGAATGCATGAATAAAAGGAGCGAAAAGTTGGCAAAATTGGATAAAATTTTATGTTTAGGCGGGGAAAATTGGATTAAGTTATAAAAATAGCGGGTAAAACATTTCATCTCCAAAATACCCCTGGAGTTAACAGAGAAAACTGAAGGAATGACCAAAGTGATATACAGTGAGATAGTTCGATGACCAAAATGAAGTTTTTAAAAGTTGGATGACCAAAGTGTCGAGCAAGCCATAGTTCGATAACCAAAGTGATATTTCTCCCAAATAAAAATTCAAAAGAGGTAGCAATTCTATGGAAGTGGTAATTTTTTTTTTTTTTTGTCTCTCAGTAGGACTTTGGTAGTTGGAATAATATTATTATTTCGGCAGTGGTATTCACTTGGTTATTTTGTTTCTTATATTATATTACATTAATAACTGCAAAATGCAACAATTAGTCTTTTAACACATGAATGTCGCTTGTTTTATTTCTCTCATTTATGGGTGACACTGTTGTTGGAGAGCAAAGATCCCACATTAAAGCAGTGTCAAATAAAACTTATAAGTTATAAGCCAAGGCTTTTTGTGATTAAAACTCAACACCTAACAGGTAGTTAAGTTGGGACAATATTAATACAATGGTGGGCCACGCTTGTCGCTATTGAACAACGGTTTCTACTAATTTTGCTCCTTTGGGTGGTCGACTACTAGGTGCTTACGATTCCGACCTTCCAGGTTGGGGTCGTGGGGAAGGTAGATGTCTGGCGTGGCCGAATGCAGGTGACAACAAGCGCATTTTAAGTTGTTTTAGGGTTATTTAAGGTTATCTAATAATGAGTTAATCTTGTTGTAGCCAGCTTCTAGGCGAGTTGTGTTTTTATAATGTTACCTATATTTTCACTATTAAAGCATTGAAAGTCACCTATCTCCTTTCAAAAATTAAAATTGTTGGACCCATTATAAATTCATGAAAAATTCAAAAAAAAAAAAAAACTTTTATTTTGGTTGAGAAAATAGGTGTGTGTATTTTAGTTATTATTATTATTTTTTTATAGAGAAAGAGATGTGTATATACTTAGGGTGCTTCTAAATGTACCCAACAATTCTAAATACTCTTAAACGTTTAAAAAAAAATACTCTTAAATATAGCAATAGCTTCTCCAAAATGCCCTCAACTTCACAACCCAACAAAGAAGATAAAGCCTATTTCATATCTTGCATATACCAAACCGAATTAAACCCACAGTGTAGGACAACTTCAGTCAATGGTTTGGTTCTAGTATTCAACACACACTGAAATCCGACATGATTATACTCCATATTCATAAAGAAAGCTTGTGAATATAGTCTTCCGCTCCTTTTTATGATTAAAGAAAATGTCAAAGCTCATGTGTTATGGAGATGAATAACAAAGGTTTTGATCAACAAACAAAAATTAATATTAGCATTGCAAAATTCAGTGTTACACACAACATCTTAAACATGTAGAGCTTCATGATTAATTTCAAGAGTGTTTCTATTGAGGCAGTAATCGTGTTGGATAGTTTCCTTCTGCCAATAAGAACTGTTACCCAAAAAAATTCGATGGATCAAAGAATGGGGCAGTAATCGATGACGAAATTCACTAAACCACTAGCCCTAACCAACTCACATTGGAGAGCACAACTGTGAGATTGCTGTTAATAAATGAGTTTGGTATGTTTTTCAGAAGAGCACCCAAATTTGCTGGGTACAAAGACGAGAGTATCATGGGGAAGTAAGCTAAAAATATAAATTAATTTCTGGATATATTAAAAATGTTGCTATGTACATTTAGAAAGAGCCTATACTTTTTTCTTTTTCTTTTGAAGAGAAAGAAAGACCCCTATACTTAAAAGCTAAAGAAACCTGAGGCCCAGATCGAAGCAAAACTGGAGCCAAGTATATATAAATAAGCCCCAATATGGAAGGAGTGACATTGAGGTAAAATTACATAGCTTCTTCTCAGATAAGGCAGGAACCCTAAATCCATCGATTGCGGCTGTCTATCGGACGGAGATCATATGGCTGGTGGTGCCCGTTGCGGTGTCCGTTCAGGCGGAGGTTAGTTAATCGATGCCTGGGGTTTTGTTAATTGTTATACTATCTGACTCCCAAAATTCTGAATTGAATTTATGTTCGTAGGTTTGAGATCGTCCGGAAGAATTGGAGGAAAATCCACTGGCCTAAGGTCAGGTATGTCACATTTATCACTTAACCAATGGTTCAAGGTTTCAACTTGTTTTTTTTCTAGCACACAAATTCATCCCCAGTAGTTACATTCATTGTGTTAATCAATTAATTAGGTCCCAGATTAAGTACCAGTGAACAACAAGAAGACCTTGTGAGGAGATATCCTGGTGCAGCTTATATTGTTACTCGTAGAAGATCAGAACCTACCGCTGGCGCTGGCGCTGTGGCTTCTGACGAAAATTATCCGTTTGATTACTGCCAGAGGCTTCTGGATTACTACTATGATGTACGTCTATTTTACCTTTATGATTTATATTTTACTTTCCGACCTATATATACCAGATTAAGACTATATATATGGCATACAAATACAAATTTCTTTAGTGTTTATGTTCAATTGATTGAATAATTGCACTATGCAACTGATTCTTATTAGCTAGGAATCCAAGTCATTACCTTTCCCTTCCTTATACCCCACTCCGTTCCTCCTTTGAGTGAATGGAAAATGTTACCCATCATTAGTTTATTATGTATGTAGCTAGGGAGGGTTTCTCATAATACATGACCAACTAATCCCTCATAATGTCATCATAGCTGATATGCCTAAATGAAATAAAAGTACTAACATTGTGAACAAAAATCTATTTTCTGTCTTGCAGACAACACGCTTGTGTGGGAGCGACTATACCGATAGTGTATTATATCGCAACGCTATACTTAATATTTGTGGTATTCAGGTGTCACCTGATGAGTTAGACAAGAAGGCCTCTACTTCCACCAACGCTGCAGCTCATCTTTGAAGAAATGTCTCGCCCCAATGCGTATCTGGTATAGACGGTTCAGTTAGAAAACATGTGGATGTTGTATTGCTTTTGAGGGGATCAAGGATTTGTATTGGTCATCAGATACCTGGATCTAAATTTTCTACAAGTCAGATTATGTATCTTGTGTGAACTTTCCCCCTTGTCATATATCCTGTACTGGTTTTAAGACAGTCTCTTATCCAGGGTCCATAACTCCGTATGAAGTCTCTTGTGTGAACTTTCCAATTGTGATATATGTGCTCGTTTTAAAGTCTCTCTTATCTAGGTACATATGAATACTTGAGATTGGTCATTGCTGGTCTTCAAGGTTTTCAAAACAGTCAAAACCAGAGATTGCCCTTTTTTCTTATCTTTCTAATAAACTTGAAAGAGTGGCAATAAATTCGAAAACTGATCTTTCTATGTTGTTGGCCTGATGCCCCTTCTGTTTGGGCTATTGGTTTTGCCTTGGAGTTCTGTTGGTTTCTTTTGTGTTTCCTTCCATGTATTTATTTAAGAAATCCCTATAAATGAATATTATTAGGATTACGGAAAGTTATTATTTTTGGTGAAATTATTTTTATTCTGATAAATGAATAATTTAAAAAATATACCGATAAATTAATATTAAAAAGAATATTTATGTTCTTTTTCTATGTTTCTAATTCTAGTTTACTTATACTTACTTTCTTACTTGGAATTATGTTTCTAATTGAAGATTAAGATTGATTGAGATTTAGATAACATTTGTGCTTTACCACCAATTGATTCTAAAAGGGGTGCGGCTAATATTACCTTATTATTTCCTTTGTTCACCGTACATTTGATTTTTAACACTAAGATTTTCAACATTATCCTTTGAATAATAAAATAAATAAATAAACGAATAACAAGAAGAATAAAAGATTGTGCACCACTCCATTTGCAGCCACACTCAACTATCCTTGTCTTCCTTTCTCTCTCTTTCTAATCTTTCTTCTAATAAGTTAGGCGGTTCATCATAGAGCATATTCTCGTTGACAAAAGGCTTCAAACTGATAGAAAACAAAATCAAAATGAATTGAGACTAAAAGAAAAAGAGAGAAAATTCGTGGGTGGCAACAAATTTCATCAAATTAAGAGCTCATTGAACACTGGATCAATGGAGTCATGGAGCCAAAGAAAAAAAATATACAAGTAGAGTGCGATGGCGGGTGAGTTGTACATTAGAGGCGGAGGCAAGAATTTGGGCGGCACAACGGGAGGTGCAGTAGCCTAGCATGTTGCAAATGCACTTGAGTTTATTTTATTAAATTTTTTTGAAAGGTTACTATGTAGGGTGAACATAGTAAATGGTAAAGGGGGCAATAGCCACACCTTTTGAAGAAAAGTTTCGAGGTATAATAATATTGAATAACTAGTGGTTATAAAATAAAAAATATATATCAAAAATGGTGCATGTATTGCAAAAAACATTAATTATCTGACCAGAGTTGGAACAAAAGAAATTTATAATGTAGTCGATGTTGTAGAGAAACTGAATTTGAGAGGAATTTGCTGTGTATTCTCATTGATAATAGGGGCCTCTTTATATAGAGGATTACAATGCATAGAATCTCAATCATACAAGGAAAGTAATTCTACATTGATTAGGATTCTAGATCCTTCTAATTAAACCCTATTACCACTAGGTCAAGTAACCTAGAGTTTGGGCTAAACACAAATTAGGTTTTCCTTCAACACTCCCCCTTGTGTTGCCCAAACGTGGTGCTTCTCTCGTTGCCTCATTAAAAACCTTGCCGAGTAACAAGAACCCAGTGGGACAAAAATAACCTCGGTCGAAGGGGAAAAAGAGCACAACACACCCTTCACGATTCGAGACGAACATGTAGACATCTCCCCCTGATGTCTGCACCTCCCCCTGATGACTATGATCATGGGAGTTCAGATAATTTCCGCAAGTCAATTCTTGCCACATGTTTCTCGAACGTGGTAATGGGCAATGACTTAGTAAACAAGTCTGCCTCACTGTCCTCAGATCGAACCTAGTTCACTTTGATCTCGAGGAGTGTCTGTTGTTGCTGATTATGCTTGGTGTTGTCGCTTTTGATGTAGCCTTGCCTCATTTGTTCAAAACAAGTAGCATTATCCTAAATGCTCGTAGGCTCATCTGTGGTAAACTTCAAACCACAGCTACTCGAACATGCGTAATTATGGATCCAATCCATATACATTCACGAACCACTTCGTGAAGAGCAATGATCTCTGCATTGTTCGAAGATATAGCGACTAGGGTCTAATATGTAGACCTCCAAGATGTCACGGCCTTTTCCCATGGTGGACACTTAACCGGATTGGGAATGACCATTGTGTGGGTCAGACAGATACCCAACATCAGCAAAACCTTCCAAAACACATGTCATTTTGGAATGGGGATAGAGAACGCAGGCCAGCGTTGGCGGCGTTTTTGGTGTGTGATGGGTCCGAATCCATCATCTCTTCGTAGGGATAGAACAAGCCCATATCATTCATACATCTCAAGTATCGAAAGATATCTTTTACACCAATCCAATGGCGTCGCGTTGGCGCAGAGATATATCTAGCTAACAAGTTCACAACATATGAGATGTCCGGTCTTGTGCATTGAGATAAGTACAATAATGCGCCCATTGTACTTAACTAGGGCATTTCTGCCCCTAGCGCATCTTCGTCATCATCCTTCGAACGAAGAGGATCCTTTTCAGGATCAAGACTACGGACGATCATGGGGGTGCTTGAAGGCTTGACCTTGTCAAAATGCCTAAGCATCTATCGACACGATGCTCAAGTTCCAAACCGAGACATAATCGTGTCCTCCCAAAATCCTTCATCTCAAACTACAGATTTCAAGTGTTCAGCGGTTTCCCTTAACTCTTTAAGGGCTTCTAATGAAGATCATGTCCAACATGAACCGCGATGGAATCTGAAACTTGTCATAGAAACGCGTGGGCATATCCCTTCCCAATCAAGTAGTCACTTTAGTGAGCGTTTCAACCTCTTTGTAAACGCGCTCCATGGTCTAGAGCCACTTGACTTGGGTAAATGAAGTTCACAATGAATCTTCATGTATATTCCGTATCTAGATCCCTATAGAGATACGTAGTGACCATATTTGTAAGCTGCATGTTCAGTTATTCGGAAACTACCAAACTGACAGGGTAGTGGAGTGCAATGACATCCATTACGAGAGAATATGTCTCATCGTAGTCGATTCCAGGGCGTTTTTGTGAGAAGCCTTGCGCCATAAGGCGAGATTACCATCTCTTTTTCTCACTACGCTTTCTAACGAAGACCCATTAGTCAACAGGTTTTATGTTAGGAGGTGTTGGCATCTCTAGCTCGAAAACCTTCCTCTTCGTTAGAGAATCCATCTTAACCTGGATCGCATCTTTCCATTTAGGCCAAAAACTCTCTACGTTGGCATTCATTCTTCAACGGAGCGTGGTTCGATATCATCGGACTCAGCAAACTTATGCGCAACAAAATGCGTAACTACATCATCAATTATGATGGAGTTTCTATCCCACGTCTCATGTACACTAGTGTAAGTTTCATAGAGCTCTATATTCTCAGGAATAGGGTTTGACGTTGAGGCGTCCCCCAACGATAACCATAACCTGGAAGATACTCATGAGACGGATTTTGAGTCATGATGATTAAAGGATTGGAATGTGCCAAAGTATCCTTCGAACCCACGGGCCTCCCACGCATCCTAGCTGGGGCCATGGCCTGTAACGCCAGAGTGCCACTCTCTTTGGCATTGGCGCCATGCCTACCTCCGTGTAGGGTGGCGCGTACGTCCTCTCGTAGGGACGTCCTTCCTTGCAGGCATGTTTGCAGCATAATTGTGTAATCTCGTCACTTTAATAGGGATCAAGATGAGACATAGTGGGGACAGACTACGACAATTCCTGTCGTTCCTGTTGAACATACGTGTTCTTATCTCCCCCTAACGACGGGAAGACTGTCTCATCAAAGTGACATCCGCAAATCTAGCGGTAAGGAGATCGCCTAGCAAGGGCATTTAAGTGGCGGACGATTGTTGGAAGCGCAAATCCAACGTAGTTGCCCATTCGTCTGTAAGGACCCATCATGGAGCGCTGTGGCGGCGCAATTGGCACATAAATGGCTCACTCAAATGTGCGTAAGTACAAAATACGTGTACCCAGTCACTAGCTGTAACGCATAGGTACATTGAGTGGCGGTAGGTCGTAGACGAATTAGCATGGCTGCATGCGATATCGCATCACCCCAAGCGGATGGAAGAAGATTGGTGCGCATTACCAATGTTCGGACTACCATCGTAGTCGTGTCCACGAGACCAATTGGGTGTGTACATGGGAATGTGATGTCCAACATCAAACCCATTGCAATATCCATCGAAAGTCTTTCGATGTAAACTCTCTAGCATAGTCAAATCCAATTGACTGAATAGGATGATTCGGGGAGTGAGCCCGTTGTCACATGATATGTGCTAGGAGTGTAGCATAAGTAGCATTTATAGGTGGACAATGGTACAACACGTGACCGGCGCGTTTGCGTGTCAACCAACATCATGAAATATTTAAGCGTCCGCAAGTTGGTTGAATTAATCCACAAAATCCCTACGGATTCTATGTAAGAACATAATGAATATTGTCATATCCTTTGCATAGGACGGTCTCAGTCCTAATTTCCATAAGGAATGGGCTTTGTAAAACGAGCGAGAGGCCTTAGAAGCAACCAATGAGGAGTTTGGTTAGGCCTAAGCGTCTGTAGCGCTATTAGAAGCAAAATATGTGACTACATCTCCCATCATGACGTGGGAGCCATGGAAATTTGCATGTATGGCGTCATGGCCACAAGGAGGAACAACCATGGCGTTATGCCCATGGTTGGCGCCTTTTATGGCTGCATCTTGCTTCATTTTGCTCAAAAGAAATGATGTCCATGTGAAGTCTTTTGTAGACGGATCATCATATCATGACTAGGATGATCTATCCTGTCGTGACAAAGCCAATATGTGTCTAAATCCAAGAGATCTTCTCTCATAACTTTATTGGATTTTAGAGCTCGAATAGTGACATAAAGTCCACTAGAGAGACACATAAACGTCTCTAAGATGCGTCTTTGTTCGCAATCATTAGAGGTAATGCAAAGGAACTCATTTCCGTTCTCTTCATGCATTTTCGCATGGAATTCGTTGGCTATTCATAGGGTACTATTTGCCCTAAGAGCGTAGAGAGCTTCTGTGACAACTGTAATCAAGGTGCCATTTGGCAAGTGGAACTTGGGCTATTCCAAGTCCTTAAATTAATACTGATGGTCTAGCCATCGTAGTCACAAAGTCATATGCTCAGAATCAAAATTGAGTCATAATGAAAAGAACTCGAAATTTTATTCATAAGCCAACGAAATACATCATTGTTTCTATGATCAAAGAAAATCTAATCCAATAAAAGGAATATGGCAATCGCCTACATCTCTTGAAAATAAAAAGACTCAATCAAAATCGCCAATTTATGGGTCTTGATCCTTGTAGTCTTCCACCCTTAGATCTAGATCACCATCTTGATCTTCTTGTGCCATGTAATTTGCTTCCCTTGCTTCACGATACGTCTTGTATGCGTTTGCAACATTCTGGGGTGCGGTACATGTTTTAGCCCAATGTTCAGTTGATCCACATCGAAAACAAACATCATCATGGTCTGGCTCCCTTGATCGAGGCGCCATTGGGGCGCGATTTGAACGACCTATCCTTTTGGTGGCGTTACCACCATGGTCGGAGGCTCCGCCTCTCTCTCTCTTCACACGTTGGCCTCCACGGTTCCGTGCACGCCTCCCTTGGCGATTTCCTTCCTCTTTAGGGCGAATATATGGACCAGAACGTCCAGAAATGTCCCTATCCTTAGGGTTTCGCTCCTTGCGTCCTCCATTGGGGGCACGACTATAGTTAGACTCTGGAATAGGCTTAGTTCCCACGGGTCTAGCATTATAGTTCTTCACAAGGATATTATCGTGCTTTTCAGCTACGTTCATGGCGCCAATGAGCTCATGAAACCTTGTGATACGTCCTGCATTTACATCAATCCGATAATTCTTTGAAATCATCAATGCAGAGACGGGGAAGGTAGAGAGAGTCTTCTCGATCAACATCGTATCAGTTATGGCTTGGCCACAATACTCCATCAGAGACTTGATACGAAGAGCTTCCGAGTTATAATCAAGCACAGACTTGAAATCACAAAAGCGGAGGCTATGCCATCGCACTTCTAAATCAGGAAGCAGGGAGTCACGAACGTTGCCAAATCGCTGCTCTAGTTCTACCCATAGCTTTCTTGGGTCTTCCTCATTGAGGTATTCATTTTGGAGCGCGTCATTCATGTGCCTTGTCATGAGAATTATGGCTTTAGCTTGTTTTGCTTCAAAAGCAATAGCTTGCTCAATTGAGAGTACGTTCTGACCAGGCTCTTGGATGGTTTCCAGAATTCCATCAGCCTTAAGATGTTGGCGCACATCTCGGACCCACCTATGGTATCCTGCGCCAGTTGTCTCGAGTGGGACAAAGCTCAACTTGTTCAGGTAACTCATCCTGAAAAACAACACAAGATTAGGGTTAGTTTCGGAGCGAAAAAGGCTACCACGAAAAACTATTAAATTTCTGAGCGTAGTCGCTTCCAAGAAATTAGGGATTTTCTGAACAAAGTCGCTTCCAAGAAAATCGAATTCCAAGAGGGGTTTTGGATTAGATCGAAACGACGATGTATATGGTCGATCGTTTTCTTCTCAACAAACTCTAAGTTTGGAGGACTCTACAAGCTCTAAGCTTGGAGTGAGCACGAACCCCCACAGTTCGGCTTTTGGTCTCCCCTATGTAGAGAAAGGGGGGTAGAAGAAGGGATTTTGGAAGTCCCCGAGAAAAGAAGAAGAAATTGAAAAACTTCACAAAAACGGGAACTTTTAGAAAAATTTACCTTAAAAGATGGTCGGAAAAATCGTCGCAGGAAAGTTACTGTAGCTGCCGGAGTTACTGTAGATGGCCGGAAAAAGTCGCCGGAAAGTGGCCGGAAAATCGCCGGAAAAGTGGCCGGAAGTTGGCCGGAAAAGTCGCCGGAAGTCGGCCGGAAAAGTCACCGGAAAAGTGTTGACCGGCGTTGACCGGTCTTTGACCGGAGGGTTGACCGAGTGCTGACGTGGCAGTCCGACGCTGACGTGGCACAGCAGCGCTGACGTGGCTGCTGACTAGATGCCTGCGTGGCTTGCTGACGTGGCAAACCTCTGGGCTGCTGGGCTTGCTTCTGTCTTCTGGGCCTCTAGGTCTGATTGGTTTTTGGGCCGAAAAACAGGGCTGGGTCAGATGGGCCGCGCTGCAGGTTGACTGGGTTGAATCTGGCAGATGCAGACCGGCAAGGGAACGTCTGGGGATTTACCGGGTGGTTCGTGGTCTTGCCGACCGGTTCCCTGAAAAGTTTCACCGGTTCCAAGATCCTGGGGTGGCGTGTCAGCTTCTGACAAAAGGTGGCGGTGAACGGTGGACGGGAAGGATGCGAAATCAGGCAGAAGATCGACGGATTCTTCTTGGGGGCAGGTTTGGTCACTTCCGGTGGCCGGTTCAGGTGGATTCCGGCCGGTTCTGGTGATGGGGCCGCCGGTTCTGGACTCCTGGAGTTGAGATCTTCAAGTTGGGCGGCTGAGGTTTCTGGGATTTGAAGGCTACGAATTTAGGGTTTCAGGGTTAGGGCTCGTGCTGATAACGTGTTGTAGAGAAACTGAATTTGAGAGGAATTTGCTGTGTATTCTCATTGATAATAGGGGCCTCTTTATATAGAGGATTACAATGCATAGAATCTCAATCATACAAGGAAAGTAATTCTACATTGATTAGGATTCTAGATCCTTCTAATTAAACCCTATTACCACTAGGTCAAGTAACCTAGAGTTTGGGCTAAACACAAATTAGGTTTTCCTTCAACAGTCGACAAATTATTAATTTATCGAACAATTATTCATCGATCTGTTTACCTCTTACTCTGTGAAGAAAAGAAAAGAAGTAAAAATAAAAAAAATAAAAATAAAAACAAAAACAAAAACAAAAACTAACAGAACGGGTGCCCAAGAAACATAGGAGCCCAATTTGTTCGTGTCTTGGTAAAGGGATTCGGCTTCTCATCCACATACAGCCACCGGCGGAAACAGAAACTAGCTACATGCATGGCTCCCCAGAATTCAGGTTTGTGCGTGCGCCCTTGAAATTTTTCTTCTTCCATACTTAATTTCATTGATATATGCTTGGAATTGGTGTTCTTGTTCTGTATAATTATTGACTCAATCTGTTGAAACAGTTGTAAAATAAAATAAAATCCTGTTCAGATTCTATTGTTGATGCACTATCGCCGAATATTTATTTATATAGGCTCTTTGCAGGGCTTACTTTGCTTTTGAAGGATTTCAATTTATAATTTTAATTTTAAACAGAGACACCGTTAACTCGAGCTCAACGCCAAGATGAGCTTCTGAACATGTTTCCTGGCACTGCTAAGGTTATTCTTCGTCCAAGAACAAATCCAGATGGCTCTGAAATTGTTACCGTAACTGATTATGAGTTTCCTGATCTTAGATGTAAGCTCTGGTTGAAGAATCTCTATCAGGTATATAGTCTTTATAGAATTAATCCTCTGTGTGCTTAGTTGCTTAAATTGGGATGATACTACATGATCTGTACTTTAATGTGTTCAGGTAATTCGATCCCTTGGTTAATGCTTGTTCAATCCCTTGTAGCAAATAAAATTAACTTGCAAACAATTCTTAGCAAACCCAAACCCCTAAATGATGCTTCACCCGAACTTGAATACCTTGCACAGTAATAATTGCTGTTTACATTATTATATTTCATGCTTCAACTGTTGTATAAATGGGATAAACAAACTCAAATATCTCTTTTTTTTGGGCAGGCAATGCGTTTATGTGGGAGGGATCATGGAAATTTCGTAGCTGATTTCCAAGGAGGGTTAAAGACATTCTGTGGCATTGAAGTGGACCTTGATGCGATGGAGAAGCCAATAGGGAATGGTTTTGCTACATCTCCCAGTTCGGTTCATCAATGACTTCCTTGCAGAGAACCCTTTGTAGATGTTGCATTTGATTTGATGAGATGTTTGTAGATGTTGTTGCCATATTCCAAACTGTTGTACTAAATATCAGATCAGATGATTTTTCTTGATTTTGTTTTGCTCGCTAGCAAGCAAAAAGTTTGACTTGAGCCCACTAGACGGTGCAAAAAACCGAAAGCTCTTCTTTTTAGTTCCCCGTATCATTTTGCTGCCATGTTTCAAACTGTAGTACCAAACAATCCATTTACTATTTGTTTACTCAGCTCATCATTGTTACTGGATACGCCTTAATTTCATCACATAATTAAGGTCCCGTGTTCATCATATGAGCCGAGGACTGGAGTGTCATGCAACAATCTTGGGGTGGATCCTCCAAAGTTGACTTCCCAGTACTCGGGCCAGACCTTGTTGGGTGAAAATGTGATTCCAAATGGGGGGCAACCTGGTGCTACCTACAGTCTCTGGTCAATTATATGTTATCGGTTTAATACGAGCTAAGAATTATGCCTAGTAACCTATAGCAGTGCGGTGTGATCCTCAATTTCTGCAAATTCTATGAAGTAATGTAATCATAACTGTGTAGAAATCAGCAGTTGAAAATCATGTTGCTCCTCAACCCATATTTCATTCAAATCCATGGCCAGAAGGGAAAATATGGTCCTTGATAATTGAAATTAAGGCCTTTAAGCTGATTCCAATTTGTTATAACCTGTCAAATAAGGTTGAAACTTAATAGCTTAGCCAGCGATCAGTCTTCATATATGTCGAAAAAAAGATAAGAATTCAAGAGATGGAAATACTTTTACTTGTATGTCTTGCATAACACGTCTCTTTATGACTACAGTTGGAGAACTGGACCACATTTCTTTCTACACGTGCATACCAACTGTTAAAAAGAAAATTTTTGTAGCCGTATCGATCCTATAGACGATTCTTACCTGCCTGGAGAAATTATAATAGATCTCCAGGTGTTCTGGGCAATGTTTTCTGTAATAATATGGTTCTTTGTTTCAAATCCAAATCTCTCTTATTTTCTTTCACATCACTCTGCCATATAGAAGTGCTGTACTAAATCATGAACTTCATCAAAATAGGCATTCAAAGTGCTGCACTAAATGAGACTAAGCAGAGCAATTTGAATGCAAAAGTTTCCATGCAAAAGTAGGAAAGCAAAAGCAAATGTGAAACCAATTCAGGGAAAAGCCGAAAGCACATGAAACCACAAACATCAATATAGCTATAGGGGAAAAACGCGTGGAGGGTTGTGAACTTGTGATCCCTTGTTCAGGTTTTGTACTTCGAAATTTGTTGATTCTGTACATTTGGAGTTGGTTCAGATTCATTCCGGATTGATGCTTAATTGTGTTATTGTGCATGACTCGATTTTGATTAAAGGCTCGTCCGCGGAGAGCAATGCATTGCCTAATCTGGGGTTGAGAGGATTTGATGTTATCGATGATGCAAAGACACAACTGGAGGCCTTGTGTCCTGGACTTGTTTCAGGTGCTGATATACTTGCATTGGCTGCTCGTGATTCTGTTGTCTTGGTAACATAGCTCCATAGGCTTCACTGATCCACATACAGTAACTGTTGCTATATGTTTTACAAAGTATATATGGTTTCTATTTCAGAGTGACGGTCCAAGTTGAAGAGTACCTACAAGAAAACGAGACGGCAGGATCTCTTTGTCGTGTCAGGGATCAAATTTACCATCTCCTCTCTATACCATTGCTGTCCAAAGCAAAAAATTTTCCGCTAAAGGCCTTGACGATCACGATCCTGTAACTCTGGATGGTAAGATTCTTTGTAAATACCAAAGGGGCTACGGCTAGTTTGGTATCGAGGTAACAAGGTGCTTGATAAATTATTGTTTACTTCAAAATGTAGCAAAAAAATATTTGGTGTCAGTCAGTTAGGTATACAAAATTTAATAAATCGTTTTAGACAAAATTTAATCCAAGTTCGAGGTCAATTCTTTTTCTTTCTTTTTTTTTTTGTTAATTGTGATATCATATCGGATTTATTTACTTTTTTATTTTGTTGAACTAAACTAATTTTTCTTTTTTACATTTCTAATATGCCCTTATTAAATATATTTTGCACATAAAATGTCAATAATTATTAAAGTGTTAAAATACGTTAAGTCCATGTATTTTGCCTTCAACATTATTTCAGTCCCTGATTGTAGACCCCGTGAAATTCCGAACATCACTTTTTGACTGGATAATTTTTCGTGACCTTTGTTTGGCCAAAAACTTTTGGAAATAGTTTGGGCTTGGGCCTAAAAATAGCATAAGGATAGAGTCCAAAAATTTACTCTGGACACCCAACAGACGGGTATGCTAGTGAACCTAGCCCAACAAGTTAGTTGATCTTTGACCCGAACATCTCCCTTGATCCAATATGGTCCTTGTAGCTCATAATGACATCTTTGCATAATTTTGAAATATACTTGTGCATGCGTTTACGATTTCTTGTTTTACTTTATTCCTTACCCGTTGGTTGAATTCCTCCTCGCCTTACAAGACGCTTACTCGTCAACCATCTCACCGACTTTCAAAAGCATAATTTATTTACTCTTTATATTTTTCAAACTCAAACAAAATTCCGACCAAATTTACCCTACCATTTTTCTATCTACATACAAGTTTGGTAAGGCCCAATTCTTATTTAGTCTTGCCAACATTTTTAATTTTTGAGTTTTCTTTTATTTATTTGTTCAACTTTTATTTCCCCATCATATTAGTTTTAACGGAAAATTCTACAATGTGTTAACGTATGACATGCATACAATTGCCTAAAAGTGGTAAAATGAGTCATCAAAATAGTAATATTAGTCATTAAAGTAGTAACATGAGTCCTTAAAGTGGTAAATTTTCTTAGTTACCACATGAGTCCTCAAAATAGTAATATTAGTCCTCAAAGTGGTAACATGAGTCCTTAAAGTGGCAAATTTTCATAGTTTACCACATGAGTCCTCAAAATAGTAATATTAGTCCTCAAAGTGGTAACATGAGTCCTTAAAGGAGTAAAAATAGTTGATGTATGAGAAATGTTAACATACCATAGCTTTACCCTAGTTTTTACACCCTATTTTTCCTATCACATGCCTTACCTGATCCAAACCCTTTTTTGCCCACACATTGAACTTGCTTCTATCTACGCAAAGCCCAAGTCCTTCACTTTCATGTTCTAGTCAAATTGGGCAGAGGGAAAGTAAACCTCGTTCAATTCTTCCTTTCCACGTTATCACCATGCATATGGAAACTCCTCCAAGAACATCACTCCAGACCTTCAAAAGGGAGAGTCCCAAACCAGAGGTCGATGTCCACCCTTCTTTTCTCGCCCTTTTTCTCTCTTTGCTGGGCATAACAGTGTATTTTCATGCCTCGAAACTCCTAGTTAGGGACCTCCGATCAAAAACCTTTATTCAACAAAGTTGTTCACCTATGTCTCCTCTATCTAGCCTCCAAATTTCAGCTCCATCAGAGTCAATTTGAGACCTGTACACCCCTCGAAAAAGAAGCTGTTCGGAAGCGAGCCTGTTCCGGATTTTTGCTTGAATTTCCTCTCTTGCTCTACCCGAATCCCTCACATCTTACTTGAGACTGATACAAACACTTGGTAAGATTCTGGAACCATCAAGTTCCCCTTTCTTTCTTCAATTTTTAGGCTCAATACGTTCAAAACAACTATTCCACATATTGAGAAGTTTCTGTTGCACTCTGCATGTTCAAGATTGAGCAAATTTCTTGACCTGCAACTGGGCTCGATCTAATCAGCTCCCTCAGCTCTCTTTCCTTTGAAATCCTCAAGAGAAACTCACCTTTTTTATTAGTCTTTGGTGAGTATCATCTTTTCCATAAAACTCTATATATTTTTGGTTGTTATTACGAATCCTTGAAGATTATGAACTTGTCACTGCTGTTGTTGGTATCTTGCTGCCTTAATTTTGATTTCTCATCCATTCTAATGTCTAGGTATTCTGCTAGGTCATGGCTACATCTTGAGTATTAGAATCGTACACTACTACAAAAAAACCATTTTAGGACGTTCGAAAAACGTCTTTGAAAACTTTAGATGACACGCAAAAAAAACGTCATCTATCAAGGAGTCATTGTAAGTCACTTTCGAGGACGTTTAAAAAACGTCCTCTAATGTTTTTAAGGACACCAGAAAAACGTCCTCTAATCTAAAAAAAAATGTCATCTAATGTCTTTAAGGACACTTAAAAAGCGTCCTCTAATGTCTTTAAAGACATTAGAAGAGCGTCCTCTAATGTATATTAGGACACTTTTTAAGTGTCCTTAAATCAGAGAAAAAGGTCATCTAATGTATATTAGGACGCTAAAAAAACGTCCTTATATCTATTATAGAACACAAAAAAAAAATGTCCTTGAAACGAAAAGAAGACATTTACATACAAATAATCTTTACAATCCCAAAACAAATGTCATTGTATCTTTTACTCGTTACAATATACTTGACTACAAGCACATTCTAGTAACTAATTCCTAGTTATACATTCTAATCTTATCTAATCCTAGATGACAATAGACATACATACAAATGTACAGATCTTTATCTAAAGAAAACAAATAGCACAACATTCATTAAATAATGTATAGGGGAACCCTCCACCTACAGTAGGACTTTCATGATCAGATATCACTGGAAGTCTGGAACCACCTCAATGTAGTTTATCTATAAAACTGAAAAAGTTACCAAAAAGATCAATTACAAAACTCAAATCATTGTACAAAAAGACAGTTTTAGTAGTAGTTACCTAGAGGAGCATCATGAGCGTGGAACATGTATAGACGGATGACGAAGAGGAAACACCCAAAGAAACTCAAGCTGCTGCTTAGCATGTCTTTTTAGTTTTTAATACTCATGAAGCTAAAATTGATGCGTAGAAGTACCTACATTACAATAGTTTCAGAAAATCAACAATATGACTAAAGCAGAAAATTCAGTCTTCAATCACAAGACCTATACCAGAAAATCAACAATATTGCTGTAGATAGCTGTCCAATCTTGTCAAGATTGCATAATATCAATTAACAGAGAAGAAATATATGCTTTACCACTCAATTCAACTAAGAAGAGAACTTATATTACTGCATTTTCTTTATGGGGTACACAAAATCAAATTCCCACATGTATATAAATGAATTTGAATCACACACAGTTGGAGACAGTAAGTAAATTACTAGTGAAAAAGCTTACAAGATCAGTTGTTTGGAAACACAAGCAAAAGTTAGAACGTAATAAGTAGAGGGCATGGCACCAAAAACCTTCTAGCCTTTTCATAGAAAGTTCTCAATTGCATAAATACCATACTATTGATTCCATTTTCTAAGCTATAAACTTATTTGAAACTCAGCCCACATATCACCTATACCATAATAACTAAGACAAATTTTCTTAAGGCAAATCATGAATTTTGGCAGAGGCAAAAGAAAGAAGCAAAACAAAGTTCCATCTGGAACTATGTGATTTGCCCTTGTAGAGTAGTCATATTTTGAAATGTAATCTCTATGATCCCAAACTTAGGACATAAGCAAAAGTAATTACCGTGTATAATCCCAGTAGTTAATGTACTTTATTGGCCTTTTGATCTTTCTTTTGCTAGTCCTCAACCTGATATCAAAAGTTTTACATTAGTGCAACTGAGCAATATAACACTGCTATTAATCCAATAAATTACAAAACGTACTACATAGCAGCATCCAAATCCAAAACTTAATAGATGCAACCACATATGGATGTCCACATCAAAACAAACAAGCATCTAAATCATGCAGAACCACGCAACATTCCTTACTTGTAGAGTAAACCAATAAGCCATAATCAAAATACAAACATTCCTTACTTTACCTGTTAAAAACTTTAACATTTAAACATGCCAGCAGCTACTAGCAACTTAAGTTGACCATGTGTTCTGCCAAGGAAAAAAAAAAACAATGATTAAATAAAGTACAGAAAAGCTACCTTTACTTGGTCTCAAACTTTAAATTATAAGGATACTCAAGATTATAGATTGAAATTATAAGGTTAGAGATTGAAAAATGAGCACTAGAAGTTTAAATTATAAGGATACTCAAGATTATACAGTAAAACAAACCTGAGTCTGAAGCCTAATATTAGTATGTAGAATATCTAACAAGTTTCAGCAGCTGGTATTTTAAGTATGTGTGAGGCTGTCATTTCCTTCTTCAGCTGCATCAATATGTTTTCCATGGTGAAATCCCGCCGCCAATTTGCCAGCATTCCAAACTTCTTTGAATCAACCTGTTCCCAAACACTCCATTAAATAACATGAATCGCAAATACAAAATTCTTGAATAGTGAGAGGAAAACCACTCGTACATATTTGTAGAAGAAATCACTGCAACAAGATGGAAATATGACAATGGCTCAACGAAACAAAGTGCAACTCAGAATTTTATATTTTAGTAAGAGATTACACCTATCAGAATTTTATATTTCAGTAAGAGAATACACCTATATGAAAGCAAGTTTCTGACAGTCTGATTTCCTAATTCTTAGGACATATGATCATATTGATAGTGATAAGTCTTGATTAATTTCCCAATAACATTGAAATCATATCCTCAACCTGTATCCACTATAAGGATTGGGATAATCACATACGAAAACAGGGAACAGAAATTAAAACCAGGAGCAAAGCCAATAATTGTCAAAACCAAGCAGTTGAAGAACATCCTAAAATGCAGGTTATGAGACAACATTACCACTCCAGTTTCATGATTGACACAAGTCATCTTGATGCGTGAATGAAATCGTACACTTGGTGGCTTCTCTGGATAATCTTTGTCATAGAACAGTTTTAGTTGATCTATGCGCCCTTCATGAACAGTCTGAAACAAATTAAACAAGCAAACCATGAGCATTTTCCGTTCAAGATATATCAACTTCCTCAAAACAATGCAGAATTAATTGCAAGCAACAACTCTCGTAGTGAGAAACTCCAAAATGAAAATATTATAAAAAGTGCATTCACTTCAAGCAAGCTGTGATAAAATGCAATATCAAACGAAACTGGACTACATAACCACCTCAAAATATGCACCACAAAAAGAGAATCGACAGAAAATTTGGCACATTACTGCAATGTCAGTAAATTAAAGTTCCAGAAAAATGAAAGATCCATGCTTTGTTCACCCACCACAATAACAGGAATTGGATGAGCACAAACAAAGTCCAACAAAATCCAAAGATACTTACATCGGAGTAGCATTTTCTATATTTATTCATGCCAAGGAGAAGATCAGGGAGCCAAAATTGGTTTATTTTATAGTAATACCATAAAGAAGATTTTGGGCTTTGAAGTTAGACCAACATCAGTTATGTGTAAGGTGTACTTAACTAGAGCCAAGGAAAAAAGAAACTAAACAATACCCAATTTGGATTAAATGTGGAGTAAAGGTCGAGCACCAACTTGAAGACAGAAAAAGGTTCAAAACATACAATCCCCCTACAGTGGCAGAGTAAGATTAAGATCTGCTGTGGCGCACTCTGTACCGCTCAATATACTTGCTTAAAACGTTGCTTAAGTTTAAGGCAGGATCTCAACCTGTTCTGGTGGTTTTATGCCCGTATATCTAAGAATATCATGCCATGGTGAAAAATTGCATGCCAAAATCCTATGTCATTGTAAACTTAGAATATCTACTGAAACTATGACACCCGAAAGTGCAGGCCAAGGATTTGATTGAATATATCCTGGAAAGGAAACTGACCACTGGAAATTAAGAAGTAATGGTTGTTTTGAAATACGAAAACACTTCATACGAGCAATTTACTCACTACCCAACACCAAATTTCATTCAACGAACCCTAATGTGAAGACTTTAGCAAGCAAAACTTAATCAATATGCTAAGACCAGAACAGAATGGTTAAGACTGTCCACACATCATATAGAGTTAGAAAACAGTCACCTACACTTGTTCAAATACTAAGAAAAGCATAAATGGACAAAATGAGAGATCTTGGCTAACTTGCAGAAGATAAAAGGACTTTACCTCTTCCATAGATCCAGTCAGGACCTTCTTATGAACTTTGTAACTTCTTCATTTAAGTTCGAAGCCAAAACTAAAAAAGGAGAATCTTCCAAGTCTTTCTCTATAGAGATTAAAACTAATTAGAGTTTGTAAATTTAAACAACAATTCCAAATAACACAAATGCAAGCATGTGTTGAATCTCAATTTGAATTAAATACTTACCCCTGTGAGTTAAAGCCAGCCTCTGGAAAATCAACCTCTGAAATAAATCTCTAAACTCAGAACCACTTCAGACACGAGCCATCTGCTCATGATAAAGATCAAGCCAATCAAATTCAGTATTAAGGAAATAAGACAATAAATAAAAACCAAGAGGCGAATCATGCCTGGTAGATATTATCCCAATTGAAAGTTAGGGTTTTTGATTTTTCACTAATTGAGGCTTGGGTAAAGATAAGAATGGTTAGGAGAGAGAGAGGTTCCATCTCCAAGTGTTCTTCGAAACCCTTACAGACCCATGAGCGATAGCGAAAGATCTACTGATGTGAACCTGGTATGGGTTCTAGGTGGTGATGAGAAGATGAGATTTCAGCTATGGAGAAGGGATGTTGTGTTTGCGTTGAGGCTGTGTATCCCAACGCCACCTCACCGACACAAGACAAAGCCGACCACACCAGAAGATGGCCGGCATCCCAGATCGAAACCCGAGAAGAATCGGAGCCCCACTGGGCTCACCTCCAAGAGATCGAGAATCCGGCCACTGCCACTCCACCGTCCAAAGCCGAGACACCCTCAACAACCAGCAAATCGAACCCCGCCGACAAATCGCAACACTCCGGAAGACCAAACCAGCTCCCACCCACGATCGACGAAGAACGGACCCAGATTTGGTAACTCCGCCCCGATCCAAGCAGCAGCTGCCAATACCCATCCCTGAGCCAGACCGCTGCCCTAGAGCCACGCCGCTAGCCTCCGTAATCATCGCCTCCCGGACCGGAACGCAGCAGCAGGGGCACCGCCAACTATCGGCCGGAAGAGAGCGCTCTCAATCTCTCTGTTTTTTCCCCGCGCGTGAGGCGCGTTCTATCTTACTAGGGTACTGGAGAAAGACTAATATCGCGTTGAGGCTGTGTTGGGAAGGCAAGGGAGAAAAATTTTCGCTTTAAAACAAAGGCCCCGTGTTTCTCAAACGTCCTTAATCACTTATAAGGACATTTTTTTAAAATTGCGTCATTGTATCTTTTAATGAGGTGTCCACATATTCAGTTTTTGTAGTAGTGGTATTTGGTTCAAAGGTTATTTGTTGTTTGTAGCTGTCCAAATATCATGTTTCAATGCATTATGTCATCGAGCTACAACACCTACCCATATAGTATTAGAAAGTAACCTGAGCTATAGATCATTAGGAGCATTAGACATGCCTCTTAAGTGTGTTGGGTTAGCTTCGACTGGCCATATTGGGTACCAAAAGAACTTTGAGCAAAAGAGCAACTTTCTGCAGTTTTTCACTTTTCGGTACATTCATTTATTCCAAAACTGGAGCTAAACCGCTCGGAATTTTGGATCAGTTCCTTCTAGAGAAATATAGTAGACACATAGATGAACATTCCAGATTTTGAATCACCTCAAAATAATTTTTCTAGAATTAGTTATGAATTTTTGAAAAAGGCGTACAGAAGCTGGTATTTCTGGGAAGAATCTGCACATTGTTTTACTTTAGCCTTTAAAACATTTACTCTTTGTTTGGTTTCACTTGAAATTCAATAACCATTTCAATCTTATTAAGTTGGTTTTCAAGCCGTCCTTCTTTCAAAATTTCTCAAGAATATACCTCAAGTATTTTGAACAATTCCGTGACCCTTGACAACTCCTTTAAAACTCTGTTTTCATTTTTCAGCAACTTGTCTTTTAAAAAGTGTTCTTACCCCCTCTTCCTAACAACAAACTCCTTATTGGAACCCAAATGGTCTGGTTATTAGTTAGTAATTAGGTTAAGGGAAATGTTTTCTTCGGAGAGTATTGAGAGTGAATAGCTAGCCTAGTTTATCGTTATTAACATCGCTTATTGATCTAGGCTCGATACTGTGGTGGAATCTTGTGAAGTTGGTGGTTGCTACAAGGTTGCATTGAGGCCAAGTGCTGCAAGAGAAAGCTCGAGTTCCAGGTAGGGGATGCCTTTAACTCTATCTTTACTTTTCTTGCATCTACTATGTTTTATATGAGGCCTCTTGCATGTTTTGGGAAATTATCAGTTTTTACAACTTGAAATGGTTTGCGTGGATTGGATTGATGTGTTGACAATTGATGGGGATGTAAGGAGAGGTGAGTTCCTCCTTGAGCCACCGGTGGTGGGCAGTGTACACCATGCCTTTGATTATTGAATACTCCCCTTTGTCTCTAGCCTTGTGATTATTGAATTCCAGAAAGTGATTGGCTAGATGGACGGTTGTGATGGAAGTGTGAAAGATGATTAATTGCCGTGGGATTGTAATTACGTGGTGACGATCACGTGGAATCGCAAACCGGTTTTTATCTACTACTTTTTCTCAAAACGATAAATCATATTTTTAAACTTAGATATGGGGGCGGCCATGGGCAATGACTGGATGTAGGAGCCTAACCCCTACTTTAGTTTGTTTTGCAGGCTATTGTTGACGAAGCTTGGGTACGGAGGATAATCCTTGGAGGCCAAAATTTGTTTTGTTTCAAGTTTATTTTTTTTGGCCTGTTCGATTTTGTTAAATTTTTGTAACGTTATGTATGGTTGATGAGGCGTGTGATTGTTTACCACCAAAGTGGAACCCTAGAGTTAGAACCTCCATTTGAGTTTAGGTCCTAGTGGGCTAGACCTAGAAGACTCACGTAAATTACATTCAATGAACTTAATGAAAACTTGGGCTAAGAACTAAAAATTGACATAGGTTCTAAAACTCAACACAACACCACCTTCCTTTCCTCTTCCTCGCGTAGTTTGTAATCTTGTGGTTACGAGCCAAGCCCACTATACGAGCCTAAAAATTTCGGGCTTATAGATATCTTGTTTTCCAACCTAAAGGCCTTGTCTCTTTGAGGAATTCTAGGCCCAAAACACTTACTCCAAGTGCTGCGGGTGTAGGGTTCCTTGGGGAGGTGGCGCTGTGGTATTCCGGTCTCCGGGTCGCCACACTGATATTTCAATTTCATCAAAAAACTCTTTGATATCTCAATTTCCCTCAAATAGGTCCATTATGTTACCTCTCAGTCCAAATGCTCGGTTAAGTTGCAGACGTGGCAGTCGTCTATGGTGGCTGATCTGATGGCAATGAAGAACGACGCAGGCGAGATGGTGTTGTACATGGCTGCAGAGAATAATTTAGAGGAGATTTTTGGGTACTTGTTTAAGTTCTGTGATGTGGAGTTGGCTAAGATCAAGTCCAAGGTTGGTATGAACACCTTTCCTGTTGCTGCTAAGAAAGACCATTTGGGTATTGATATCTATCTCTATCACTGTGATTTTGCTGGGTTCTGATTATTGATTGGGTCGGATTGGTTTAGTGAAAGTGATTTTTTTTGGGTGAAAGTTTTATTTTTTATGCACTAGTACTATAATTTAGGGTGATTTTTCCCCTAAATTCGATGATTGAGATTCGATTAAGTAGATGGTGCAAATTCCTAAAAAGTCACAAAACATAACAAGAGCTTACTCTCTCACAAGCAGATACAAAAAACACGAACAAAATAAAGATGCGTCAGCTTGGCATTCTTCTGGGGAAAGTGATGTTTCTAGGAGGAGAGCTTGGTGGTGGTAGTGGCAGTGGACTTTGGGTGCGAAGAACAAAAAAAAGAATATAAGAAATTCAAAAGAAAAAAGAAAAAAAATGGGAGAAAGAACACAAAGCTATATTGGACATTTCACAATTATCAAGCTGAGTTGGTGTGAAATAAATTGTCGCGTCAGCGACTTAATGGAGCATTTGGACAGAGGATAACAAAATTGACCTATTGGAGGAAAATTGAGAGATCATGGAGTTTTTGAATGAAATTGGAATGTTAGAGATTGAAATGATGTTGGTTGATAGGAGCATATTTATGCTACGTTATTATTATTTAATCCTTTGCTTTTCTTTGTTAGTTTATATTATTTTTAGCTGATTTATTTGTTTTTGTGTTTATTAGATTTTCCGAAGCAATTTAGGAAAAGAAGGATCAAAGAAGGAAAGTGCATGGAATTCTGATTCTTTTCGATGGATTATGACTTTTCTTTGAAGCAAAGAGTTAGAGATCCACAAGGAAACAAAGTGGAACTTTTGCTTTCTTATGCACATCTATATTTGTAGTATTTTTTTTTTTTATCAAATAAGAACTTCATTAATAAAAACGAAGATTACAATGAGAATGGGAGATAAAAGCTTCAACCGAAACTGTTCCCACTATAGACGTCAAAATGGACATCTATACTGATGCACTGTTGAAGTCCAACTAGGCCCCGACTCCAAACATACTAAAAAACTCAACTAAAAATACTAAACTGGTATCAGACAAAGTGGCAGAAACAACAAAACGTATTGGAGCAGACTCAGCCAAGAACACCAACTCCCACCCAGAATCCACCTGACTAGCAATTGATTGACCAAACCAACACTCGTCGTTGCTTCGAACTCGATCAAAGGGATTTCTGGACAGTCAGACTTAGGACTAAAGAAAACCCAACACCGTCATCCCATCACTACTCCAAAGCGCCATCACTTCCAAGCCAAATCCTGACAGGAAAGACCTCCTAGAAAGCCATTAATGCTCGTCTATGCCAGAGGCAGACTTTGTGCTGACTCTAAACTAGGCAGGAACGACCCTCAGGAAGGCCAAAGTGATGTTTTAGTACTGTATCTGTATGTTTCTATTAATGAAAGAACTATTTGACAAAAAAAAAAAAAAGCTAATAGGTATCAATCAAATGTCTAGTTCATAGGTTTCAAAAAAATTATGGAGATTTATTTCTTTTGGTGCAGCGAACCTAGCATTGGCAAAAGGCTTGTTAACAATCGTGAAACAAACCCAAGTTTTAGCATCAAGGCAGAGTGTCATATTTCTCTGACCACATCATCACCTCCAAAGTTCTAAATGTACCCTAAATTGATTAAGGTATCTGATTCAAACGTAAAAATTAAGAAGGGATGTGTAACAAGGATATAGTTCAACCCAAATGTCTCAAAACAACTTTGATTTCATAGACCCAAGTGCGTTTTGATGTCAAATTTCCACATGATTTTCGTGAAAGAAGTTTTCACATAATCCTTTAGAATAAAAGTCAAAATTTGAGCTGAAGCTTTTCGACAGAAAATAATTGTCTAAAATAATTAATATATCTTTCGATTAACTAAAAGAGCAAATCGATAAAACCGTAAATCGTAACAATATTAATTTCCCGAAAATTTCACAAAATAAACTCGAAAATTCAGGTCATTGCATATATTTTGTACAAGAAACATGTTAATTTCATATAATTTTTTTTCTTTCATATACGTCGTCTTAACTTCATCCTCGATCATGGGAAAGAGCAACCGTTATGATTTGATAGCTATCTGCACCTGTGCATTATCATGATGACCCTAATATTTATATGATAAACATTTGTGGAATTAGAACTATTAAGCGTCTATGGTACCAGCTGTGACCTCGAATCTTCGATCATTAGGGATTTTTCAAATATGCATGTGGTAGCTGGTGAAAGCATGAGGTCACCCTATAACCCTATAGACGTTGTAATTATTAAGATTTAAACTTCACATTGAAATCTTCCTCCAAATTTCTCAAGTTTAATTACAAAAATCCAAATTTAGTTTGTGACTCGTGGTGTATTTGTATGCAATGACCAAATTGGATATCAGAAAGATATTAGGAGTTCAGAGGTGAAAATATGTTGATGGATATAAATAGTAATTTGTAAACAAAAATAATATTGATGGGTTTTTCTATTTTTCATATACGTCGTCTTAGCTTAATCTCGAATTCTCGATCATGGGTTTTTCTATTTTACTGGGTAGCAGTGATACGTAGCTATCTTATTTCCTTAACAAGGGGAAGCAAAGCTGGAGTCAGCCATGGTGCCCCGAAAATTGCTGGAGCAATTTCATGAAAGTACCCTGGACTCATATGGCATGCCTTTTCTCTCTGTATTACTAGCTGACTCTATCTGAAATACAAACTGGCTTAGTGAAACGAGCCCACGGACAAATAGTATTTGCTATGACATATCAACAAGTAAACCAATGACGAAACTGGGCTAGCTAGCTAGCTTTACACACTTTCATCCTTTCTTGCAGGTTTCGATTCTAGTAGTCTTTCAGCAGAAACTATTTGCGTGTTAATAGAAATAGGCTGAGGACTGAGAAGTCTAGCAAGTCAATTGGTCCGAACCCAAGGATTTGAGAAAGGTCTTTTTCATCATTAGTAGACAATGCTGCTCTGTCTGAATTGATTCAAAAAAAAGAAGTCTTATTATAATTTCTTGCAAGAGGCAAGTAACCAGCTAGCTATAGCTTATATAATTGTGTTCTAAGCATCAAACACCCCTTGTTCTAAGTATCGATTACACCAAGTAAAATTAGTTGTCAAGATGTTTAAAATAAAATGACACATTAGTAACAGATCGAGGTCGCCCAAATACGAAATTATTCGATCATCAAGTTGTAGTTACAATATATATCTCATATCTTTAACCATTCAAGGGTTGCCATCTAGATCATTTAAGAGAAGAAAGATCTTATATTTCGTTTAAGAAGACATCCAATAAGCCATTTACGTAGAAATGTGAAGTTGTAAAAAACTCCTTGGCCTCCCTCATTTATCTCAGTAACATTTTGAGCAAAGTTTGATCGCATCTACTCCTCATGATAAATCCTAATTAATCATAGAAACCAAGTTTGCCATTGTAACTAGTCTAGTCCATTGACTTGATTAAAACTTGCCTTTTTCATGTTTTCATGGTAGACTATAACCTTTTTCCATATTTTCAGATCCAATGTTCTAGCTAGCTAATTAAGAACTAACTACTGACCAATTAATTTCGCTAATGTTAAAATTAATTGAACAAGTCTAAAAATTGTTAACTATCCAAGAGGACAAAAATTTCTCAAAAAGAAAAGGAAAGAAAAAAAGAGACGCTTGAATTTTGAAAGTCATGTCTCTATCATCACCACAGCCATTGGATGTGAACAATGGTGTGTATTAGGTTCGTACAAGAGAAACCCTAGCTAGCTGGTCATAATCATAGTCATTGGATCATTGCAACGGTTTACAATTCCTCCGTACACCCCAAATCCTATCCATCTAGCTGCTTCCATTTACTACACATAAATATCTGGATTCATTTTCCTTGGATCAAACCCTAGCAAGCCGCTTCTTCCATAGTTTCTAAAAACAAAGCAACCTCCCTGAGCTATATACCTAGCTTGCTCCACACCGCCACCGCCATGGATCCTCCTCCTCCAACTCCTCCAACTCCTCCTCCTCCCACTCTTCCGATTCCTCCAACTCCTCCTCCTCTGACTCCAAAATCGTTTGTGAAAAGCCTGAAAGGGAAAGACCTCCGTTACCATGTGGTATGTGTACATGTTCTTATTTCATATAATTTATTATTCATCTCTCTCGATCTTATTTTTTTTATTTTAGAAAAAGATGCAGACTCACTGTTTCCACCATTTTTTTTTTTTTGGTTCCAGCTGACAAGCATTAAAAGATGGTTCCTACAGGCGCCGGGGGAGAATGAAAGCAGCCTTGATAAGCTTCCTCATTTGCCAGACAGGAAACCTGATGATTTGCGAAGATGTATGTATGTTTAATTATTTAAGGGATTTTTTCATTTATTTTTCAACTCATCAGATTTGCATGTCAATATTAATTAATTTGGTACATATATTATTATTGGCCGGCCTGAAGATTATCCTGTCGACAAGGCGGCCCTGGACAGGGCATGGGATCAGCTTGCCCGTGTTGATAATAGGTTCATCTGGGAGACGGTACGAGTTGATTTCATTTCACGTTTTGCTCTAATTTTTAATTAATTTCTGCCTCTAATTTTATTTAATTTTCCTGTAAATTAATTAATTAAGGTGAAGCGTCTCCGTTACAAGCTGAAAAACACCGGCTACCTTCGAAAAGAGCATGGCTACCGATTTCCTCACCCCTACTCTAATCGCTATCATCCACTGCTTTCGAATGATTTTGATTGGATGGATCACGAAAGCGAGATAGAGGAACCTGCTGGGCAAGACGAGGGTAAGTAATTAAAATCCATCTCATTTTGTATTTCTCCATCATTAATTATCTTAACGTACTTGACATATATATATGGATGCCTCTGTAGCTAGCTAGCTCTCTCGCGCTCTCTCTCTCTCTCTCTCTCTCTCTCTCTGTAGTTAATTTGAATTGTTTCGTATGTACCTCCTGCAGAAGGCCACGAGCTGTGGTGGATGCCAGACGGCAGTCAAGTGTATTATGAGGATACTGTTGAGTTCAAGACCTTACCTGCGGAAGATCGGAAGCAACTGAAACTAGACTATGATTCATCTGATGACTCCGAAATTTCCGATGACCCGGATCATGGACTGGTGCCTCGTGCCTGGCCTTGAAGGAAATCCGCTGGAGTACTTCTAGCTAGGTAATTGAATTTTCGATCCATCTCTGAAAAGGCCGTTGGTTGTACAAAATGAGATGGATTTTAATTACTTACCCTCGTCTTGCCCAGCAGGTTCCTCTATCTCGCTTTCGTGATCCATCCAATCAAAATCATTCGAAAGCAGTGGATGATAGCGATTAGAGTAGGGGTGAGGAAATATGTAGCCATGCTCTTGTCGAAGGTAGCCAGTGCGTTTCAGCTTGTAACGGAGACGGTGCACCTTAATTAATTTACAGCAAAATTAAATAAAATTAGAGGCAGAAATTAATTAAAAATTAGAGCAAAAATGTCCGTGAAATGAATGCCTCTGTAGCTAGCTAGCTAGCTAGCTAGCTCGCTCGCTCTCTCTCTCTCTCTGTGTAGTTAATTTGAATTGTTTCGTATGTACCTCCTGCAGAAGGCCACGAGCTGCGGTGGATGCCAGACGGCAGTCTTGTGTGTTATACGGAGATTGATGAGTTCATGATTTCACCTGCGGAAGATCGGGAGAAACTGAAACTAGACTATGATTCATCTGATGCCTCCGAAATTTCCGATGACCCGGATCATGGACTGGTGCCTGGTGCCTGGAGTTGAAATCCGCTGGAGTACTACTAGCTAGGTAATTGAATTTTCGATCCATCTCTGAAATGACCGTTGGTTGTATGTTGGGAGCTCATTGTGTACATCGATCTGCTGACAATTTATATATCCCTGTCCTTCTGTTGAATTGGTATACATGTATGGAGCGCTGAGCTAGATATATAAATAGATGCTTTGAGTTTGGGCTGTGTGCATGTATGTTTGTTATCTCATCTAATGATCGAGTGATTAATTGGAAAAGCATGTCATCCTATAAGAAAGGATCTTAATTATATATTAGAGATAAATTTCAATGGTTGCTTTTGATTTCCAACCAATAATATTGTTATAGCAAGCTAGGTCTGATGCATTGAGCGAGTATAATATAATATGGTACAAGAATATACTCTATTTATTTTTCACTTCTATACCATTAGCTATCTTTAGCTATTTCTCATTTTGTAGTCTTTTGGAGGTCTGCAACTCTATACATCAAATATTTATAGTCATATATGTTTGTTTTTTGGGATTGATCTTTAGCTATTTTCTTTAATTGTCTTGCATGTTTGAAATTTTAGTGAAATCAAATTTGTTGCTAGCTAAGATGCATGGGTTATGCCTGGCTAGCTACTCAATGTGATATATGCATATATTCCTGGCATGGTTGTGATATTTATGGGTTTAATTTCTTTTGCAGAGGAGTGAAGTGCGCCCTTGGCAGTGGACAATAATTCATTTCCACTCTGTGTGGTCTTTGATTTGCTTTCAGACTACTACAACTTTTATCTTTATTTTGTATCAGATGTTAAGTTCTTAACTGGTTTGTGGTTTCTAATCTTTAATTTTGTGGGATAATATCAGATCTTAACTTAAATATTTGTGGTTTCTAATCATATTGTGGGTTTATGCTCATTTCCATCTGAAGTTACATTTCATATCAAGGAGAGAGGGAGGGAGTATATATCACAATTACTTGGGAATAATGAATCCACATGGCTTTGTGACTTGCATGTGTGGTTTTATCAACTCATTTTACACTGTCATATTTATGTTTTAAAGCCTCATAATTTTGGTTCTTTGTCTTGTGCTTATGCATATAATTTTTCATCATTTCAGAAATTGGTTATTAAATTTCTATTTTTGATATGTCAAGTGTGTATTCTTACAAGAGCTGAGGCCTGGAACAGAATGAAACTAAAAGCTTTTCAACTGGTCTATTGGTTCTCTCTTGTATTGGTAAGGCTTAGAGCATTTAGACAAATTTTTAAGACCAAATTATTTACTCCATAGAAAAGTAATTCGGATTCATTCAAACCTAGTCTTTTCAATCCACCCTAATTATTTGTTATTATTCTTTGGATAATATGAATACTCCATGTTGTATATAAGGTTGTGCCGCGTGGTGGATCATATCTTTTTTGTTTCTTTTACCTAGTTTTCCGGGCATCAATGATACACAGCTACTATTTCCTTAACAAAGTAGGATTCAGTAAGTCACAGACATATATGGCACCCAAAACTACATAAGCAAATTAGAAAAGCAATGCCCTTGGACCTGTTGCAAATCCATGCTTTTAATTTTTCTCTATATAAAATTATAAATACCAGCATGCTGCGGCATAGGTTTGGGCTTCTTTTTAATTAGCTTTGGCATCTGACAAGTACCAGACCTTTAACGAAAGAAAGACATCTAGCTTCACAAGGTGCTGTGACTCTTGTATTTTTTTAGGGCATCGAGCCAGAATACTATTTGTGTGCTTATATACCAAGCTAGATAGGAAATCTCTCAAGGCTGAAAACATAAACCAAATCAATTCAATCCTAGCCTGTTGAAAACTCTAGGGATTTTGGTAAGCCATATGCATTCAAGGTAAGAAGGGTCCATAGACATCACCGGGTTGCTTCAGGTTCTGTTCTAACTTCTAACTTCTAAAAACCAGCTTAGAACAAAAAAAGGGAAAAAAAAATAAGAACTTGTGAAAACCAGATTACTAATACCCTAATTTATGTTTGGAGAAGACATAATTTATTTGAATTTTTTAGACATTGTCAAAAGTTATAGCATTGTTCGGACTCATTGAAGAATGCATTGAATCCAAAAACAATGAAAAAAAAGAACCCTAGAGGTTTTGTAGAGAGCGACGGCACCATTCGCTGCTCTAGCAGCAACGAGTTTTCTGGTTGAGGGTTCTGGACGCTTTTGGGTAACTGTTGGGCGCTGAGGGTCGCGTGCAGCAGCGTTAGAGAAGAGCACGAGTCTGGTGGCTTCGGCGAGACCAAATCGGAGGGAACAAAGTGAGGTCGGGTCAAGTGGTGTTGTGCAGCGACGTTGCTGAAGAGGCGTTGACGTCGGCACCGTCATCTCTGATTCCGGCTGATTGCACTTTTGGAGCTTGGTTCTAGAGTCGCATATGGCAGAGCGGCGGCTGATGGGGTGGAAGACAAGGCAGCCGGATTCCATGGCGGCAGTGAAGACGAGATGGCAGAAGGGAAGGGTTTCTGCTCGTTCTACTCAGGTTTGGGCTTGGGTAGTTGGGCCTGGGCTCAAACTTGGGTTTTTGGGCTCCATGTTGTGGGCTAGTAGGGAGGGTGCCTTGCCACCCTCATTGATCACTTAGTGATGGGAGTGGGCCTGGCTTAAAAGGTGGACATTCTTGGGCATTTTGGCCGGTATATGGTCCATGACCAATCATTTTCTGATCAAGACTGTTACGGGAGTTGGTAATTATCTGGAATAAGATTGGCGTATTTTTAAGTGGCTTATGGATAAGGACTTGCTCCAATTTGTTTCTTAGGAAGTGGCTCTCTGTTAGTACCGCCATTGCGAGCCTGGCTAATGAGGATGCTAGTCAATGATTTTGCCCTAGAAGACACGGAGTTGTTCTTTGTCTATGGGTTCGCTTCACAAAGCGGGCTCAAATTGACTTGTAATGAGTTTACATTACTTAGATAGGAGCTTGATTGTTTTTGTCTTTAAGTGTATGTTAGACTCTGGCTTGTTAGCTGGTCATCTAATGCAATGAACCTTTATTCAAAAAAAAAAAATTGAAGAAATGCGTAATTGCGATGCACATGGCACTATATGCCACTAGGAGTCTAGGATTTGATCAAAATGTAGGTTGATGTTAGAGCATCTTTGGCATGTTAGTTATTTGTTAGCCAAAGTTGCTTTAAAACGTCTGCATCACTTCTCTCTATTATTGTTTATTGGATGAATAAAAAAATATTTTTTGTTGTATTTGTAAATTACATGGAACTACTTAAAGGAATGAATGTTTCCTCTTCATAAGTGAGAGGTTGTGAATAAGACTCACAAAAGACTAATTGTAGCATTTGAGTTGTTTATCTAATAAAAAAAGAAAAAAAGAGGAATGTTTTAAATTAACAAAAATAATAGTAAGCCTCATCTTGCTCATTGAACATCCAAACCTCATAGACACACTCATTAAAACTAGTAACCCTATGATGAAAAAAAACACTTAAAGTGCACAAAAGTACCAATAGTTTCCCAAAAAATAAAGGAATTAACTAAATTAAAAACTAAGCCAAAATATACTGTAGGCACAGGGCAAAACCCACGCCCAAATCAACAAGCTATTACTACCTAATTAATGTTAAAGTAAAATTGAGATTGGAATGGTGTACTCATTTCATTTTATAACCCCTTTATATAGGGATAGGATTATAACAGAAATATCAATTACATTGATGATACTAAATGCTGATTGAGCCGTGATTTGTAATTGCTTGATTCCCTCTTCGTCTGTTTCTTTGACGAAGGCACATAATGTGCTTTTCTTTTAACACTCCCCCTTGTGCCAAGTCAAAGACGAAATGGTGCATGAGTTGTTGTCTCACTAAAAACCTTACCAAGTAACAATAAAAACCCTGTGGGACAAAAATACACCTTGGTCGAAGGAAAAAGAGCACAACGCACCTTTTACATTTGAGAATGACATGTGTGTGTTCGACTCCCCCTGACGTCTACACCTCCCCCTGATACTTACATTAATCAGGTGAGCTTGGAAAGTCTTCGCATTCCTATGTTTTTCACATGTTTCTCAAATGTGGCCTTAGGCAATGATTTGGTGAACAAATCTGCCACATTCTCCTCAGATCTTACTTGATTCACTTGAATCTTGAGGAGAGCCTGTTGTTGATGATTGTAGAAAAACTTTGGCGACGTGTTTTGCATTATCACCCTTGATATATCCTAGCTTCATCAGTTCGATGCAAGCTGCATTATCTTTATAAATTCAAGTAGGCTCTTCAGTGGTAGAACTCAAACCACTAGTCCTTCGAATATGTGTGATGATAGCTCTTAACCATACACACTCACGAATCGCCTCATGTAGAGTAATGATCTCTGAGTGGTTCGAGGAGGTAGCCACAAGGGTTTGTTTAGTTGATCTCCAAGATATCGTCGTGTTCCCACTGGTAAATACATAACCAGTTTGGGAACGACCTTTATGTGGGTCAGAGACGTACCCAGTATCAGCAAAACCGACCAAAACGTCATTTGGCGTTTTAGTGTAGAAAGTGGCGCTTTCGCCATTAACATTTCCTTTAGGGATTGCAGTTCCATCTGCGGTCCCTCTTGTCTCTCTGTAGGGAAAGAACAGTCTCAAGTCAATGGTTCCTTTTAGGTATCGAAGATGTTCTTGATACCATTCCAGTGACGTTGCGTTGGCACTGAGCTAAATCTAGCTAACAAGTTCACTGAGAATGCAATGTTTGGTCGAGTAAATTCGGCTAAGTACAATAATGCGCCTATTGCACTTAGATAGGGAATTTCAGCTCCCAACACCTTTTCGTCATCTTTCTTTGGAAGAAATGGATCTTTCCTTGCATCCAAACTTCGACCGATCATGGGAGGGCTAGTAGGATGCGCCTTGTCCATGTTATATCGCTTGACTTTTGGACATACGCAGACTGGTGGATTAGTATTCCACAAACTTGGTGTTCTAGTTCAAGGCCTAGAGAGAATCAAGTTTCCCAAGATCCTTCATCTCAAATTCGGATTTCAAGTAGCTCGCGGTTTCTCTTATTTCATCAAGAGTACCTATTATGTTCATATCATTGACATATACAGCTACAATTGCAAATCCGGAACTTGTTTTCTTTATGAATACGCAGGGGCATACTTCATCGTTCTTATATCCCTTTCCAATCAAGTAGTCACTTAGACGGGTATACCACATCCGCCTGGATTGTTTCAATCCGTAAAGTGAGCGTTTCAACTTAATTGCAAACGCACTCTGTGGTTTAAAGTCACTTGACTTGGGTAATGCAAGGCCATTAGGCACTTTTCATATATATCTCTGAATCTAGATCCCCATAGAGATATGCAGTAACTACATCCATGAGCTGCATTTCCAGTCCTTCAGAAATTACTAAGCTAACTAAGTAGCGGAACGTTATAACGTCCATTACGGGAGAGTATGTCTCATCGTAGTCAATTCCAGGGCGTTGTGAGAATTCTTGCGCCACAAGGCGAGCCTTGTACCTCAGGACTTCATTTTTCTCATTACGCTTTCTGACAAAGACTCATTTATTTCCTACAGGCTTTACACTTGGTGGGGTTAGCACTACCTGACCAAATACCTGTCTCTTTGTCAGAGAATCTAATTCTACCCGGATTGCTTCTTTCCATTTAGGCCAATCTGCTCTTTGTTGACATTTTTCAACAGAGTGTGGTTCGATATCATCGTGCTCTATGATTCCTTGAGCAACAGTATATATCATCAATATGTATGGAAGATCTTTCTATCAACTCATACGCACTCTCGTAATCCTTTGAGATTTCTTTGTTCTCTGGAATCATTTCAAACATCGGAGCGTCCTCCAGTATTGATTCATGGACATAACTATAATCAGAGACAATCTCATGAGAGGGATTCTATACATTGATGATTGGTTTGTGCCTTACCCACCCTCTTCTTTCTGGGTGAGTGTCAATCGAACCAAGTGACCTCCCCCTCTTCCTTGGAGAGCCACGGCCTCAACCACACCTCCACTAAGTGTGGTTGCAGTGCCTCTATCTGCGGCACCGTGCCCCTTGTTGGGGACTTCTAACCTTGCAGGCACATTTGCAACTGGTATATGTGATCTCGTCACTTTTACGATATCAGTAAACGCATCAGGCATCGAATCTGCTACTTTCTGAAGATCGATTATTCTTTTCACTTCACTTTCACTTTGTGAAGTGCGAGGATCAAAATGAGACAGAGTGGGGACAAACCACGACAATTCCTGTCGTTCCCTTGGAAAATCCTTTTTCCTATCTCCCCCTAACGACGGGAAGACTGTCTCATCAAAGTGACAGTCCGCAAATTTAGTGGTAAAGAGATCGCCTGTCAAGGTTTCCAAATATCGGATAATTGTTGGGGATTCGTATCCAACATAAATACTTAATCGTCTCTGAGAACCCATTTTGGCGCGCTGTGGGGGGGGGGGGGGGGGCAATAGGCACATATACTGCTCAACCAAATATGCGTAAGTGTGAAGTGTCAGGCTCATATCCAGTTACCAACTGGTACGCAGAAAATGGTTGGCTAGCTATGGGTCTGAAATGAATATGTAAAGCTGCGTGCAATATTGTAGAACCCCATGCAGATATAGGCAGGTTGGTGCGCATCTGTATCATTTTGATGGTGGCTTCTGCGAGACCGTTTTGTGTATGCACATGGGATACAAGATGCTCTACATCGATCCAAATAGATATGCAATAATCATCAAATGCTTTTGATGTAAACTCTCCAGCATTATCAAGCCTTATAGACTTGATAGAGTGATCAGGGTGGTGAGCCCTTAAATGTATAATCTGTGCTACGAGTATTGCAGCATTTCTCTTAGACAATAAAACGACATGTGACCAGATTGTCGAAGCATCCACCAGAACCATAAAGTACTTGAATGGTCCGCATTCTGGATGGATAGGTCCACATACATCTCTTTGTATCCTTTGTAAGAATGGAATGTTTTGTTTTGTATCTTTAGCATAGGAAGGTCTCGATCCTGTTTTTGCTAAAGAGCAGGCTTTGCAATATGAGTGATGTGCCTTTGAAATAGTCAATGAGGCATAATGGGAGGGAGGTAGTGCTTCTGGTACTTCAGAAGGCAATGACTGCATTTGAGCAATACTAGAACCGACACCTTGCAGTGTGGCAGATTTTTCTCCCATTTTTCACTCGAAAGAAGGGATATCCGTGTGAGTTCTTTAAAAATACTGATCATCATGTCACGACCTTGGTGCCATAGGCGGTCATGCAAAAGCCTGTCTGAGTCAGTGTCCCACATTTCATTGTTGGTGATAATATATGATTCAATGATCCGAATCATAGTGAGGTACAGTCCACTAGATTGACTCATAAGTTTCTCTAAGATGTGTTTCCTTCCACAGTCATTAGATGTAATATCAAGGTATTCAGTTCCATTCTCACGGTGTGTTTTTACATAATAGCCGTTGGCACAAATTGCTTTGAAACATTAGCAAGGTTCGATTAGATCTTGGTGCATATAGAGTGTCTGTGACTTTAAATGTTGTGCCATTAGGCAGCAAAAATTTGGCAGTTCCTCACCCTTTTATTAGTTGTGATAATCCAATCATCGTAGTCACAGAGGAATTATAGGCTATTAGTTTCAATGAATAATTGCCTATTTCCTAATATTGTGTTGGTAGTTCCACTATCATCTAAGCACTCAAGTTCTCCTCCATTCATTCTTACAAATAAATGGGAGGTATTTAGAAAATATAACTCATATTCTTTAGAGTATTTCTATTTGCGTAGAATGGTGTTCTTTTCATTCTAATAATTTTTCCTTTTTTCTAGATGTATTGCTTTACATCTTTATAGTGCTATTTCGAACCATGTAAATATGTGTATAGAAAATAAATTTGAATAAATTAAGTGCTTCAGAATAAAATTCGAAATTTATTAATAAGCCAACGATAATCAAATCAAGGTCTTGTTCAGAAATCTTATTCATCAATCCATGATTGAAAATAAACTTTAAGACCAAACAATAGTCTAATTAAAAGTGAGGCATTATGCCTTCACAACTGTCTTTGGAAAATAAAAACAGATCAGTAAGTTCCTCTTTGCCATTGAAGTCTACAATTGTAAGGTTGACGTCTAGGTCATGACCTCCTTCTTCCATATAGTGAGCCTCTTGTTCTTTACACTCTCTATACCTCTTGTAATTTGCTGCTACTCTGTTGTTTGCTTGGCAGTTCTTGTACCAATGCCCAATGAATCCACACCTATAGCATGGTTCATTGACAACTCTTTCCTTTTGCATCTTGTTTCCACGATCCCCATGTCCCTTTCCAAGTGGTGCATTGTTACCATGTGGGTAGGGATCAGCACGTCTAAACCTCCTTACATTGGAGTTATTTCCACCTTTCATTTTGCCATTATTAGCCTCGGGAATTTTCTTTGTCCCAGTGGCCCTGGCATTGTTATTCAAGAGAATCTCATTTTGTCTCTCAGCCACTTGCAGTAGGCTTATCAACTTATTGAAGGTTGTGATTCTTTTGTTGTCATAATCCAACTGATACCGGTTCGCTAGTATAAAAGCTGAATTAGGAAAGGTGGTAAGAGTCTTGTAGATCATATCATCTTCTGTGATTTCCCTTCCACAGAAATTGAGACGTGCCTTTAAGCGCAACATGTCCTTGTTGAAGTCATTGACCATTTTATAGTCAAGCAAACGGATTCCATTCCACTGAACAGCCAGTCCTGGGAGCAAAGTATCGTGAATGTTCCCAAAACGTCCTTTAAGGGCATCCCACAGTGCTTTGGGAGTCTTCAACTGAAGGTACTCCCAGCGTAAGCTACGATCAATATGTTGCCTCAGAAAAATTAAGGCATCTGCTTTCACCTTATTAGATAGTTCATCATCTTTGGGGTCAGTAATGGTGGCAGTGTAGTCTTTTGCCACAAAGGCAGTTTCCATATCGGAAACCCAACGATGGTACTCAAGTCCTTCTGAGTCCAAAATGTCAAACTCAGGTCGAGTTAGATCAGCCATCTACATAAAACAAGAGGGAAGATATAAATTACGCAGTCATAAAGACATCCAAGTGAATTATTTTCCAAAAATATGAATTAGATTTCAAGACCAAGATTCGTAATGGTCACATTTTTTTTCCGATGCTATGTGATAATACTTTATCACAGTAAGTGTGTATTTATAATGCCCATGAACTTTCATTATCATGGCAAAAACGCAATTCTTTTTTGTATAGCATTCTAAACAAGTAATAATCATAGCACGTAATAAATAATAAAAACATAGCATATATTAAAATAAATTACATAGCATGCTCAAATTTTACAAATGTATACCAAATATATGTTACACATAATAATAGCAATAATATATCATGCGTAAAATAAAATATAAATAATAGCATAATATAAATGCATGCTTAGGAATAACTATATAAGCGTAAATAAAATTCACAAAACATGCTCAGAATTGCATAAATAATATATAACAAAATATATATGGCATGTTCAAAATAAAGTATAAACTATAGCATACTTAAATAGCGTGCTTAAACATAATTATTTAAAACATAAATAACAAGGCATGCTGTAAGAGGATTAATATTATCGAACAAAACATGCTGAATAACAAAATATAATAAAAGCATAAACAATAAAGTATAAAGCATGCTTTGTTAAAATCATAAAATAAAATAAAGAAAACATACTTGATTTCGATAAAAACAAAACTACCTTGGTGCACGCGCGTGTTGATGCAGGCGTGCGTAGCGATATTTTTGTGCTTGAGGCGTCTCCCTTTCTCTTTTCAGCAGTGGGCCTAGAGGCTATTTTTTTTTTCTTTTTTTCTCTGGGTTGTAGGCCTGTTTTTTGTTTTTGTTTTTTTTTTTTTTTCTGGGCCGCAAGGCCTGTTTATGTTTTTTTTTTGTCTGGGCAGCAGTTTTTCTTTACTGGGCCGGGTCAAAGGTTTTTTTTTTTTTTTCCTGGTCTTTTCTTTGGCCGGTCCTCTTCCTTTTTTTTTCTCTGCGTTTTCTTCTTTCTTCTGGTTTGCAGGTGGGTGGTGGCAGCGATGATGCAGCGCTGGGAGGTTGGGTGTGTAGCGCCGGATCGGAGCTGGGATGGGCTGTTGGGCGTGGGTCTGCAGCAAGGTCTGCTTGGGCCGCCGGGGATGGTGCTAGGCTTCAAATCGAGGATGCGCTGCAGGGATCGGTGATGCGCGCGTGGAGGTAGTGGGCTGGTGTCCGGCGGAATGATCTGGAAAGGCAGCAGGGGGCGGGGTTCCGGTGGAGCGCTATAGAGGCGCTGGGTGAGTGTCTGTGTGGGCTGGAGATGCCGGGGACGGATCACTGCAGTCGGAGGCGCGGGATTTGCGTAGGAGGAGCGGGCTGTGGGGCTTCGTGGCCGGCTGTGAATTCCGATTCCGATGTCTCTGGCGGCCGGGACTGAAACTTTGGGTGCGGAGAGCAATTGCTCTGGGCTGGGTTGAGGCCGGTCTTTTGAAGGGAGCGGAGCCTAGGGTGGAGGCTGCTGCACGAATTTTATTTTTTTTTTTGATTGGTTGCAGAAAAGAAGAAAAACTTTTTCTTCTTAGGGTTTGGGTTTTTTTTTTTTTTTTCTTGGCTATTTGCTCTGAGCGTGCTGATAACGTGTTAAAGTAAAATTGAGATTGGAATGGTGTACTCATTTCATTTCATAACCCCTTTATATAGGGATATGATTACAACGGAAATATCAATTACATTGATGATACTAAATGCTGATTGAGCTGTGATTTGTAATTGCTTAATTTCCTCTTCGTCTGTTTCTTTGACAAAGGCACATAATGTGTTTTTCCTTTAACAATTAAAAAGTTTTTTTTGTTTTTGAATGTTACTGCCCAGTATTATCTGCCTAGAACTAGTTTTAGGGCCGAGTTAGTTTGAAGCCCACGTTTTCAGAAAGAAAATATCACAGAATAAATATTAGATAGATTTTCTTCCAAACAGGTGACGTTTGATTAATTCTACCAAGATTCTCCAAATCCTACAGGAAGGATATATATAGGCTGATCTATAAGCAGACCACCCCTACCGTCAATATGGTAGAAAGATTATTGTCTTCATGGTCAGATCCTCCAATCGATATCTTATGCGCGGTAGTTGTTCGTCTCCTCTCCGCATGCGAGTATAAAGATCTGGTTCGTCTTTCTGCTGTATGCAAGAGCTGGAGATTTATTATATATAGGGTCTATCTTCAACCAATCGATATTTTATGCGAGGTCGCTAATCGTCTCCAATATGAAGAACTCGTTCGTCTTTCTGCTGTATGCAAGATCTGGAGATTTATTATATATAGGGTCTATCTTCAACTACGCTCCCCTCTCCGTATGCCAGGCCTGACGCTATTCAGTCCATATCATCAAGACGAACACGGCCGGGTAATAAGCTTCTTTGATATATCAATCCAGAAAATCCGCTGTATAAAGCTTAAGATTCGAGAAGAATTAAAAACATTCTGGCAACTTGATTCAAAATATGGTTGGATCATTTTGCAAAAGGGTTCGAATCCAAACCTGCACTCGTCTTGTATAATCCTTTAACCAAAGAGATTATACAACTGCCACAGTTGAACCTAAGCACCAATAGTGAATGTATAGCAACATTCACAAGCCCTCCGACTTCTCCTGACTGTGTCATCTTTGCCTTCTACCGAGTAGAAAGAGGAGAAGCTTGCATTGTAGGCACATGTAAGCTGGGAGATAACATATGGAGATTTCGAAAAATAACTGACTTTGAGGGTTGGAAGGGCAGGAACTACGTTGCGAATGTGACCTATTTCAATGGAATTTTCTGTTTTCTTATTAAAAAAGGGTCACCTGATTGGTCGGTAGAGTTGGGTACCTTGGATGTATCGGTTCAAGACTGGGTCATGGACTATGCTTCCATAACAGTAGCACAAGAACAGTATCGGTATTGGGAGTGGTATTGGCTGGTTGAATCTGATGGGAAGCTGTTATTGGCAGTTTATCATAGCCATGGGGATGTTGCAATGACCTGTTGGCATGTTTACCAATTCGATTGGTCACGAAAGGATTGGACTAGGGTTCGAGGTTTCGGAAACCAGGTATTGATTTTACGTCGACCTTATTGGTCCAGATTGACATCATTTGCTTGTCCCACATCCGGAGACGATAGTAAACTTTCAAACATGATATTTTGTGATGCCACCGGACGCGGTGCCCTTTTTTATACTTGCAGCAGTGATGGCGTTTGGAGAATCGCTAGCATATAACAATTCGAACCAAAAAAAAAGGGAAAAAAAAAGCTTTAATTACGTGTATGCCGTTCAATTATTTTCAATTGAATTGTTTGCCGGTAGTTTGTTGATTTTGTTTCTGGGTGTTCTTTGCTATTGCTTCATATTGTCTTGCCATCCAAATGAGAATATTGGCATACTCTGCTACAGTCTATATATTTGTGGTCTAAATCTTACTGACCCTTTTCATGTCAATGGGTAATTGCAAGTACTACGCTATTTTTTTTTTTTTAATCAACATGCATGTGATGGAGGTAATAGTAATTATCATAGTGGATATATATAGTAAGTTTTAATCTAGCTCATATATGTTTAAAGGGGAGTGAAATCCATAATTTTTTTTCTTCTTTTTGGTTGAAATTTTGATAAGGAGACAAAATTCAAATGCTAAAGATAAAATTTAGGTTACTAAAGTGTATTATAAAATAAGGAGTGTGTATTTCACTCTCTATGTTTAAATTTACTAGGTATTAGTCGAGTAATACCATTTCCTTAACAATAAGAAGAAAAAAAGCAAAAGTCAGACATGGTGCCCAGAAATTGCAGAAGCAATTCTATGAAAGCGTCTTGGACTCACATGACATGACAGTTATTTGTCATTTTGTCCTAGCTACATACCAGCTGACTCTACGTGAATATATCCAAAAGGCTTGGGGAAATAGGAGCTTCTTCCACCCACCTAAGGGAGTGCCCACCTGCACTAGTAACAGCCTAACAGGAGCAGAGACATGGCCTTTCCTTGAACCTTACTTCAATCCGAGCATAACCCATTTATTTGTCACCCAAAACTGAAATATCCAGTTCCCCAATTTCCTTTCTTTTCCGAGTATGAGAAAGATCAAGATCTCAAGCTAGGAAAATGACTGCCGGGGCAGCTGATTGTTCTTCCTCCGAAAAGCCACGACCCGACTAGGAAACCAGCGGCTGAGCCCACCTTCAACTATACCCGAATTGGGTGTATATGGTTTTATCCATCCCCTTGGTTATTAACATGTTGACTAAGCATTTTTTTTTTTTCAAACTGTGTTTCAATTCAGACGGTGAAAAATCATATTAGACAAACAATTCAATGAACGACTTATTTGAGTTAGTCAGCCTGAGAGTGGCTGGATGTCTGACACGTCAATCTGGTGACCGAAGAAGAATTTTCGTGGTGAAATGAGCTCATGAACGAAGGGAATAGGTGAAGTAGAACTTTAACGAAACAGAGCTAGGCTTTACAGAATTGAGGGTTGGCTAGCTTGCAAGCTAGTTATGATTTCTTTTGATATTTGAGACGGAGACTAATTTTCAATTTGTGCTAATAGCATAGTTTGGAAAAGACAAATTAAATCAGACTCATAGCGAAGCTTGATCGAAAAGTGCAGCAAGTTAGTTGTTCATAACCCATAGATTTAAGAAAGGTCCCTTTAATTATAACTAATTTGTATTGCACTGAACGATGCTTGACCAATTCAATTTTTTCAATGGGTTGAAAGTCCTACTATTATTTGTGGCAAAGATGAACTAGAAAATAAACTAGCTAGCTTATTGTTCTGTTCCAAGTATCAGCTATTTGCCCTGGGTCCTTTACATGAAGGAATTGCGTTGTAGTGGTGGATGATCAGCTCCCAATATCTTTCTAAATAAAATGACACAACAATTATGAAGGTCAAACAAATATGAAAACACTATGCTTTGGTCAAAAATAAAGAAGATGAAGAAAACGAAGATGAGTCTATTATTTTGGCCCTTCAATTGGATTTTCCCGTTTCCTTTATTTTCCATTTTACCGGAAGATCAAAGAACTCATTTGGACTGGCATCTTACGGTAGCACATTTCATTACTAATAATACTACGGATATTTCGGCTCTTCAGAATCTTCTACCCCATGACGTAGTTCAGCATATTATAGCTATATCTATTCCAATTCAACCTACCACAGATACTTTGTTTGGGGACCTTCTCCTTCATGTGAGTTTTCTATCAAGTCTGCTTCTTTGCTTGAATCACATTCAATTGGTCCACATTCTAGTATGTCCATTTGATCAAAATTATGGAAGTGTTTTACAGAAACTGAATTTGAGAGGAATTTGCTGTGTATTCTTATTGATAATAGGGGTCTCTTTATATAGAGGATTACAATGCATAGAATCTCAATCATAAAAGGAAAGTAATCGTACATTGAATAGGAATCTAGATCATTCTAATTTAATCATATTACCACAAGAGCAAGTAATCTAGAGTTTGGGCCAAACACAAATGAGGGTTTACTTGAACACTCCCCCTTATGTTGTCCAAACGCGGTGCTTCTCTCGTTGCCTCGTTAAAAACCTTGCCTACTAACAAAAATCCAATGGGACAAAAATAACCTTGGTCGAAGGGGAAAAAGAGCACAACACACCCTTCACGATTCGAGACGAACATGTAGACATCTCCCCCTGATGTCCGCGCCTCCCCCTGATGACTACAATCATGGGAGTTCAGATAATTGCCGCAAGTCAATTCTTGCCACATGTTTCTCCAATGTGGATTTGGGCAATGACTTAGTAAACAAGTCTGCCACATTGTCCTCAGATCGAACCTGGTTCACTTTGATCTTGAGGAGCTTCTGTTGTTGCTGATTGTAGAAGAATTTAGGCGATATGTGCTTGGGGTTGTCGCCTTTGATGTAGCCTTGATTCATTTGTTCAATGCAAGCAACATTATCCTCATAAATGCTTGTTGGCTCATCTGTGGTAGACTTCAGACCACAATTGCTTCGAACATGCGTAACTATGGACCTAAGCCATATACAGTCACGAACTGCTTCGTGAAGAGCAATAATCTCTGCATGATTCGAAGAGGTAGCGACTAAGGTCTACTTTGTAGACCTCCAAGATATCGCGGTCTTTCCCATGGTGAAAACATAACCAGTTTGGGAGCGACCTTGGTGTGGGTCAGTGAGGTACCCAGCATCAGCAAAACCTTCCAAAACACTTATATCGTTTTGGGGTGGGGAGAGGGAACACGGTCCACCATATGTGGAGTCTCTGACACTAAATGGGTCCGAATACATCTTCTCTCTGTAGGGATAGAACAAGCCCATATCTATCATACCACTTAGGTATCGAAAGATATCTTTATACAAGTCCAATGGCGTCGTGTTGGCGCAGAACTATATCTAGCTAGTAAATTCACAGCGAATGAGATATCCGGTCTTGTGCATTGTGCTAAGTACAATAATGCGCCTATTGCACTTAGATAGGGCACTTCTGCCTCTAGCACTTCTTCGTCGTCATCTTTTGGACGGAATGGATCCTTCTTTGGATCAAGACTATGGACGACCATTGGGGTGCTTGAAGGCTTAATCTTGTCAGTGTTGAAACGCCTAAGCATCTTTTGGGTATAAGCTGATTGATGAATCAGGATACCATCTCTACGGTGCTCAAGTTCTAAACCGAGGCAAAACCGTGTTTTCCCAAGATCTTTCATCTCAAACTCGGATTTCAAGTGTTTAGCGGTTTCCCTTAACTCTTTAAGGGTGCCAATTATGTTCATGTCATCGACATAAACCGCTACTATTGCAAATCCGGAACTTGTCCTTTTTATGAACACACATGGGCATAGTTCATTGTTGACATATCCCTTTCCAATCAAGTAGTCACTTAGACGGTTATACCACATCCTTCCGGATTGTTTCAATCCATATAGTGAGCGTTTCAATCTCATCGCAAACACGCTCCGTGGTTTAGAGCCACTTGATTTGGGTAACTGAATTCCATCTGGAATCTTCATGTATATCTTTGTATCTATATCCCCATATAGATATGCAGTAACCACATCCATAAGCTGCATGTTCAGTTTTTCAGAAACTACCAAACTGACAAGGTAGCGGAACGTAATGACGTCCATTACGGGAGAATAGGTCTCCTCGTAGTTGATTCCAGGGCGTTGTGAGAAGCCTTGCGCGACAAGGCGAGCTTTGTATCTTACAATCTCGTTTTTCTCATTACACTTTCTAACGAATACCCATTTGGGACCAACTGATTTGGTATTGGGCGGTATTGGTATAACTTTGCCAAATACCTTTCTTTTCGCTAGAGAATCAAGTTCTGCTTGGATCGCATTTTTCCATTTTGGCCAATCAACTCTACGTTGGCATTCATCAACGGAGCGTGCTTCGATGTCATCGGTCTCAATAATCTCACGTGCCACTGAATACGCGAATACATCATCAATGATGATGGAGTTTCTTTCCTACGTCCCATGTACACTAGTGTAATTGACATAGATCTCTACGTTCTCAGGGATAGGTTCTGACATTGAGGAGTCCCTCAATGATGTCTCTTGGACATAACCATAATCCGGAACATTCTCATGAGACGGATTTTGAGTATCGATGATCAAAGGATTTGTTTGTGCCTCATTCACTCTCTTTCTAGGGCGAGTATCCTTCGAACCAATAGGTCTACCACGCTTCCTTGCGGGACCTGCGGCCATAGACGCCACATCATTGTCATTGTGGGCAATGGCGCCATCTCCTGGTGTCACAGGAGTGGCGTTATGTCCATTATTTGGGACATCAATCCTTCCAGGCACGTTTGCAGCAGGTATGTGTGATCTCGTCACTTTGGTAACATCAAAAAACGCATCAGGCAAAGTGTCTGCTACGTTCTGGAGCTCAATTATTCTTCGCACTTCAAGTTCGGATTGTGCGGTACGGGGATCGAGATGAGACATAGTGGGGACAGACCACGAAAATTCCTGTCGTCCCTGTTGAACATATGTGTTCTTATCTCCCCCTTACGATGGGAAGACTGTCTCATCAAAGTGACAATTCGCAAATCTAGCGGTAAAGAGATCGCCTGTCAAGGGTTCAAGATAGCGGACGATGGTTGGAGATTCATATCCAACGTATATGCCCATTCGTCGTTGTGGACCCATCTTAGTACGCTGTGGTGGCGTAATAGGCACATAAATGGCACACCCAAAAATGCGTAAGTGTGAGATATCAGGCTAGTACCCAGTTACTAGCTGTAACGCAGAGTAAGATTGGGTTGCAGTGGGTCGTAGACGAATTAGCATCGCTGCATGCAATATTGCATATCCCCAACCAGAAACAGGGAGACTGGTGCGCATAACTAATGTCCGTACTATCATCTGTAGTCGTTTGATAGCAGTTTATGCGAGACCATTTTGGGTATGAACATGGGGAACATGATGCTCTACATCAATCCCCAGTGACATGCAATAGTCATTGAACATTTTTGATGTAAACTCCCCAACGTTATCAAGTTGAATAGACTTAATAGGATGATCTGGGTAGTGAGCCCGTAGACGGATAATCTGGACGAGCAGTTTAGCATAAGCAGTATTTCGAGTGGACAACAGCGCGACATGTGACAGCGTGTCGACGCATCAACCATACCATAAAGTATTTAAAAGGTCCGCATGATGGTTGAATTGGTCCACAGATATCCCCTTGGATTCTCTATAAGAACAGAATGAGTATTTTAGGATCCTTTGCGTAGGATAATCTAGGTCCTAATTTCCCGAAGGAACAGGCTTTGCAAAATGAGTGAGGGGCCAGTTAGAAGCAACTTGGTTGGGCCTGAGCGTCCGTAGCTCTATTAGAAGCAAAATGTGTGACTACATCTCCCATCATGGCATTAGAGCCATGGAAATTGGTGTGTGTGGCGTCATGGCCACTAGGAGAGGCAACCATGGCGTCATGCTCATGGTTGGTGCCATTGATGGCGTCATCACATGGGACTTGGGCAGCCCTATAGCACCCCAAGACGGCTACAGGGCCAGAAGCTGCAATTGTTGCGGTCTTGCTAAGTCCAGGAATCAATTTTCTATTCTTGCTTCTTCTCACTCTGAAGAATGGATGTCCGTGTGAAGTCTTTAGTATACGGAGCATCATATCACGACCAGGATGCCCTAGTCGGTCATGCCAAAGCCAATATGTGTCTGAATCCAAGAGATCTTCTCTTATGACATTATTGGATTCAATTGGTCGAATTGTAGTGACATAAAGTCTACTAGATTGACACATAAGCTTTTCTAAGATGTGCTTTCGTCCGCAATCATTGGAGGTAATGCAAAGGAACTCTTTTATGTTCTCAATATGTGTTTCCTCATGAAATCCGTTGGCTCTTATATCTTTAAAGCTCAATAAGGTTCAATTTGCCTTAGGAGCGTAGAGAGCTTCAGTGACTTTAATCAAGGTGCCATTTGGCAATAGGAATTAGGCTATTCCATGTCCTTGAACTAAACCTAATGGCCCAGCCATCGTAGTCACAGAGGAATATGTAGGCAACATCTCTAAGAATAATTGCCTATGTCGTAGAATGGTGTGCGTAGTCGCACTAACCGCAAGACATTGTAGTTCATCCATTCCTAAAAGAAAAGATCATAATTAAAAAGGAGTCATAAAGAAAAGCACTCAACTTTTATTAATAAGCCAAACGGAATTACATCATCGTTTCTTTAACCAAAAAGAATCTAATCTAATAAACTAGCTAATGCAAAACAATGGTAGTCGTCTAACTGCTTTTGGTAATTTCAATGCAAATGTGACCAGGTGAGTAGAGAGATGTCGGTGGAGCAAAGCTCACTTAAGTACCACTTATCTCAAAACCTTCCTAGACATCACATTTACATTGAGTACGCCTCTATGAAGAAAGACTAGTGCCATTGGCATTTACTATAATATGGCAATTGCCTACATCTCTTGGAAAATAAAAAGACTTAATCAAAATCGCCCGTTTCTGGGTCTTGATTCTTGTAGTCTTCCACCCTTAGATCTAGATTGCCATCTTCATCTTCTTGTTCTATGTAATTTGCCTCCCTTGCTTCGCGATACGTCTTGTATGCGTTTGCAACTTGTTGGGGTACTTTACATGCTTTTGCCCAATGTCCAGTTGATCCACATATGAGATAAGCATCATTATGGTCAGGTTCCCTTGATCGAGGCGCTCTGGGACCGTTTTGAGGACGATTATTGCCTTTGGTGGCGTTACCACCATAACCGGAGGCTTGACCTCTCTCTCTCTTCACACGTTTACCTCCACGGTTCCGTGCACGCCTATCTTGGCTGTTTCCTTCCTCTTTAGGGCGAGAATATGGACCAGAACTTTCAGAATTATCCCTACTCGTAGGGTTTCGCTCCTTGCGTCCTCCCTTGGAGGCGCGACTATAATTAGACTCTGGATTTGGCTTGGTTCCCACGGGTCTAGAGTTATAGTTCTTCACAAGTATGTTGTCGTGCTTTTCAGCTACGTTCATGGCACCAATTAGCTCATGAAATCTTGTGATGCATCTAGCTTTGACATCAATCCGATAGTTCTTGGCTATCATCAACGCAGAGACGGGGAATGTGGAGAGAGTTTTCTCGATCAACATCGTATCAGTGATTTTCTGTCCACAGAATTCCATCATAGACTTGATACGAAGTGCTTATGAATTGTAGTCAAGTACAGACTTGAAATCACAGAAGCGGAGGCTATGCCATCTCACTTCTAAGTCTAGAAGCAGGGAATCACGGAATTTGCCAAAACGCTGCTCGAGTTCTACCCATAGTTTTCTTGGGTCTTCCTCATTGAGGTACTCATTTTGGAGCGTGTCATTCATGTGCCTTGTCATGAGAATGATGGCTTTAGCTTCATTCGCCTCTCTCTTAGCTCTATTTGCTTCAAAAGCAGTAGCTTGTTGAGGAGTAAGCATGTCCTGACTTGGCTCTTGGATCGTACTCAGGATCTTATCAGCCTTAAGATGCTGGCGCACATCACGGACCCACTTGTGGTATCCTGCGCCTGTTGTCTCTAGTGGAGCGAAGCTCAACTTGTTCAGGTTACTCATCCTGAAGAACAACAAGAAAATAGGGTTAGTTTCGGAGCGAAAATAGGGTTAGTTTCGGAGCGAAAAAGGGCTACCATGAAAAACTATAAAATTTCTGAGTGTAGTCGCTTTCCAAGAAATTAGGGATTTTATGAGCGTAGTCGCTTCTAAGAAAATCCGATTCCAAGAGGGGTTATGGTGGTAGTGGCAGTGGACTTTGGGTGCGAAGAACAAAAAAAGAATATAAGAAATTCAAAAGAAAAAAAAAAAAGGGAGAAAGAACACAAAGCTATATTGGACATTTCACAATTATCAAACTGAGTTGGTGTGAAATAAATTGTCACGTCAGCGACTTAATGGAGCATTTGGACGGAGGATAACAAAATTGACCTATTGGAGGAAAATTGAGAGATCATAAGTTTTTGAATGAAATTGGAATGTTAGAGATTGAAATGACGTTGGTGGCAAAATATAAAGGCTAAATAGATTTTAACCAATTATTAAAATAAAAAAATTACCAAATTTTGGATAGTAATTCTTAACTGTGTTTAATATGCAAGTCACTGAATAATTTCAAAAGATTTTATCTTTCTTCGTCTTCTTCCCTTCTCATCTTCATTGCATGATTTGCATCTTCTAACCATCTCCATAATCAAAATATATATTATTGTTGGCTGTTTGCAATGGTGAAATATTGTTTCATTTGTTTACACCATATGGTATAAGTACATATGTAGTACAATTCGTTTCGTTTGTTTTGACACCCTGTCATTTGATTAAAGTGTATTTATAATCATAAATCACATGATGTTGCTAGCTAATAGGTATCAATCAAATGTCTAGTTCATAGGTTTCAAAAAAATTATGGAGATTTATTTCTTTTGGTGCAGCGAACCTAGCAATATTGGCAAAAGGCTTGTTAACAATCGTGAAACAAACCCAAGTATTAGCATCAAGGCAGAGTGTCATATTTTTCTGACCACATCATCACCTCCAAAGTTCTAAACCCTAATTAAATTGATTAAGGTATCTGATTCAAACATAAAAATTAAGAAGGGATGTGTAACAATGATATAGTTCAACCCAAACGTCTCAAAACAACTTCGATTTCATAGACCCGAGTGCGTTTTGATGTCAAATTTCCACACGATTTTCGTGAAAGAAGTTTTCACAGAATTCTTTCGTATAAAAGTCAAAATTTAAATCGAAGCATTTCGAGAGAAAATAATTGTCCGAAATAATTAATATATCTTTCGATTAACTAAAAGAGCAAGTCAACAAAACCGTAAATTGTAAGAATATTAATTTCCCAAAAATTACACGAAATAAACTCGAAAATTCAGGTCATTACATATATCTTGTACAAGAATAAACATGTTAATTTCATATAATTTTTTTCTTTCATATACGTCGTCTTAACTTCATCCTCGATCATGGGTTTTTCTAATTAATTTACTGGGTAGTAGTGATACGTAGCTATCCTATTTCCTTCACAAGGGGAAGCAAAGTTGGAGTCAGCAATGGTTCCCCGAAAATTGCAGAAGCAATTTCATGAAAGCACCCTGGACTCATGTGGCATGCCTTTTCTCTCTGTACATGTACTAGCTGACTCTATCTGAAATACAAACTCGCTTAGTGAAACGAGCCCATGGACAACTAGTATTTGCTATGACATATCAAAAAAGTAAAACATTGACGAAACTGGGCTAGCTAGCTAGTTTTACACACTTTCATCCTTTGTTGTAGGTTTCGATTCTAGTAGTCTTTCAGCAGAAACCATTTGCGTGTTAATAGAAATAGGCTGAGACCTGAGAACTGAGAAGTCTAGCAAGTCAATTGGTCCGAACCCAAGGATTTGAGAAAGGTCTTTTTCATCATTAGTAGACAATGCTGTTATGTCTGAATTGATTCAATAAAAAGTCTTATTATAAATTCTGGCAAAAAGGCAAGAAACTAAACCAGCTTGCTAGCTAGCTTTATATAATTGTGTTCTAAGTATCAAACACCCCTTGTTCGAACTATCGATTACACCAAGTAAAATTAGTTGTAGAGGTGGATAAATAGTTGTCAAGATGTTTAAAATAAAATGACACACTAGTAACAGATCGAGGTCACCCAAATACGAAATTTAGTTGTAGTTACAATATCTCATATCTTTAACCATTCAAGGGTTACCATCTAGATCATTTAAGAGAAGAAAAATCTTATATTTCGTTAAGCCATTTACGTAGAAATGTGAAGTTGTAATAAATTCCTTGGCCTCTCTCATTTATCTCAGTAACATTTTGAGCAAAGTTTGATCGCATCTACTCCTCATGATAAACCCTAAATCATAGAAACCAAGTTGGCTATTGTAACTAGTCTAGTCCATTGACTTGATTAAAACTTCCCTTTGTCCTGTTTTCATGGTAGACTATAACCTTTTTTCTGTTTAAGGAAAAACACATTATGTGCCTTCGTCAAATAAACAGACGAAGAGGGAATCAAGCAATTACAAATCACAGCTCAATCAGCATTTAGTATCATCAATGTAATTGATATTTCCGTTGTAATCCTATCCCTATATAAAGGGGTTATGAATGAAATGAGTAGACCAATTCCAATTGCATTTTACTTTTACATTTTCCAAATTTTCAGATCCAATGTTCTAGCTAGCTTATTAAGAACTAACTACTGACCAATTAATTTCGCTAATGTTAAAATTAATTGAACAAGTCTAAAAATTGTTAAGAACTATCCAAGAGGACAAAAATTTCTCAAAAAGAAAAGGAAAGAAAAAAAGAGACGCTTGAATTTTGAAAGTAATGTCTATCATCACCACAGCCATTGGATGTGAACAATGGTGTGTATTAGGTTCGTACAAGAGAAACCCTAGCTAGCTGGTCATAATCATAGTCATTGGATCATTGCAACGGTTTACAATTCCTCCTTACAATTCATCATAGACATATATGATGACTGATCGATAAGCTTTTAAGTTTCAACCTTGTTTGACAGGTTATAACAAATTGGAATCGACTTAGAGGCCTTAATTTCAATTAAATATGTATCGAGAAGCAACATGATTTAAAATTGCGATTCTACACGGTTAAGATTACATTACTCCAAAAAGTGGGACCTAATATTTTGGTAAGAGAACGCGCCTCACGCGCCTAGGTAAAAGAGAAAATCCGACAGAGAACACGGCCGGCGGTCTCGCCGCTGAGTTCCGGCCCGGGAGAGGATCAATGGTGCGGAGATGGTGTGGGCTTTCAGGATAGTGGTATGGTCCAGAGAGGGTGGCTGGTTCTCCGGGTTCGGGTGGCACAGATTGAACTCGATCTATCTCTCTCAGATCTGGGGCGGAGGCAGGGGTGCAGCAACGACGGACTTCGGCTTTCCAGTGGTGGTTTCTGGCGTCATCGATCCTGCGTGGGTGGTGGCTATGGTGATTCAGATCGGATCGAGGATGGGGAGATCTCGAATGGGATCTGCCTATGCTTTGGTCTGGGATCGCTTTGTGGCCGTTTGCCTGGTGTAGGGGCTTGCTACGGTGTGAAAAGGCGGTGACGCAGCGAAGGGTTTCGGTGCAACAGCGTATTGCTGCGGGGCGGCGGCATGATGGCGACGGGGCTCACTGGAGGCGGGAATGGTTGCAAGCTGCGATTGGTTTGGGTTATGGGAGGTGGTGTTTGGGCTGGGTCGTTGTTCATAGGTCTCTCTGGTGGTCTTTGATTTCTGGTTGCTTAGGTTTTCTTTGTTTGGTTTTAGTTGTTGTCTTGGTGAAAATAAGTCCCTCCTCTTGTAAGCAAGGGTTTGGGGGTGGTTGTTTCTGTGTCGTGTCGATACCATTGTTTTGGTGTCATGGTCGATCTGCTGTGTCTTGGTCTGGTCTTTTGTCGGTACTTTATGGTTATCAATGTGATGGTGAATCACCCTTACACGTGTTATGGCTGTTTTGGAATGCGGTGCATGTCCGAACGGGTGAAAACAGTTCATCATAGTGTTGGTGGCTGGGTGGTATCGGTACAGGTTTGGTTGGTACTTATTGTAGCTCGTAGGTATGGGCGTAGAATTTGGTTAGGGGTTGGGCCTCTTTGGTTCATGGAGGTCACTTATGGTGACGGTCCCGTAACTATGGATCCAATTGTTTTGTAATATTTTGTTTATTAATGGAATTTTCATCTTCTAAAAAAAAAAAGATTACATTACTCCATAGAATTTGCAGAAATTGAGGATCAGACTGCACTGCTTTAGGTTACCAGGCATATTTTTTTTAGCTCGTATTAAACTCGTATCCTATTCGCTTCAGACTTGGTCATAGACCCCAGATCTGTACGTAGCACCAGGTTGCCACCCATTTGGAATCAAATTTTTTGGCAACGAGGTCTGGCCTGAGTACTGGGAAGTCAACTTTAATGACAATGGAGGAGGATGCACCCCAAGATTATTGCATGGCACACCAGTCCTCCTCGGCTCATATGATTAATTTGGGACCTTATGTGATGAATTTAAAGGGTATCTAGTAACAATGATGAGCTCAGTAAACAAATAGTAAATGGATGTTTAAGTTAAATAAGGCACTATTGAGAGAATGAATTTTCTGATATGTTATTACACCCATTATGTGGTGTATATAAACAGATTACAATCGTACTACAACGTACTACAACTATTGTGTATTACTGTACTACACAACATATACAAGGTAAGTAGTTACAACAATACAAGGGAATTCCTAACAGGGAGCGATGACTCACACTAACACTCCCCCTCAAGTTGGCACATATACATCAACCATGCCCAACTTGCTTAGTGAGTCATAAAATGCCTTCCTGGAAACTCCTGTGGTAGGTACATCTGCAAGTTGCTCTTCAGTTGGAACAAAAGAAAAGCTAATCATTTTGGCATCTAGTTTCTCCTTTATAAAGTGATGATCAACTTCCACATGCTTAGTACGATCATGCTGTACTAGATTCTGTGATATGTCAATAGCTGCCTTGTTGTCACAATACAACTCCATGGAATTTTTGAGTTTGAAACCCAAATCACGTAATAGATTTCTCAGCCACAACAATTCACACACTCCGTGAGCCCTACCTCTATACTCGGCCTCAGCAGTAGAACGTGCCACAACTTTCTGTTTCTTACTCTTCCATGTAACCAAATTACCTCCCACAAAGGTAACGTAACCTGATGTCGACCTTCTGTCTGTGATATTTCCAGCCCAATCTGCATCTGTGAAGCCACAAACCTCAAGAATGTTGTTGTGTTTAGAAAACAGTACTCCCCTTCCTGGAGCTGACTTCAAGTACTTCAGAATTCGCATAACAGCATCCATGTGACTCTCACTCGGATTATGCATGAACTGACTCACCACGTACACTCACTGCATATGCAACGTCCAGTCTAGTATGAGCCAAATAAATCAAGCGCCCAACTAACCTCTGATAGCAAGCTCGATAGTAGGTACCTGATCTGGACACTCAGTTAAACAATGGTTCTGCTCAATAGGAGTGTCACTAGGTCTGCAATCCAACAAACCTGTCTCTGTCAGCAAGTCAAGAACATACTTCCTCTGGCACAGATAGATTCCTTCTCTCCCCCTGGCTACCTCAATTCCTAAGAAGTACTTAAGCTCACCCAAGTCCTTCATCTCAAACTCAGAGGCTAGCTGTCTCTACAGTCTATCCATCTCAATAGTATCATTACCAGTCATTACCATATCATCCACATAAATAATTAGAGCTGTTACCTTCCCTTGTTGATGCTTGAGAAACAAGGTATGGTCTGAGTTGCTCTGCCTGTAACCAACCTTCTTCATGAACTGTGAAAATCTTCCAAACCAAGCACAAGGTGACTATTTGAGACCATACAGAGATTTTCTCAATTTGCATACAAACTCACTAGGAGAAGCAACTACATACCCTGGTGGAAGGCTCATGTACACTTCCTCGGCTAACTCTCCATAAAGAAATGCATTCTTGACATCAAACTATCTGAGTGGCCAGTTTAAACTAGCAGCGAAGGAGAGCAGAACCCGAATAGTATTCATCTTGGCAACAAGAGCAAAAGTTTCATCATAGCCTATACCATACGTCTGAGTAAATCCCTTTGCTACAAGACGTGCTTTGTATAGATTCACTGATCCATCTGCATTATGCTTCACGGTAAACACCCAACGATAGCCTACAGCCTTCTTGCCTTGTGGTGGAGGCACAAGTTGCCAAGTATTGTTCTTCTGCAATGCCTCCATCTCTTCATCCATAGCCTTCCTCCACTTTGGATTCCCCAACGCATCCTGCACTTTGTTAGGTACTGATACAGCAGATATTTGATTCACAAATGATTCATATGACTTAGACAACCTCCTAGTGGACATATAGTTGGCTACTGGGTATTTTGATTTGGCAGTAAGAGTAGGTTCATATCTTTTGGCTGATTGACCTCGAGTGGTCCTATGTGGTAACACATATTGCTCAACATTAGACTCACTACTACTAGTATCAGTGGATGGACATACCTCAAATGGGTGATCTTCAGTACCAGGAAGCTGTGGGTCAGGGGTAGAAATGATCGCAGGAGGGGCAGTTGTGTCTTCAACCTCATTCTGAGTGATGGAAACTGGTGCTTCTGCTGCTGGAGGCGGTGAGCTAATAGTCTCAACCGGATCCGTCAAAATACCTCCTGGCTGTGTGGCTTCTCCTTCTCCTTCTCCTTCTGATTCCTCCCCCTCTCCATGATATAGCTATTCAAAATATGAATTCTCCCCCTGAAAAGTTGTATCTGAAGAGGAGAAATAACTCATGTCTTTAAAGAAAGTAACATCCATAGTGACATAATACTTTCTGGTTGGTGGATGATAGCACTTGTACCCCTTCTAATAGCCTCCGTAGCTAACAAACACACACTTAAGGGCCCAGGCATCCAACTTAGACCTCTGATTTTTTGGTACATGGACAAAAGCAACACAACCAAAAACACGAGCGGGAAGATTATGAAATGATGGTAAGGAGACATGAGAGGCGAGAACCTCAAATGGAATTTTTCCCTGAAGGACACTGGATGGAAGACGATTGATAAGATGAGAGGAAGCATGTATAGTATCGCCCCAAAGATACTTAGGCATATGAGCACTAAAAAGAAGGGCACGAGCCATATCAAGTAAATGACGGTTTTTCCTTTCGGACACTCCATTCGGTTCTGGTGTTTGTGGACACGTGGTTTGGTGAACAATCCCATAGATTTTAAAAAACTCTTGGAACACATGGTTAACATACTCCCCCCCCCCATTGTCAGAACGAAGGACTTTAATGGTGCTATGATATTGTGTTTGAACAAGATTACGAAATGTTTGAAAAGCAGGGAAGACTTCATCTTTGGTTTTAAGAAGAGCAACCCATGACAATCTCGTACAATCATCAATAAACAACACAAAGTATCACATACCCGATACAGTAGACTCTCTAGAAGGTCCCCAAACATCAGAATGAATCAACTCAAAAGGAATAACACTTTTATTAGAAACACTGGGAGAATAAGTAGCACGATGACTCTTGGCCAAAACACATGTTTCACAATGTAAAACTGACTCATCCACACCAATAAACAGAGTAGGCATGGCTTTTTTCATAAGACTAAAAGATGGATGCCCTAAACGGCGATGCCACAACCAAATTTCAGTTAGCTTATCAGAATTCAAAGTCAAAGCGGCTCGGGACTGTGCTCCTAGTTTCTCTTATGCGTATGTCTGATCCAAATGGATCAACCTGCCCCTCAGATATCCCCGACCGACTATCTCCCTGGTGAGAAGATCCTGAAAAATCACATACATAGGATAAAAGGTTACAGAGCATTTAGACTCAGTGTTCAATTGTGGGACAGATATCAAGTGATGAGATAAGTTAGGCACATATAACACATTGTGAAGTTCTAAAGTGGGAGTAATACGCACTGACCCTGACCCTAACACAGGAAAAGCCTCATCGTTGGCATTGGTTACATAGGACACTGGTAGGGAAGACAATTCAGTAAAATATGATTTGTCATAAGTCATATGATCAGAGGCACCAGAATCAATAATCCATGTATCAGAACAAACAAAGTTAGAAACCTTTAAAGCTATACCAATTTTACCTCAACCAGCTATAGAGGCTGTAAGAGTAGCTCCAACTGCTGTATGATGATCTTGGCCAGCCATTCCATAGAAATCTGGTTCTTGGGCCAATTGAACAGCAGCTGCTTTTGCCTTAGGACGATAACCTTGCTTTTTAGGTTTGAGGTGCGGATTCAGTTTCCAGCAAGTCTCTCGAATATGCCCAACATCGGTGCAATAAGAACACTGAGGACGAGAACGATTAGCAAAGCCTGGTAGAGGTCCTTGCTGATGAACTGGGACTAATCTCTGTTGCTGAAGAAAAGGTGCTGGTGCCTGAATAGTTAGGCTGGATACTTCAACTTGTGCATGTTTGAGACTTTCTTGCTGAGACTCATCCTTACGAATGTATGTAAAAGTTGTGGTCAAGCTAGGAGGATCTGGCATTCTAAGCAATTCTCCTTTGGCACTGTTATCTTTGGCATCAAGTCCTCGCAAGAATGCATGAACCCGCTCAAGTTCCTTTTCTTTCTGGTAGCATGCAATATCCTCCTGGTTCTTAATCTTGTAAGGACGCTTCTGATCAATTTCAGCCCATACATTCTTCAGCTTGGTAAAAAACACTGACACTGGTTGCTCATTCTGTTGCATTCCTACAGCTTTGCACATCAATTCATGAACCTGTATAAAATCAGACTCATTTGTATAGAGATCTCCCAATGTCTTCCATATCACCTCAGCAGTTTCACATTCCTCCACCATCTGTAGCACATCATCAGTCATGGCTCGAAATAGAATCGACATTACAAACCCATCATCATCTTCCCACTTAGCATATGCCTCCTTATCATCTTCACTAGGAGCCTTGATTGTTCCAGTCACATGCCCCATTTTGTGTGTCCCACGGAGATAAACAGACATAATCTTCTTCCATGTTCGGAAGTTGGTACCAGTGAGTTTGGTACCCCCAAAAGAACCACCTTCTGAGCTCTTGACAGAGACTTCAATCCTCTAGACCTCATTAGTCTTAGAACTCTGACCTTCACTGTCATCACCACCTATTGCAAAAATACAATAGAAAAAACACACAAATCCCAAAGTACGCAGCGAAGATAAGAATAACAGATGTCTCTCCAAACAAATAGTAACTGTTTTTTTTTTTGAACCTGTTTGACTAAGCTGAATGGGCTGACTGAGTTGACTGAGTGAGGCTGACCTAGTGAGCCGAGTTGATTGGGCGGACCGATTTGACTAGGCGGACCGAGTTGAAGATGCAACAGAAAGCGAAACCAGGTGAGCGAGTCTGGGCACGATCGTGGACTGGAGCACAGCCCGGGATGGATTAGGTGGCCGGACTAGAACTGGGTCGAGTCTGGGCACGAAGCAGGTTGGGCGACGAACTGAAGAGATTGATCTCTTCTCTGGTGTCGGAGGCAGACGAAGGCAGCTGGACAATGAGGCCGGTCTGAACTAGAGAAGCAACGACTGTCTTGGGCTGAAGACAAGGCCGACTGGGCAAGAGGAGCGACAGCGGTCTCGGGTTGGAGACGAAGCCGATCGAACTGACTGTGAGATGATGAAGTTGACCAAGGAAAAAGATGATGACATCTGCCAACAGTGGAGAACGACGTCGTCTAACGGTCTAACCCAAATGGGTTCTAAGCCAACTGTCTTCCTCGTATTGAGAGAAGACTAAAGAAGAAAAACAAAGAGACAAAGTCCTTTTCGGATCTTTGCTCTGATACCAAGTCAAATAAAGCACTATTGAGAGAATGAATTTTCTGATATGTTATTACACCCATTCTGTGGTATATATAAACATATTACAATCGTACTACAACTATTGTGTACTACTGTACTACACAACATATACAAGATAAGTAATTACAACAATATATTCCCTTGTAGTCTATTCCTAATAGGGAACGATGACTCATACTAACAGTTTAGTACTATAGTTTGAAACATGGCAGCAAAATCATACTGATCTGATATTTAGTACTACAGTTTGGAATATGGCAACATCTACAAACATCTGATCATATCAAATGCTTATATCTTGTTCAAAGGGTTCTCTGCAAGGGAGTCATTGTTGAACCGAACTAGGAGATCGATCTGCCAAGGCCATTCCCCATTGCCTTCTCCATTGCATCGAGGTCCACTTCAATACCACAAAATGTCGGTAAATCTAATTGAATATCAGCTACATGACGTCCATAATCTCTCCCACACAAACGCATTGCCTGCGAAAAGAAGAAGAAGAGATATTTGAGTTTGTTTATCCCATTTATGCAGCAGTTGAAGCATGAGGGCGCTGATAAGGAAAAGCATCATTTAGGTGTTTGGGTTTGCTAAGAATTGTTTGCAAGTTAATTTTATTTGCTACAAGGGATTGAACAAGCATTAACCAAGGGATCGAATTACCTGAACACATTAAAGTATTTAAGCAACTAAGCACACAGGAATAATTCTATAGAGACTATATACCTGATAGAGATTCTTCAACCAGCGCTTACATCTAAGATCAGGAAACTCATAATCACTTATGGTAACAATTTCAGAGCCATCTGGATTTGTTCTTGGACGAAGAATAACCTTAGCAGTGCCAGGAAACATGTTCAGAAGCTCATCTTGGCGTTGAGCTCGAGTTAACGGTGTCTCTGTTTAAAATTAAAATTATGTAAAACTAGGCATGTACGTATTAATCCGACACAATGAAATTGAAATCCTTCAAAAGCAAAGAGCCTATATAAATAAATTTTCGGCGATAGTGCACCAACAATAGAATCTGAACAGGATTTTATTTTATTTTACAACTGTTTCAACAGGTCGAGACAATAATTATACAGAACAAGATCACCAATTCCTAGCATATATCGATGAAATTAACTATGGAAGAAGAAAAATTTCAAGGCCGCACAAACCTGAGTTCTGGGGAGCCATGTAACTAATTTCTGTTCCCCCCGCTGGCTGGATATGGATGAGGATGGATTTAGGGTTCTCTTCCAAAAGAAGTCGAATCCCTTTTTCTCTTATCTTTAACGAGAGACGAACAAGTGAATTGGGCTCCTCTTTTTCTTGGGTTTGGTCTTGTACTTCCGGGCCATCCGTTCTGTTAGCTTCTCTTTTATTCTTTTCTTTTTTTAATTATTAATTAATAACTTCTCAATTAAATTATAAATTCAAAGTTCCGACATAAAAATCTGACTAAATGCATAAGATAACTAATCTTTTACAATACATGCACCATTTTTGGTATAATTTTTTTTATTTCATAGCAGGTAGTTATTTAATGTTATTGAAATTTTTTTTTTAGCTACACCATTCTATTGTCACCATATCATCTACTTTGTTCATCTTATATGAGCGAATATTTCAATACTAATCTTGTGATTGAGACAATTAAACTCGAAAGAATTTACAACGTACTAGGCCACTGCACCTCCTGTTGTGCCGCCCAGATTGCTGCATCCGCCTTTAACGCACCACTCACTTGCCATTGCACTCTCCGTGTATATTTTTTTTTTCCCTTGGATACATGACTCCATCGATCTAATTTCTGTTCAATGAGCTCTTAATTTGCTGAAATTCCTTGACACCCATAAATTTTCTCTCTTTGTCTTTCAATCTCAGTTCACTTTGATTTAGTTTTGTTATCAGTTCGAAGCCTTTTGTGCATCTTGATTAATTCCAACACATGTCAACGAAGTGCATATGCTCTCTAATGAACTGGCTAACTATATTAGAAGAAAAATGGAAACAAAGAGACTAGGATAGTGAAGTGTTTTTATTTTTTTATTTATTATAATAAGATAGTTGAGCTTTGCTGCAAATGAAGTGGTGAACAATTTTGAACTAGGTTTATATCTTCTTGTTTATTTACTTAAATTATCTTTTGTTTAATGTCATTCTATTAATGACAGCGAAAGGAGTGTGTAATGGCCATTTTAACTTGAGTTAAATGAGAAATTGATTTGATTTGATTTGAGAAATTATTTATTATTCTTCCGGTTATTGGTTTTATTTTAGGATTAAATTTTGCTTACTACCTTGTACTTTTAAGGGTTCATCAGTTCAGTCCCTGCATTTCTAATTTAATCAGAAAAGTCCTTGCACTCTCCAATTTCATCAAATTAATTTAATCCGTCACTATTTCGTTAATTTTCGCTATTAAAATGCTGACGTGGGACCTTCTCACAGAAAAAATTCTCAAACTACCCATCGCTAGGTAGTCCGCCGATGCATTAGTGTTATGAATGCAGATGAGTAGTTTGAAAATTTTGCCCAAAAATTGACAAAGTGGTGACAGATTTGATTGATTTGATGAAATTGGAGAGTGCAAGGACTTTTCTGATTAAATTATAAGTGCAGGGACTGAATTGATAAACCCTTGAAAATATAAGGTAGTAAGCAGAATTTAGTCCTTTAATGTATTTTATTTAAGGGTAATGTTGAAAATTCTAGTGTTTAAAATCAAATGTATGGTGAACAAGGAAGTAGAAGGGTGGTATTAGCTGCATCTTTTTTAGAATCAGTTGGTAGAGCACAACTATCATCTAAATCTTAATTATCTTTAGTAGTCGTATCTAATACCCTTTCAATTGGAGACATAATTCAAAGTAAGAAAGTAAATATTAGTCTACTAAAATTAGACATTCAACTAGGAACAAAGTTTTCATAGTGTAAATTGCGTTATGAAATTCAACTAAAAAAAAAAAGCATAGAAATATTTCTATAAAATTATTCATTTATCGAGATAATAATAACTCAAGGGGGTTTTAGTTTTTACTACATGGATAGAAGGAATCAAGAAAGAAACCAACAGAACTCCAATGCAAAACCAATAGCCCAAACAGAAGGGGCATTAGGCCAACAACACAGAAAGATCAGCTTGTGAATTTATTGCCACCCTTTCAAGTTTATTAGAAAGAAAAGAAAAAAGGGCAATCTTTAGCATGTGAAAGTGAAACTGAATTTTGACAGTTTTGAAAACCTTAAAGACCCGCAATGACCATTCTTAAGTATTCATATGCACATGGATAAGAGAAGTTTTAGAACGAGTACACATATAACAATTAGAAAGTTCAAACAAGATATATATATCTAGCAGACTTCATATGGACCCTGGATAAAGAGAGTCTTAAGACCAGTACAGGATATCATAAGGGGGAAAGTTCACACAAGACACATATATGACTTGTAGAAAATTTAGATCCAGGTATCTGACCAATACAAATCCTTGATCCCCTCAAAAGCAATACAACATCCACAACTGAACTGTCCATACTAGATAAGCATTGGGGCAAGACAATTCTTCAAAGATGAGGAGCTGCATTGGTGGAAGTAGAGGCCTTCTTGTCTAACTCATCCGGTGACACCTGAATACCACAAAACTCAAGTATAGTGTCGCGATATGATACACTATCGGGACTGTCGCTCCCACACAAGCGTGTTACCTGCAAGACAGAAAATAGATTGTTGTTCACAATGTTAGTACTTTTACTTCATTCAGGCAAATCAGCTGTGATGACATTATAAGGAATTAGTTGGTCATTTATTACGAGAAACCCTACATACATGATAAACTAGTGATGGATAACATTTTCCATTCACTCAAAGAGGAACGGACTGGGGTGTTGAAACTCTGATAAGGTAAAGGTAATGACTTGGATTCCTAGCTAATAAGAATCAGTTGCACAGTGCAATTGTTCAGTCAATTGAACATAAACACTAAGGAAATTTGTATTTGTATGCTGCCTTATAGTCTTAATCCGGTGTAGGTCGGAAAGTAAAATATAAATCATAAAAGGTAAAATACGCGTACATCATAGTAGTGATACAAAAGACTCCGGCAGGTATCAAACGAAATGATTTCGTCTGAAGCCACAGCGCCAGCGCCAGCGGCAGGTTCTGATCTTCGACGAGTAACAATATAAGCTGCACCAGGATATCTCCTCAGAAGGTCATCTTGTTGTTCCCTGGTACTTAATCTGGAACCTAAATAATTGATTAACACAGTGAATGAAGTCATGAACTACTGGGGATAAATTTGTGGGCTAGAAAAAACAAGTTGAAACCTGAACCATTGGTTAAGTAATAAATATGACATACCTGATCTTAGGCCGGTGGATTTTCCTCCAATTCTTCCGGACGATCTCAACCCTACGAACATATATAAATCCAATTCAGAATTTTGGGGGTCAGATCGATAGTATAACAATTAACAAAGCCCCAGGCATCGATTAGCTAACCTCCGCCTGAACGGACACCGCAACGGGCACCACCAGCCATATGATCTCCAATAGACAGCCGCAATCGATGGATTTTTTAAGGTTCCTTCTGTTTTTTGAGAAAGCTATGTAATTTTACAATTTTTTTTACCTCAATTTCCCTCGATCTACATTGGGGCTTGTTTATATAAACTTGGGCTCCAGTTTTGCTTCGGTCTCGGCCGCCCTTATTAAACAATAACTATTCTTTCTTTTTCAGCGTTTAAATCTTTAAATGTATATACATTTGTTATCTTCTATATTATATTTAAAGAGATTTTTATTGGGGTCGTGATCACTTACCTAATTTTAAACTAAAAATTACCTTCTAGTAAGAGTTTTTTAACATCATTTACCCAATCTAATCTCTAGTGATAGTTTTGCCCCCTATAATAACTCTTTCCTCTCAGACTCTCTCTCTCTGCTGCGCACCACCTCCAGCTTCGATCTCTCTCTATCTCTCTGTACCATGGCTGCTCCGGCGCCCCACCTCCGGCTTCGGGCCACCACCTCCATTAAGTCTCCACCTCCATCAGAGACGATCTCAATCATCATGGGTCCCCCAAGCCAACCCCAAGATTGGAGCATTGTATCCGGATTCGAAACTCAACCCTCGAGCGTCGCCGTCACCCGAACCAGGCTCTCTCTCCCCCAGACTCTCTCTCTCTCTCTCTCTTACTGCCATGGCTGATCCGGCACCCCACTTTTGGCTTCAGGCCAACACCTCGATCGATCCACCTCCGGCGTCACCAACAACCAAACCACAGATCCACCGATCCAAAGGCCCACAGCCACAACTCAACCCCCAACTCCGATCCGACTTCGAACCCAGCCCGAAACGACTCAGCTCCAACGTGGCCTTCACCCTAAAACACGCCCTGACGACTCCTGCATCTTCCTCACAGTCCGGTGGGTGCCCAGATCAATTCCTGAGTGCCCAGAGGAGTTTTTTTTGGTATAATGAGATTTTTTTGTATTTTTTTTTTTTTGTATCTGTAATGTATTCATTTTGGTTCATTTGAGAGCAATAATATGATTATTGGAGGGTACTAATATGATTATTGGGGCAATAATATGATTATTGAGGGACAATAATATGATAATAAATTGATCAATTGTGCCTGTATTGTGTTCATTTTGGTTTTGGGAGTTCATACAATTCACTGGATGGCAATAATATGATTATTGGAGGCAATACTATGATTTTTGGGAGGCAATAATATGATTATTGGGGGGCAATAATATGATTACTGGGGGGCAATAATATGATTACTGGGTATTATTGGGGGGAGGGGGGGGTAATAAAATCAGACGCAGGAATCCGGTCACCGGTCCGGAAGCCGGATTCGGGATTCCGGTCACCAATCGCCGGATTCCGGTAACCGGTCGCCGGATTCAGGTAATCGATCTCCGGATTTCGATCATCGGTCGCCGGAGTCCGCTGTCGGCCACTAGTCACCGGAGTACAGTATGGTGGAGGATGACTTGTCTCTCTAAGTGAGAAAGAAGGAGAGGGCAAAAAAGTCCTAAAAATAAATAAAAAGAATAAAAAAAGAATTAATTGGGTAGTAGGGAAATAATCCCTTAGGGTATTTTGGGTAAATGAGGTTAAAAAACTATTAGTGGAGCAAGTGGGCAATTTTGTTGTTAAAATTGGGTAAATGATCATTTCCCCATTTTAATTTTATTTTAAGAATGTAAAGAGTGTTTTAGGGAAATGAGAATTGAGAGGAAATCGCTGTATATTCTCATTGATAATAGGGGCCTCTTTATATAGAGGATTACAATGTATAGAATTTCAATCATACAAGGAAAGTAATCGTACATTGAATAGGAATCTAGATCCTTCTAATTTAACCCTATTACCACTAGGTCAAGTAACCTACAGTTTGGGCCAAACACAAATTAGGGTTTACTTGAACACTCCCCCTTGTGTTGCCCAAACGCGGTGCATCTCTCGTTGCCTAGTTAAAAACCTTGCCGAGTAACAAAAACTCAGTGGGAAAAAAATAACCTCGGTCGAAGGGGAAAAAGAGCACAACACACCCTTCACGTTTCGAGATGAACATGTAGACATCTCCCCCTGATGTATGCGTCTCCCCCAGATGACTACGATCATGGGAGTTCAGATAATTTCCGCAAGCCAATTCTTGCCACATGTTTCTCGAATGTGGATTTGGGCAATGACTTAGTAAACAAGTCTGCCACATTATCCTCAGATCGAACTTAGTTCACTTTACTATTTAAGGAGAGTCTATTGTTGCTGATTATACTTGGTGTTATCGCTTTTGATGTAGCCTTGCTTCATTTGTTCAAAACGAACAACATTATCCTAAATGCTCGTAGGCTCATTTTTTGGTAGACTTCAAACCAAAATTGTTCGAACATACGTGATTATGGATCTAATCTATAAACATTCACGAACCACTTCGTGAAGAGCAATAATCTCTGCATGGTTAGAAGATATAGCGACGGTCTGTTCTGTAGACCTCCAAGATATCATGGTCTTTTCCTATAGTGAACACTTAACCAATTTGGGAGCGACCTTTGTGTGGGTCAGAGAGGTACCCAGCATCAGCAAAACCTTCCAAAACACTTATATTATTTTGGGATGGGGATAGAGAACGCAGGCCAGCGTTGGCGGCGTTTCTAGTGTGTGATGGGTCCGAATCCATCTTCTCTTTGTAGGGATAGAGCAAGCCCATATCAATCGTACATCTCAAGTACTGAAAGACATCTTTTACCTTAGCTAACAAGTTCATTGCAAATGAGATGTTCGGTCCTGTGCATTGAGCTAAGTACAATAATGCGCCTATTGTACTCAAGTAAGGCACTTCTGCCTCTAGCACATTTTCGTCATCATCCTTCAGACGAAGATGACCCTTTTCAGGATCAAGACTACGGACGATCATGGGGGTGCTTGAAGGTTTGACCTTGTCAAAATGCCTAAGCATCTATCGACACGATGCTCAAGTTTCAAACTGAGACATAATCGTGTTCTCCCATAATTCTTCATCTCAAAATCGGATTTCAAGTGTTCAGCGGTTTCCCTTAACTCTTTAAGGGCTTCTAATGAAGATAATGTCCAACATGAACCGCGATGGAATCCGAAACTTGTTATAAAAACGCGTGGGAGTATCCCTTCCCAATCAAATAGTCATTTTAGTGAGCGTTTCAACCTCTTTGTAAACGCGCTCCGTGGTCTAGAGCCACTTGACTTGGGTAAATGAAGTTCACCATGAACCTTCATGTATATTCCGTATCTAGATCCCTATAGAGATACGTAGTGACCACATTTGTAAGCTGCATGTTTAGTTATTCGGAAACTACCAAACTGACAGGGTAGTGGAGCGCAATGACATCCATTACGAGAGAATATGTCTCATCATAATCGATTTCAGGGAGTTTTATGAGAAGCCTTGCACCATAAGGCGAGATTACCATCTCTTTTTCTCACTACGCTTTCTAACGAAGACCCATTAGTCAATAGGTTTTATGTTAAGAGGTGTTGGCATCACTGGCTCAAAAACCTTCCTCTTCATTAGAGAATCTATCTTAACATGGATCGCATCTTTCCATTTAGGCCAAATTTCTCTACGTTGGCATTCATTCATCAACGGAGCGTGGTTCGATATCATCTGACTCAACAAACTCATGCACAACGAAATGCACAACTACATCATTAATTATGATGGAGTTTCTATCTCACGTCTCATGTACACTAGTGTAATTTTCATAGAGCTCTATATTCTCAGGAGTAGGTTTTGACGTTGAGGCGTCCCCCAATGATAACCATAACCCGGAAGATTCTCATGAGACGAATTTTGAGTGTTGATGATAAAAGGATTGGAGTGTGCTAAAGCATCCTTCGAACCTACGGGCCTCCCACGCATCCTAGCTGGGGCGATGGCCTGTAACGCCAGAGTGTCACTCTCTTTGGCGTTGGCGCCATGCTTACCTCCGTGTAGGGTGGCGCTACGTCCTCTCGTAGGGACGTCCTTCCTTGCAGGCTTGTTTGCAGCATATTTGTGTGATCTCGTCACTTTAACAGGGATCAAGATGAGACATAGTGGGGACATGCCATGACAACTCCTGTTTTTCCTGCTGAACATCCGTGTTCTTATCTCCCCCTAACGACTGGAAGACTATCTCATCAAAGTGACAACCCGCAAAGCTAGCGGTAATGAGATCGCCTTGCAAGGGCATTAAGTGGTGGACGATTGTTGGAGTCTCAAATCCAACGTAGTTGCCCATTCATCTATAAGGACCTATCAGATAGCGCTGTGGTGGCGTAATTAGTACATAAATGGCTCACTCAAATATGAGTAAGTACGATACTTGTACCCAGTCATTAGCTGTAACGCAGGGATACATTGAGTGGCGGTGGGTCGTAGATGAATTAGCATAGCTGCATGCGATATTGCATCACCCCAAGCGGATATAAGGAGATTGGCGCGCATTACCAATGTCCGGACTACCATCGTAGTCGTTTTCGCAAGACCATTGTACATGGGAATGTGATGTCCAACATCAGTCCCATTGCAATATCCATCGAAAGTCTTTCAATGTAAACTCACTAGCATAGTCAAATCCAATTGACTGAATAGGATGATCAAGGGAGTGAACCCGTTGTCATATGATATGTGCTAGGAGTGTAGCATAAGTAGCATTTATAGGTGGACAATGGCACAACACGTGACCAGCGTGTTTGCGTGTCAACCATCATCATGAAATATTTAAGCGTCCGCGAGTTGGTTGAATCAATCCACAGAATCCCTATGGATTCTATGTAAGAACAGAATGATTATGTTCATTTCCTTTGCATAGGACGGTTTTAGTCCTAATTTCCCTAAGGGACGGGCTTTGTAATGAGAGCAAGAGGCTTTAGAAGAAACCAATGAGAATTTTGGTTAGGCCTGAGTGTCTGAAACGCTATTTGAAGCAAGTTGGTGATTATAGCATCACCTGGGGCACCATCACCATGATGGAAGCTATCCATGGTGTCATGGATAGGGACTGTGCCAGCCCCAAGCTGGTGGTGGATAGAGGCCCCTAGGCAGCAGCGTCAGTCACACTTAGTCTAGAAATCAACTTATGATTCATGCTTCGTTTCGCTCGAAAGGAATGATGTCCATGTGAAGTCTTTAATAGACGGATCATCATATCATGACTAGGATGATCTATCCTGTCGTGACAAAGCTAATATGTGTCTAAATCCAAGAGATCTTCTCTCATAACTTTATTGGATTAATAGCTCGAATAGTGACATAGAATCCACTAGAGAGACACATAAACTTCTCTAAGATGCGCCTTTGTTCGCAATCATTAGAGGTATTGCAAAGGAACTCATTTCCGTTCTCTACATGCATTTTAGCATGAAATCCGTTGGCTATTCATAGGTGTGATTCGCCCTAGAAGCATAGAGAGTTTCTGTGACAGTAATTACGGTGTCATTTGGCAAGTGGAACTTGGCCTATTCCATGTCAATGAATTAATATTGATGGCCCAGCTATCGTAGTCACAAAAGTCATATGCTCAGAATCAAAATGGAGTCATAAAGAACTCTAAATTTTATTCATAAGCCAACGGAGTTACATCCTTGTCTCTTTGACTAAACAAAATCTAATCCAAAATGATAGCTAATGCAAAACAATTGTAGTCGTCTAACTTATTTCAGTAATTCCAAAATAAATGTGACCAGGTGGGTAGGAGATGTCGATGGAGCAAGACTCGCTTAAGTACCACTAATCTCAGAACCTTCCTAGACATCACACTTACTTTGAGTGAGCCTACTTTGAAGAAAAATTGAACCATTGTCATTTACTACAAAAATATATGGCAATTGCCTATTACATCTCTTGGAAAAATAAAAACTTAGACAGAATTGGCGATCTATTGATCCCAACCAGATTTGTAGTCTTCAACCCTTCACTCTAGATCATCTTCTTGATCTTCTTGTTCCATATAGTGAGCTTTTCTTGCTTCACAATATGCTTTGTAGGCGGTGACAATTTCTTCACAAGCTCTAAAATGTGTGCCCAATGATCAGACACTCCACATCGAGAACATACATCTGTTTGCTCAAACTCCATTGATTGAGGCACTTTGAAAGCGTCATTTAGATGGCTCTTAGTGTTGGTGGCGCCACCAACATGGCCAGAGGCGTTGCCTCCCTCTCTCTTTCCACGTTGACCTCTTCGGTTCCGTGTTCGCCTATTTTGGCGGTTACCTTCCCAAGTAGAGCGATTATATGGACCAGAACGTCCAGAAGTATCCCTAAGATTAGAGTTTCTCTCTTGGCACATTCTCTTAGGGACGCGACTATAATTGGATTCCGGAATATGCCATGTTCCCACGGATCTCGAATTATAGTTCTTCACAAGGATGTTGTCATACTTTTCAGCGACATTCATAGCTCCAATGAGCTCATGAAACCTTGTGATTCGTCTTGTAGTAACATCAATTCGATAGTTCTTAGCAACCATCAATGCAGAGACGGGGAAATTAGAGAGAGTCTTCTCAATCAACATCGCATTTGTGATCTCTTTACCACAGAATTCCATTAAGGATTTAATGTGAAGTGCTTCCAAGTTGTAGTCAAGAACTGACTTGAAATCACAAAAGCGGAGGCTATGCCATCTCACTTCTAAGTCAGGAAGCAGGGAGTCACGGACGTTGCCAAATCTATCTTCGAGTGAGACCCACAGCCTTCTGGGGTCTTCTTCATTCATACACTCGTACTGGAATGAATCATCCATATGACGAGTCATTAGGATGATGGATTTAGCCTTATTTGCCTCTAAGGCTGCTCTATTTGCTGCAAAAGTTTGAGCTTGCTCAACAGTTAACACGTCCTGGCTAGGCTCGAGAATCGTATCTAAGATTCTATCAGCCTTAAGATGCTAGCGGATATCACAAACCCACCTGTGATATTCAGAGCCAGTTGTTCCCAATGGAGCAAAGTCCAATTTGTTCAGGTTACTCATCCTGAAAGATAACAAGAAATTAGGGTTAGTTTCGGAGCGAAAAAGGCTACCACGAAAACAAATAAAATTTCTGAGCGTAATCGCTTCGAAGAAATTAGGAATTTTCTAGCGTAGTCGCTTCCAAGAAATTCGATTCCAAGAGGGGTTGGATTAGATCGAAACAATGATATTTGCGGTCGATCGTTTTATCTCAACAAACTCTAAGTGTGGAGAACTCTACAAGCTCCAAGCTTGGAGTGAGCACGAACCCCCACAGTTCGGCTTAATTTGGTCTCCCATATGATAAAGAAAGGGGGGTAGAAGAAGGGAGGTTTCAAGTCCCCGAAAAAGAAGAGAAATTAAATTTAAAAAACTGGAACGTTTAGTAAAAAAATACCTCGAAATAGGTAGCCGGAAAATTTGAACGGAAAAAGTGGTCGGAAAAAGTCGCCTAAAAATAGCCTGAAAGTGACCGGAAAAATCGTTGACCGGAGGGCTGACGTGGCACTGATGCTGAAGTGGCAGTGGGTCCTTCTGTTGGCTTGGCAGTGGGCCCGGCTGCTGACGTGTAGTGATGACGTGGCAGTGCTGATGTGGCAGTGGTTCCCTGTGCTGACGTGGATATGGGTCCTGTTACTGACATGGCAGTGGGCCTCTGCCTTGGGCTTGGTCTTGGGCTTCTTTTCCTTTCCCTTTTTTTTTTCTTTTCTTTTCTTTTCTTCTTCTTTTCTGCCCGTTCAAGACGCAGATTTTCAGGTGGCCAGTTCACGTATTTTTAGGCCGGTTTTTGAATTTTTTTTCCGGTTCCTGAAACTCCAGATCAGTGGGCTTCTACAATCAAAATTTGGTGGAAATTTGAGGTCCGGAAGATGGTGAACCAGTGGAATATTTGCTGCGAGATGTATGGAGCTTACGGTGGCTGGTTCGGTAGGTTTCCGACAGGTTCTTGGGGTACTGCCGCCAGTTCTGGATTCCTGGAATCGAGTTCTTCAATGTATGAGGTGGAGGCAGAAAAGGCTTCAAGGTTTTGTATTCGGATTCAAGGTTTTGGCTATTTGTTTCAGGGTTAGGGCTTCTTGCTGATAACGTGTTGTAGAGAAATTAAAATTGAGAGAAAATTGTTGTGTATTCTCATTGATAATAGAGGCCTCTTTATATAGAGAATTACAATGTATATAATCTCAATCATACAAGGAAAGTAATCATACATTGAATAGGAATCTAGATCCTTCTAATTTAACCCTATTACCACTAGGTCAAGTAACCTAGAGTTTGGGCTAAACACAAATTAGGGTTTACTTGAACAAGAATAGATTTTTATTAAGAAAAAAAAATGATTTCATAATGGCCACTTTTCTCTATGCAATAACCGTTTTATTCCATTTATTTTTTTATTTTTTTTTAAAATTATTACACATACCAAGTATATAAGAGTAATATAAAGAAGGCTAGTATTAATTGATCTCAAGTTCACAACTATCTTCTTGAAAAAAAAAAAAAAAAACGTTCTCAACTGTCGAGTCTCAACGTTGGTACTTATTCCTCTCAAAGACAAAAGAAGTACCCACTAGGCCACTTCCATAGAATTTAGTGTCGGAAGTAAACATAAGGCTATATGGGCTGCAGCCTAGTGTGTGTGTGTGTTTATATAAATATAAATATATATATATATATATATACATGCGGGTTCTGAAGCGGACGTCCGCACTTCGCTAAAGTGCGGACGTCGACGCAGCAGGCGCGTTCCAGGCGGCGACGGCGGCTCGGGGCTTGGTGGACGGAGGCCGGAGGCTTGGCGGACGGTTCTGGGCAGCGTTCGAGGTCGGAGGAGGTCGGAGTTGCAGGTTTCTGGGCAGCGAGCTCACCTGCAACTGCAGGTTTCTGGGCAAGGCTGCAACCACGTCGCCGAAGACTACACCGACTGCAGACCCGTCCGTCCGACCCGTGGCGTCCGTCCGGCAAGCTCCGCCGCTCCGTCGCACCTCGAGCCGAGCTGCAGCAGCGCCGTCCGCACTTTAACGAAAGTGCGGACGTCCTCTTTGGAACGCGTCCGTATATATATATAGACACATACACCTTCAACCCATTCTAGCCCAAAGGAAAAAAAAAAAATTATCAATAGGAAGTTGCGTACTCCCACAGCAGCTCGCTACTCAGTAGGTCAGTGGCTGCTTGAACCCAATCCGATTGAATACTCCCACAAACCGCCGTCGAAAATCGCCTTGAACCCAATCCAATTTGGAGATTCCTACTTCACAGGTACAGATACTCTATCTTTCATCTTCAATTCTTGCCGATTTGGGGAAATCCCATGAATCCACTCTAAATTCTAATTTGTGCGTTTCGATGGAGGTCAGTGGTTGACTTGCTGGAGGTTGCAGGCTTGCTGCTGCATGGGATTGTTTAAGTTGGAGAATTAGAGTTGCTGCTGTGATTCTGGGCATTGAGTTTCTCGACTTTTTTTATTCTTGTCGACTTGATCATTTATGTTTTGAATTCCTTCGTGTATCTTTTTTGATTATGGGTACTTACAGCAAATGTATGCTTGTAGTTTATAATTTACGGAATTTAGTTTTATGTCCTCTCCGTTATATATTTTGATTTAAAAATAATAAAGGTGTGAAAATGAGCCTCCCACTGGGTTCTAAAAAAAAAAAACCAAAAAAATAGTGTACTCTTAATTAGCCTAAACAACTCTCGGATCCTGGTTCCGCCGGCTCTTTTGATTTGGGCTGTCGTTATTTTCACCAATGGGTGGCCCGAAAAGACAGGACCAAATCCAAGAAAATTATGGATTCTGAGATTATAGTGTACATAACCAGCTTCTTCCCAGAAAATCTCTCTCTCGCGAAAGAACCCTAAATCGCGTTGCGGAGCCGAAACTACATGGGTCAAGGAGCATCCCAACCCAAAAGTAAAAGTTAGTAATCTAATCTATCTAGCAAGTAATTTTGCGTACCCATGTTTAATTTCTCCGATCTGTAGGCTTTTCAAGTTGAATTTCGAATTGTTTGTGATGCTGACATGAATTGTAATGACTGATAGGGTTGACGCGTAGTGAGCGCCAAGATGAGCTTCTTAAGATGTGTCCTCTCCCTGCGACAGTTATTCGTCGCCCAAACACGAACCCAGATGGATCTGATATTCCACGCATACCTGGTTCTGATTTTGAGTTCCCTGATCGTAACTGTGAGACCTTGATTAGGATGCTCTATCAGGTAAATAAATTCTTTTCTTCATATGTTACTACTTCCTAGGTTTCGGAGATATGATCGAATTACCACTAATTCTATACCACTGTTAACTTTTGGCAGGCAATGGGCAGGAACAAGGACCTGGATCTGGCACAGTGCTATCAGGAAGCGGTGCGGGATGGTTGTGGTATTGAGGTCGACCTCTCGGCTAGTCTTCCCACTAAATCATGAAGCTCTATGGACATTGTAGACATTTATTGCATTTGAGATGATAATCCGTCCATGTTAAGACGCTGTAACTCTCTATTGTTGTATGGTCAGTATGAGTTTCCTAGCTTGATTGCAAGGACTGGTCCTATGCCGCTTTCTTTATGTTATACTTCTGCATTCAGTTGTGAAATTTAAGGCACGGTCAAACATAGCATACACTAATCAACTGGAGCGCAAATAAAAACAATCAACCACATCAAATTATCAAGCCATTGTTTTATACATCAATCGACAAGACAGAGTTTTAAGACATTAGCCACTTCTGATTTGTTTCGTCAAATAATTACTTTTACATGCAAGCTATAAAGGGAGGGAACATGTAAATCTTCACAACTAAGCCTCTGTTAGGGATCTTCACATTCGGACGCAAGTAGTAGAATTTGAGTCATTAGCTAGCTAACGGAAGTCGAGTCATTCAATAACCTTTCAGGGCAAAACCTCAAGGCCACAGGTCTCAATCCTTATCTTGGACCATTCAGGGCAATTGCTCCCACAGAGGCGCTATAACTGCAAAACAGAGGTGTTTAGTGCCAGTTTATTTTGTTCATGGCCAATTCCTAGCTACTCATCCCATTATGCAGCTAGTGGATGTATAAACAACACTAGTGATAACTGCGATTGTCTCTTTACCATTTTGAAGAACGAAGAAGTTATAACTTTGAGATCATCATCCGGGGTTTTGGTTGGCCTAGAAAGGGGACTTGAATTAATATCACGTGCATAATGTTTCTTGTGTAATTAGGAGAAATAGACCCTTCGTTTTGTCTTTGGAAAGAAAATCTGAAAAGCATTTCCCATCCAATTTGAGCAGAATTAGCACACAACAAGCACACGAACAACTTTAACTAGAGAGATCAATGTACCTTGTAGAACCGTTGAATCCATTCCTCACAAGTAGGGTATTTCTGCAGAAAATACTCCCGCCTAAAATCATCAGCTGATCTCGGAGGAGTTCTGTTCAGAATAACCACAGCACCGGGAGGATATTTCTTGACAAGCTCATCTTGAACTTGAGTAAGACCTAATAATATACAAGCAAGAATATAGTAATCGAAGAGTGGAAGTGATGAGGATTTAACATTCACAATTGGTTTTGTCAAACCAATATTCATAGAAAGGAAAACCTATTTGTGTCACTATATACATTACACAAAGAAGATAACCCCTAAATTAACTTTACAATGACAATTATCCCCAGCCTTCATATTGATAACCAGTAATTGAATGAGAAAATAGAATGAGATGCTTACTCTTTGGTTGTTGGGAGGAAGAGGATGATGATTCTGCAAATGGTAAAAGCAACACACTGAGCCAATTAAGTATATGGATTCTCATCTATCTTATAAATATATCCCAAATTCTAGACACCCGAAAGAGAAGACCAAATTCGGTTAAACATGTCAGTTTAGCTATTCAAGTAAATCAATATTTTGTATTCATAACATGATAACATCAATGAAAATGTTGTGTGCATTGAAGAAGATTCACGAGTTCAAATTAGGTTACGTCTACTCTAACTAGACAAGATTTCATATCTTTGAGAATGTCAGTCTTTTTAATTTGTTTGTATTATATCTTTCAAAGATGGCACCATCAAGTTATAGAGGAAGGAGCAATTAGTAATTGCTTCCAATTTAGTGTTGGTATTGGTGCATTATCAGCTAATCTCATCAACAACGGCACTCAAAAGATCAAAGGCGGTTAGGGTGGCGAATCTCCATAGCCATGGCAGCGGTCCCAGCCTCATTCTTAATAGTACTTCCAGAAACACCCAACGGTCTAATTTAGTGCAATGTAGACCATCACACCGCTAAGTAATGTTTCAGCTAGCGCATCAGAGACATAAATAATGTCCGAGTAAAACGCCAATATATCATCAAAGTAAACAACATTTTCAACACTATCAAACGCCCTTTCAAGAAATTCCTGGAGAGAAAGATAGGCCTCAACTTGTAATGACCTGCAAGTGATCGACAGAAATTGATGTCATAGCCCCTTCTGCCCCGAGCCCCCGATACTCTTCGGAACAATTTGCTGAGGTCGAGGTATTTTGTTATCCTCAAGGATATTGGGGTCCTCCTGTGGCTTTCTTGTAAATATGAGACCCACAAGGAAATAAAGGTATGACTGTGTGAGCCCTGAGTTTAAGAACAGACATGCCTTCCCCTCATATTAAAATAATAATAACCAACTTCAAAATGAGGTGTGGATCACCATCAATGTCAAACTCTGAACCCTGTACCCTAAACCCTAGAATTTTGTACTGTAGAAAAGAAATATAAGGAAACGGCGGCATGCCAACAATTAATGATCGACATCTGTCACTTCTAAGGCAAGAGATTGTTGACATTTGCCAACCTCATTAATTACTGTACTAGTTATTTACTAGCGACCGTGTACAAACTTACTGCGGTAATTACTATATTTGTTACTTAGTAGATCTATATCTATTTTTTCTATAGATAGATATAAAGCAAATTATCTGGAACGAAATCCAAATTTCAAATGTACATGGAGAGATGCTACCTTTGCTGGCTGTGACATTTCCAATCAAAGGGATGGAATGCACTAGCTTTAAGCTCCATACTTACTAAAAGGACCGAGTATAGATCGATCTATCATGACTCTAATATATATTATATTATATTATATTATATTATATGTGCAGATAGACTACGTACTAATTAACATCATTTTTACAATTTTTTCGGGTAGCATGTGGTACACAGATGGACAAATCACAAAAATATATTTGAATATCCAAACAAATTTGATCCATCACCATTTGAGAACTGGACGAAATTTTATGGAGGAAATGTTTGCGTTGCATTTGGAGCAGGCCCTCGAGTATATACCGATGGAGATAAGGAACCACCAAATATTTTGGAAAAGAAATCCTATAAAGTACTAAAGTGAACCATTAAAATTCATCATCTACCTTTTTGGACAAATGACTTAATTTTCATTTATGCCCACTTTAATTTTTTTTTTTTTTGACAGAGTAATAGAGATTTCATGTAATTCCAAAGCCAAAACGGCACATACAAATAAGCCATATATGCATGTACCCTAAATCAGTGGTCAAGCAGGTAAGGGAATACTGGTACCATCCACTAGTACAATGAAGCTCACTTATTTAGAAGCCTACCAAACTATGAAAATTCCATCAACACAAAGAAAACTATCGTGAATCTCCCTTCGTCAATGCACTCAATTGTGTTACTCCGGGAGATTCATTAACTAGGTGTAAAAAGAACCCATAGCCTGTAAACAAAACAGAGATAAACTTAAGAATTAAGCTTTCCCCTTACCCTTAATATTAGGGCAAGGAGAAACAGTAGGGTAAGTCAACCTTAACGGTTCCATCGTAGTAGCAGACTTCTTATTCTTGGGTGGATTCTTGTTCTTGGCTCCCAGAGGCCTACCTCTTTTCTTTTTGGTCTCCGCATTTTCCTTTTCTGCCCCATGTCGGGATACCATCAGACCATCTAGAGTTTCCATCAAACCAAAAGACTTGGCAGAAATACGGGTAGGGAATTCCGACAATTTCACTTTCTTCCAGACCATGCTTCATCTTCTTCGGGGACACAGCTGGGGAAACTGGTCTGCCCCTCTTCATTTGCACAGAATCATCCACTGATACCACTGCCAAGGTATCAGCTGCACTCACTAAAGCCCTAGAATTGGCCTCCCTGATGACCACTGACCTCTTTTCCTTCCTCGGCCTGACAAACTGCACATCCGTAAACAGCGATCGTGCAACAGGAGATGGAATAGTAGATTGAAATTGAAAAGTTGCCCCGCCTAATTTAAACCTACCTTCAGCGAACTGTAGCATAGAACCAGTCTTAGTTGCCGGATTCTTCGATGGTGCAGGACCAGTACACACCCCACCCTTATGAAAAATCAAAGCACAGTTCCGACACCTACCCATCAAGTTCTCAAAGAAAAAATGGATGTCCTCCTCAATTCCTGGACTCAATCTCAATGTTTTTTTTAGAAAAAAAGGCTTAGAGATATCATGTGAAACCCTAACCCGAATTTCCCTTTCATACTTGAAGAGCTTCTCATCCATATCAAGATACTTCCCAGCCATAGATGCTATTTTCATAATGTTGTCCTTAGTCTCAAACAAAGGTGGATGTTTGTAATACGTACCCAATATATAATCGACGACAGATCCACGTTTTCAACGGATGTGGCGCCATCATATTCTTGCAGAATCAAAGTAGCCCGATTAAGGTTCCATGCTCCTCCCTTCAAAACCTTCTGCAGTGCCCACGCTCGTCGAAGGAGAAGATAAAACGGTCCTTTGGTTTCTTCTGAACCTGGAATCCCTTCTCAAGCATCCACACCCGCCGAAAATGGCGGCGCACATCCTTGAGAGCCACCGTCTTTGTGGTCAGAAAACGTCCCAATAGAAAAGATTGGGAGGTACGCTGCACCGGTCCTGCGACCAGTTTGGTCATGTCCACCACGTCATCCCCTGCCAACGCCAGAGAGGATGCAAAGTTTGCCATCATATCTTCAATGGTGGCCATGAAGGAAGACGGAAAGCAAAGACGTCAAGAAGGACGTCAAGTAGAGGTGCGCGGATAAACTGCGCTAGGTTTAGGGTTTTCTCACAAAGAGAAAAGTTTTGTTGGTGATTATGAAAATTCTGCCCACTTTAATTTGATCGGTGGTTCAGCTAAGAAAAAACTAGCATAAATTTTAGTTTAGTACCCTGTGGTTTGGGGGTAATATCATGTCAGTCCCTGCTCTTTCAATTTGATCAGCAACACCCCTTTGCTTTCAATTTCAATCAGTCGTGCCCAAATTTTACTGTTCCGTCTAATTTGAACGTTAACTTTGACTGGATTGACAAAGTAAAATTTGGACAGAACAGTAAAATTTGGGCACGGCTGATTGAAATTGAAAGCACTGGGGTGTTGCTGATCAAATTGAAAGAGCAGAGACTGACATGATGTTACCCCCAAACCACAGGGTACTAAACTGAAATTAATCCAAAAAACTATGTGACGACTTAGTTGAAATTTGAGAAATTATATTCGTTAGACAGTAGATACCGTATTTTGCTTACCAATCTCGCAATTACATGTGGAACCTCGGTTAGAACAAGAGAAAGCAATCAAATCTATATGTTATTCGTAGTCCATAGCGATACTCTAGTAATGACCAATTTCTACCCACCGCAATGCTAATATTTTTACCCAGCTCAGGGTAAAAGATGAGAACTTGTCATCCGTCTCTTCTTTTTCTCGCTCTCTCTGTCTCACTCTCTCTCACACAGTAATACTCGATCGTTTCTCTCTCTCTCTCTCTCTCTCACACACACACACACACACACAGTAGTACTCAATCGTTTCTCTCTGCTCTCACTCTCATCCTCATCCTACCTCTCTCTTTCTCTCTCTATCTCTCTCTCTCTCAGAGTTCTCTCCTAATCTCTCCTCCAAATGGCATTTTTCCATTTCCTAAGAGCCGGAGGCCCAATTTTTTCAAGTTTTTTTTTTAAAGAACAAATCTATTCTTTTGAAAGCTGAGGGGACGGAGAGAAATGATCTAATCATCAAGTTAAATATCCTCATGTGGATATCTCTCCGGCTGAGATCCGGAGAGATTTGGCTCACACAGGTTTTAACAAAAACCTTCCCTTCACCTCGAAATGGAAGTCTAAGGATTACTCTCTCTCACACAGGTTCACCGTCGGCTATGCATTAGCCGACGTCGGGCTGCTTGTTGCTGGTCTTATCTTTTGCTTTTGGAAGGCCGGCTACTACAGAGCCGCAAGAGAGAAGGAAGAGGATGAAGAGTCCAGCGAGCAGCTGAAGCCAATGGAGGAGTCCGGCGAGTCCCACAATTGGGTATTTTCCACGGCCCGGGAAAGAACTTACGCCGCCATCAGATCCAAAATCGACTTCACCAGCACACTCGGGACTGAAGAGCAGATACAGAGACTGGTAGCTCACTGTCAGATGAAAAATCCCAATTTTTCATCCCTCCTGAAGAACACAACAAAGATGGGTAAGGACCTGGTCAACGTGATCCAAAGTCCCAAAGCTCTCCACAAGCGACTCTTGGTGATTGAGGAGCACTTGGGTGTCACGAAGAGGTAAATTTTTTGTTTTTGAACTTTTTGATGGTTTAGGGTTTTGGGTTTAGGTAAATTTTGTGTTAATTATTGTTTTTTTTTTGTTTGCAGGAGTGCCTCAAATGATGATGATTGATGGGCCAGCGTACTCTTTATTTTGTTTAGAATTATTCTTTTTTTTTTTTTTTTTTGAGTAAAAGGCTGAATTTCATTGACGATTAAGTGTCGGTTACAATCATGTTTGGAATTAGTCTTAGATTTGTTTTTAATTAGATTAACAAGACTAGCTATATATTTTGTGAATTGTGATGTGTCTACTTAATGGCTTAATTAAGTACCTATCAACTCTTTTGATTGATTGATGACTACTATATTAGAGAATGTGCTTCATAGTTTATATATTCTACTGCTCTTATGGCCTTTAATTTTTTTCTCTATATACCAGATAACTGAGTGATTTTTCTTTTTTCCTTTAGATTATAGTAATTTGTTATATCAGTGCTGCAGGACAACTGTAAAACTATAATTTGTTATGTAGAACTAGGTTGCTTGATCTAGAAAATGTTTCTCTACCTTTGTCATCATATGATCTTAGGATTGATCAAATTGGCCTTTTAAAATTGAGAAAAGTGAAAGTTGTTACTGTAGAAATAATTGCTACTTATATAGCCATATGTCCTTGAGTTGTTGGTTGGTCCTCGATTTGAAAGTTGTATCTTGAGTTAATTCTGTAACTGATGAGGAAGTTAAGGAGAGTTTACTTGTTTAAATTAAAAAGAACAATTTTTTTTCCCTTTAGGTACAGTAATGACCATATATTCTTCATTTACAAATGTGGTACAATCTCGATCATGGATTTTTCTAATTTACTGGGTAGCAGTGATATGTAGCTAACTAGCTATCCTATTTCCTTAACAAGGGAAAGCAAAGCTGGAGTCAGCCATGGTGCCCCGAAAATTGCAGAAGCAATTTCATGAAAGCACCCTGGACTCATATCGCATGCCTTTTCTCTCTGTTTATATACTAGCTGACTCTATCTGAAATACAAAAAGAAGGCTTAGTGAAACGAGCTCATGGACAAATGTAGAATTGCTATGATATATCAAACAAATAAAACTTTGACAAAGAGGGGCTACCTAGCTTAATTTACACATTTTCATCCTTTCTTGCAGGGTTTGATTCCCGTAGTCTTTGAGAAGGATACCATTTGCGTGTTAATAAAAACAGGAAGGACTACTGTAATGTCTGGAAAAGCCAAACCAAATCAATTTTATTGCAAAGGCTGAGAAGTCTAGCAAGTCAGTTGGTCCGAACCTATGGATTTGAGAAAGGTCTCTTCATCATTAGTAGAGACAATGCTGCTCGCCTGCTCCATCCGAATTGGTTCAAATTAAGTTTTATTACAATGCTATCAAGGCTTGAGAGCTGCCGCACCGTCCTTTACTCAAAAAAACAAAAAAACAAAAAAATTCTGGCAAACATGAATAAGAAACTAAATTAGCTAGCTAGCTTATGATTGTGTTGTAGCGGTGGATGAATAGTTGTCAAGATTGGCACATTAGTAACAATGGGTGACCTCGATAATACGAAATTATTCATCAAGTTGTAGTTACAATTTCTCATATCTTTTACGATTCAAAAGCGTTAACATCTAGATCACTTAAGAGAAGAAAAATCTTACATTTCGTTTACGAAGGCATCTAATTAATAAGCCATTTACGTAGAAATATGACGTTTTAATAAATTTCTTGGGCTCTCACGTTTATGTCCGTAACTGGCATAACATTTTGATCAACAGTAAATCGCATCTACTGCTCATGATAAACGCTAAATTATAGAAATCAAATTCCATTGTAACTATTTTAGTATATTAACTTGATTAATTCATCCCTTTTCTTGTTTTCACAGTAAACTAGAACCTTTATTCATATTGTCAAATCCAACGTACGATAGCCTAGGTAACTAAGAACTAACTACTGATTAACTAATTTCCTTAATGTTAAAATTAACTGAACCAGTCCCAAATTGTCAAGTTCCCAATAGGACGAAAAATTCTCAAAGAAAAGGAAAGATTAAAAAAAGAAAAGAAAAAAAAAAAGAGACGGTATTCGTACATGACAATTAAACCCTATGTAGATGGCTTCAATTAATACAGTACCTTCCGAAAGCTTAGCCATTGGAGGGCTAATTCTTCCGTACACCCCAAACCCTATCCATTTAGTTGCTCCCATCTAAAACATACATATATAAATTCAATTTCCTAAGCAACCTTCCTAATCGAGCTCCCAATATGTTTCTAAATAATATGGCAACTTATACTATACATTAGGAAAAAGTAAAGAAGAGGAAAAAGATGAAGATGAATCTCTTATTCAAGTTTTAGTCACAATAATTAGTTTTTAACCATTCAAAAGCTAGGGTTACCATTTTGATCAAGGTGAAGAAATATTTTACATTCCTTTACTTATGTTCAAATAAATGAAGCTTTTAGGCTGGGGAAACAAAAAAATCGATGTTTAAGCATCGGTCATAATACTATATCATTGGTTGGAATAGTCGAAGAAGAAGTCCTACCTAGAAATAAGTATGAATGTATGATACGTATGTAGTGTTAGTCTGTTAGAGTATTGAGATTGAAAATTTTACATTTAACAAGACACTTTCTTTAGATGTTATTTGGAACATGGATTTTACTCTCTCTGGTTTTCAGTGGAACGCAGAGTGAAGGAAGATATAAGATAAATCAAAGGAACTGTTAGCTTGAGACCCATCTCAATAATCTGGTCATTAGTCATATATATGTTCACAGGTAAGTACTTCTAGATCGAGTTGTAGATGAGCAAAAATGGAACAAACAACCAGGTACTTTGAAAAGATAGAAGAATATATATGGCATATTAGATGTAGAGTTGCAATGTACCCACACAAATAAGGGAACAATAATTACGTTCAAATAAAGCCAGTGGTGTATTTTTCCCATCTTGAAGGTCATCATTGGAGATTTAATTAGTGCAGATTGACTCTAACATGATATTTGATACCAGTAAATTAAGTACTCTCTTAACTGGGGGTAACTCTAAGATTTAGTATATGAAATTATGAATTAAACAAACTAGATTCCTCCCCTTAAATCCTAACCATGTCATTGTACCTTTTAGGTTAAATAGTTCCATTCCAATTAATTACCAATTTCATTTATCAAAAATGCTTGAGATCACAAATAATTTTACCAAATAATGTGGCAGGTGCCATATCATCAAACTATTTTTAGCATGTATTCTTTTTTTATTTTTTATTTTTAAAATAAAAAGAGCAATAATTAAAATTTATTGTTGTTTAATTAGAAAAATGTATATGATAAACAATAAAAAAAAAAAAATCATTTAATTATGGAAACTTTAACATGCAATTTGTAGGAAAAGGCTATTAGTTAAAACATAAAAAATAAAATATAAAATTATATGTGACTTAATTCATTAGTTGACTGACAATTGAATAATGATGCAGCAACCTCAAACTCAACCTCAATCCCAAACCGTCTACTCACTGCTGCAAAGGTCTATGTTTGTCATGTCCTACACATAGGCCTAGCTTGCTATATAATACTAGGGTATGATTACAAATTTTTCATATATCATTCATATCATGAAAGTTGGAAGCATGAACCCATATCTGTACGTAATATATATTATTATATAATTCTTTTTTGTTGTAGGATCATCTGAAATTTCTCGGCACATGCCCTGATAACACTTCTTGCAGAGAGAATAGCTCAGATGGGTGAGGTGAATTTGTTATTTATTATCTCTATAGTTACGGAAAATTACCAACAATAACACTATTGTCTCTACAGTTATGATGAAGTATCATTTCAATGTATTCTAAGTTTGGTTATAATTAGTTTACAAACTGTTGCTCCGATGCACTCATCGTTTGCTCGCAGTAAAAATGAAAACTGCAATCAAGATCCATTACATTTAAGGGGTCGTTTAGGATATCTTAATGTATGTCAGAATCTTATTATTTATTTTATTTTTATTTTTAATAAATTAATGTAGTTAAAATTTATTGAACTGGTTTATAGGTTATCCACTTAAATGTTGACACATGTGTCATTTTAAAAAATAAAATTTACTATATTAACAACACATTCTATCTTGATATATAATACTGTTAAGAAACATGTAACATATATTATCAAAATAATAAATTAAACCTGGTAGAACTAAAATTACTACATATGACCACACTTATTGTAGTTATTGTAATTAAATGATCAAAGATGTAAATATCATAGTTGGACAACTTTTATTAAATGGAGAACCTTTTTACAATATTGAGTACTTACGTATCTATTGGTCTAATATTAATTTTACCATGTTCACAACACAATTGTTGTCAGAATTGTAAAATGGCTAATAATCTTGTAAATGATGCAGTTTTTGAAGTAATTGCTATACAAATAGAACAAAAATGAGCACTTTTACATCAATTGTTGGGGGTTGTGGTAAAATGTACGTGTAGTCATTTTAGTAATCATTTCATTAATAATAAAAACATAAAAATTTACCATTATGACAACAAATTTGTTATCGCACTTGTTAAATTGTCTATAAACTAGCACATTAGTTTAGGTGGAGTAATTACCGCAAATAGAACAAAAATTACTGCTTTTACATCAATTGACTTGGATTATGATAAAATGCATGGTCATTGAAGTAATAATTTCATTAATGATAAAAATAAAAAGATTTACCTCTCTGACAATGCATTTGTTGTCAAACTTGTTAAACCCTTGTTAAATTGTTCATAAACTAGTACATAGGGTATAGGTTGAGTAATTAGTACAATTAGAATAAGAAGTATCGTTTTTATATCAATTGTTGTAGTTTTTGGTAAATTACGTCGAGTGAAAGTAATTATAATTTCAACGACGGAAATTACACAATGTATTACTATAATTACGTAAGGGAGAACTTCATTACACCAATGAGGACATACGCGGTTTTAGTCAAAATATAATGGTTTACCTATATGATAACACATTGTGGTAATATTTGTAGTTTAGTTCAAAAAGCAGTAATAACAAGTTGTACATAAAGTAGTTACTACATCTATAACAAAGATTATCTATTTTTACATTAATGGTTCTGGTTGTTGTAAAATGCATGTAGAAAGAATTATATTTGGTTAAGGAAACTATTTATGATATAATTAATTGGTAATAAACACTATTTAACTAGTACTAATTTTGTGAGCCTAGGTTAGAAGGTTTTTGTTTTTAGTAAGAAAAAAAATGTAATTGTCAGTTGTGTAATTGTCAATTGATAATCAAGTATTAATCAAATATTAATTGGCTAATGATAAAATTAATTAGTAATAAATACTATTTAACTAATTGTAATTTGGTGACCCTAAGTTAGAAGGTTTCTTTTTTAATATATTTTTTAGAAAGGAAAAAAAATGTAATTGTCAATTGATAATCAATTGGCTAAGGGCTAAACAGGTTACTAAATTTTAAATATTTTAGACCATTGGATATATTACTAATAATCTAATGGTCCAAAATATGTAATAAAATAAGTGTATGACATATATCCGAGTGCCTAAGAAAATTCCTACATTTAAGTATAATTTTTTTCAATAGCGCAACAAGTTCAAAAAGATTTGGAGTCAGTAATGTGAATTTAGCTCCATAAATTGCTGGTCTGCTGGACTCTTATCTGTACTCATTGTGCACCGGATGCAAATTAATTTATGGGCATATATTTTTTTTAGCTAAATTCATGCAAAATAGAAAATTGGAAATATTTTTTCTTTATTTTTTATTACCCTGATTTTATTGACTAGACATGAGCACTATTCAAACTTGGGAGTTCTGATTAGTTATGTGACAAACGACTGATGAATTAACATAAGACATGTTACGTTTCACTGTTTCAGGGCCTAGCCTATTAATCTAATAGCTGGCTAATAGATTCCAATATCACATGTTTTGCTAGGTTTAAGGATTCATCTGCTGTGATTTTAGTAAAATCTAGTTACTTTTGCGGTTCTGTCATCCTTTTAAGGTGAACAATCGCTTGTTTAAATTGTTAACCCATTAACCAACGGTTCATGCACCCATTTAGAGGCAGAGGCCTATTTTACTAAAGTGGCCGTAAATTGACTAAAATTAACAGCTTCTTACAAGAATAGATGCAATTAAGTAGACTAGACATACAACGTCAAAAGTTACTGTGGAGCATTTTTCCTGATATTTCTGCACTCGTTCCAACAACCCTAACCCTAACCATATTACTTGGTCCAGAGGATCTGATCCTCTTGTCCTCTTTGATATAGAATCCTGCTCCAATTCTTACTTTGGTCTAGAGGACCACTGTCATATTGACCCACTACCCAGAGATTCAGATAAGTTCTGTTTTGTTTATTACATTTCATTTTCAAAGCTTTCCCATTTTGGTGCCTGGAAATGCAGCTCAGAGAGAACCAGGGTAGACCTGTGCATACATTAATCCATGAAACTGACTCTCTCTCTCTCTCTCTCTCTTTCATGTTAGCCGCCAAGATGTAATGTAGCTTTGTCCTATTATTGCAGGCTTCGTACACTGTTCAAAATGAAAAGACAAAATGAGTAAAAGACGCTTCCCAATTTCTATCATTGCAGAGATTTATGAACCAAAATGTGAAACCACCTCGTTCTGAAAAGCCCTGTCTCTGCTCCATCTCCCCAACTTTCAATCCCCACCATCTGTTTCATTTTCAGATCCAATCTCCTTCCATTTTATAACCCAGTTTAACCCTCACTCCCTCATCCACAACTCAACAGCCAGCCCTTGTTCCATTTTCAGAGACCAACAAGTCCTCACCATGTCCTCTAAATCTCTCAACCCAAATGCCAAACCCTTCTTCCACTTTCCGTCCATCACGTACACTAAAGCCCTCAACCCTAATGCCAACCCATTTCACATTCAGACTTATCTCTGCAACCCTTCTTGTCAGTGGCGACCATTTATCCCAAAAACTCGTAACAAATTAACAATGGATAATCTTCCAAGAGTGAGACAGTTTTCCCGTACTATGAACCACAATATTCCGGTCAGGCGTAAGCATCATGTCGTCTCCGGTCCTTCCGTTCATGTATGGAAAGCCAAGCCTGAAGAGCACAAGGATAGGAGGAACGATAAATTATTGGAGAAGAAGAGGAGCAGCAAAAGGAAAGTCATTCCTTTTCCTTTATGTTCATCTGACCAGAAACCATTTTGCACCACAGTGATGATCAAGAATATTCCCAATCAATTCCGGTGAGTACTTCTTCCTGTCTATTTAAAACGCCGAATATACTCGGCGTTTTGGGCATGCTTTTGACTTTTTTGACCTCTACCTCTGTTCATTTTGCGTGTAACAGCGAATTGACCGATGGTTTTGTCGCTCTTTTGTCACTTTTACCCCTTCTGTGTTAAACATGTCTTGGCCCCTTCATGCAATACCTGTCTCTATTTGTACCATTTACATGCTTTTGTTTTTAGTAGTATTATATGATTCGTAATAGTAATCTGGATTAATTACTGTTAATTAACATTTGCAGGAGGACTAATTTGGTAACCATATTGAGAAGCCACTGCAAGGAGGAAAACAAAAAGTCTGAGTACAAATCTGAGTTCGATTTTGTGTATTTGCCAATGGATTTCCAGTGAGTTTACCCTTTCCAGGCTCGAGTGCCAGTGATGAAAACCTCAACTTTATTAATGTCTTGCATGTATGTGTTTGAATTTTTGATTTTGTGTATGTTTAATCTCATGGTAGGCAATACTGGGAGAAGAAGAGGGTTGTAAATCTGGGTTATGCCTTTGTCAACTTCACCAGTTACGTTGCTGCTTTGAGGTTCTTTCAATACTACCACAACCGAGAATGGAAGGTGAAGCTTAACAACAAAATTTGTCAAGTTACCTGCGCCAAAATCCAGGTTCTCATTAATCTATTTTGAAGAATCTTTTAATTGAGTTCATTTTTGGTTAAAAGTTTATTTCATGTTTGTAATGAAACTATGAAAGTGATATAGATGATTTACCTCGTACTAGGAATTCGTTTTGTAAGGTCTAGTACTTTTTATGTTTTGGTCAAGAAAATCTAATACCTCAGAAGCTTTTTTTACATTTCTTTCACTTAACACAATTGTTTAGTCATTGTTTTAATGCATGTGTTAGATGTAAAAACTTGGCAATATATTCAAATGTTCAGTGATTGATTCGGTCATCTCTGGGCTTTGCTTCATTATCTTCTGGTTTTTGTAGGGAAAGGAAGCTCTTATGCGGCGATTTGAGAACAGTGTATTCTGGTGCCACACCGATATGTACTTGCCTGTGGTTTTGGAACCAGCCTGTGATGGTGAGCTTCTGCCCAAGCTCATCAGCGTTGGACGCCGTGTTTGTGCACCTTCGAGGAAACCCAGAACAAAGTGAAGAAGTGATCTTCAATTAGTACTGGGGATGCTGCGTAGAATGGAGAAGCTGAGCTTGTGATGTTAGTTAGGGGTTATGGACTGATGTTGGCCTTTACTGTGTTTCCTATATCTCCCTAGATGTAGAAGAACTTCTGGGGAGAAAAGGAAACATTGTCCTTTTTCCTTTGTTTTCTTCATGTAGTCTAGTTTTCCGATTTGATTTGGTATATATGCTGTGTTTTGATTGTCTCCCTTGGTCAAGTATGGCCATGCTTGCAAGGTCATAGTGTTAGTCTGGGGTGAATTGGAAACACGGTCGGTTGTGTGTTCTAGGATGGAGGATTTAGGGAATGCGCAAATCCAAGAAAAATCTATGCATCGTAAGAGACGTATCAGCTTGACGCTGTTTTAATTTCATGACTCATCTGTTCTTTTCCGTATTATCTCTTTAATTATGGGATTTTAACTTTGTTGTTAGATTAATTAATCCATTCCAAGTACAAGGATCAATGTGACAGTTTGGCCGAGTGGTCTAAGGCGCCAGATTTAGGCTCTGGTCCGAAAGGGCGTGGGTTCAAATCCCACAGCTGTCAGAGAGTACTGTTTTTATTTTTAATTTAAAATTGTAGGGAATGCGAAACGGCAGCGTTTCGGCTGAATTAAAACTTGAAAGTTGTCACGGTTATGCGAGGGCATCGCTCTTGGAATACATTGAATTCACAATTTCAGAGTAAAAAATGTAAACTTGAACACTGGATTATCAGACTACTAGCTACAAAATGATATAATAATCAGGCCTTGAGTTGACTACTTGAGAGGGTAATGATGCCAAGTAACAACCAGTAGAGCATACTCATACGATTTTATATCCAACTCAAATCGCATACCAGGTACCAGGTATGTAAAGCAATCTCTACTTATCAGAGAGGGAAGAAACTTTCATTTTGATCAAGAATTAATCGTATGCACAAAATGAAAGGATTCTGAAGAGTTCTAGTGCTATAAGCTACATAGCAGGCGTTGGAAAACAATCACACGTGATGAATGGTCATGCTAGTAGTAAAAGTTCAGCAGCAAACCATTGAAGCAATGGGAATCTACTTATGTACTTAAAGGAAGACACAGATAATAAAACAAAGTTAAGAGGATAATGGGTATAGACAAACCACTTCTATAGAACAATTTCATCGAATTGAAGTCATCAATTTTGATTTATAAAAGTTCAAGATCTTACTGATCACACAGCATTTCCTATAGTCTTTGACAATTCTTGGAGATAATGGAGCTCATATTAATGCACAAAGAGATGAAGAAAAAAGTGACCAGTATACTCGTAATGGTGAGAAAAACTTCACCAACTCAAAGCTGTTGAACATTTGGTCCAAGTACCAACTCCATACACAGATTTAGGAAATAGAATTGATAATCATATCACAAAATGAATGGCCATAATAGCAGAAAAAGTGCCGGGATGGCCAGCAGTGGATACATGCATATTGAGCAATAAAAACTAAACAAGACAAAAGGATGACCATAAAAAGGTGAACATAATTACAAAACATGTGATAGCTTTCCCAATTTATAAAAGGAAGGAAGTGAATTCTGAAAACACTTTGAATAAGTCATCACTCATCAGCGGTTGATTCAGTTTCAAAGCATTGCAGAATAGTTTCAAATCTTGATTCCATTGCTGCGACCAATCATTAACACTCCTTTGAAGGAAACCGAGTTCACATTCATGAAGAGAGAGTTGCAACATATCGAAATGCATAATAAAAAAGCGATCCCAAATGCATTTCCATTGGTGAGAAAACAACTTCATTAGCTCAAAAGCACTATCATCAATTCCACTAAATAGTAATACTTACCCAATACACAAATCGAAACAACAGACTCCATGATCATCAATTACAAAAAGGATCAGAACACAATAGGATTACTTAACGAGCTTTCTTCTTTCCAGCAACAGTGACCCTCTTACCCTTCAAAGTCCTGGTGTTGTTCTTAGTCCTCTGCCCTCTACAAGGCAGACCCTGAATATGCCTTATCCCCCTGTAGCACTGAATCTCCTTCAATCTCCTAATGTTCAAAGCATTGAACCGCCTCTGCAACACACACACACACAGAGAACCCAATTCCATCAAAACCCCAATCCCCAATATAAAATCACACACTCTAAAAGAAACCAAATTTGAGAGTCTTACCAAGTCTCCTTCAATCATGTACTTGGAGACCTCCTCACGAATTATAGTAAGCTCTTCTTCAGACAAGTCTTTGGTGACCTTGTTCTCCATTTTCAGGTCGTTCAGGATTGTACGTGCTCTGGTACGCCCAATTCCATGAACGTACTGAAGAGAAAACTCGACCCTCTTGTTGTTTGGGATTTCAACTCCCCCAACACGCACACATTTGATGCTTAAACCACCTACCTGTACAAAACCCACAACACGCATAAACCCTAAGCCTCAGTTTTGAGCTTTGGCACAGAATTTGATATGCAGGTCTGAGATTCATTGATTCAATTTACCTTGGTGGGGGTTCTGACTGGGAGTGAGAGAGTGGTAGAGAACGGATTAGGGTTTCGGCCGTTGCAGACTAGGGAGAGAGACGGTGCCAGAGGCATTGCCAGGGTTTGCGCCATTTTTTGAGGCTCACAAGTTCGCTACTTGCGTTTGTGAGAGAGTGATGGAGTTTGTGAGTGGATGAAGACGATGAGGTCGAGCTCAGCTTATCCTTGTTGAAACTTCGTTTTGTTTTTGGACAAATTGATTGGCCCAATCCGTGAAGGCCCAAAAGCCGTCTTCAAAGTTCAAATTCCTCTCGTTTTTTTTTCTCTCTCTGTTGCAAAAGTTGATGTCCATGTTCAGGTCACATTTGATTCATTTTGCATTCAACAACCAACGTATTAGGGTGATTTGGTTACTAATTGGCCTTTTGGTTGGTCAAGGCGGGCGTGTTCATTTCCACAAATGCTGGTCAATGAAACTATATTGAGCCTTTAAACCCCAAACCGTTCTATAGTCCTCGATGCTAATTGCCTATAAACCTCAAACCATTCTACAGACCTTGACGCCTATGAACCAAGCTTAATCTAGGAGCCTTGCACAGATCTATCTTAAGTAGTCGCAACTGATGACCAAACTCAATACAACACAAGGCACGAGAACACATCAATAAATTGTTAGTTGATGTAAGATGGTCTGCACTAAACACAATGTCAAATATGCAAAGTTCCAGTGTCATGCCCCCATGGAATCTGTCATATAAACGTAAGGGAACCAACAACTATCAAGGATATCCAACATTTTTCACCAAGTCCTCAGAAGTAGGTTGGATAATTCAGGCAACATCACAAGAGATGAGACACATGGATACAACACCCTATTTCTCAGAAGTAAACCATGATGGGGCATCAACCATTTTGTAAGTACAAGAAATTGAGGAACAGAAAAGTAGATTAAAAATCCAACTTCCAAAACTCAAACAGAAAGAGGAACATGAAGCTTTCTTATTTTTAACATGCTTGGTAAAATGCCAACAAGAATGACTTGAAACATCAAAAATTGTAAAAGCAGTCAAATATTGCATCCATACTGAGCTCCTTTTGAAAACCCCCAGCTGAATTCTGATATTCACTAACAACACCGAAAGAAGTGGCTATTTGTTCCTTACTCCAGAAGGAATCCGCTTACCAGCTTTCCTGGTCCTGGCATTGGTCTTGGTGCGCTGTCCTCGGCATGGCAACCCATCATTATGTCTTATCCCTCTGTAGGACTGGATGTCTATCATTCGTCTAACATCTTTCTCAACAACTGCTGCCTGAAAGAACCAGAAACCATGTAAGTGACACAACCATACAACTAGTGCTACAAGAGAGGCATGGAGAGAAAGAGAGAGTTATACCAGTTCCCTTCCAATTATGTACTTGGAGAGTTCATCACCAAGAGCAACAATTTCTCTTTTAGTTAAGTCCCTGGCAAGTTTGTTGTCCATGTGGAGCTCAGATAGGATGTGGCGAGCCCTGGCTCTACCTATGCCATGTATGTATGGAAGGGCGTACTCAAGGGACTTGTTGTCTGGGATATCCATTCCTGCTTTTATAGTGATGCATTGGGTGCGTGTTCCACGAAACTGCAAGTAAAAAGAGGAGTTCAGATGACAACTACATATAAATATCTTCTTTCCCTGACTTCAAATACCAATGATCATCACTACAACTCAAATGAGAGTCAAGACCATCAAGACATTTGCAATTACAGTAAACAAAAGAGCAAAATGATCAGCAGTACCGAATTAACTCAGATCCAAAACAACAATTGTGAAGAGGCACCAAAGGGAATTAGCAGGAGTAAGATCGATATAGTAGTGGTAGTATCATGAGTGCTATGACAAAAACAAACTACCCATGTTTGTTGAGTGACAGTAGTAGTACAGACCAGGTCTTGAAATTCAACTATGTCGACTTAGATCATCAATATTCTCCAAGCAGCAGCTGGATTCAGTACTACGTGCCTACATATACAGACAACAATGCAATATCATCGTCGACATTTCTGTTTGATGATGAGCCTTGCACTGCCTATATGGATTCATTTCTTTTGTTTGATTTAGCATTTTGATGCACTGCTGCTGCTACAACTACTGAGGGGACGCAATCATCAGTTATGATGCCATTTTGAAAATGAAACATCTTCGGCAGCCCTGAAAGCCTATGGCTAACAAAGGGGTTTTTTTTTATCAAAGTATCACATTCATTCTGCTATTTCTTCTCTAACTCTAAAGTCTAACCTTTTATAATCTCTATGCAACCTCGGTCTATCTATGACCTAATAATGTAAATGATTTCCCATCATTCTACGCTAAAGATGCCTTTGGCTCAGTACTGCACCTATTTCTAGCTCTGCCAGTCTCGATGGAAATTGATATTCGATCTACATTCAGCAGGGAAAAAGAACACTACTTGATATGAAAAAGGTGACAAACAATTCAGGAACCAGATGCCAACAGCCTAAACTTACAACTTGGAAGCCTCCATTTCTACTTTAGATACAAACTTCATTGAACGTAAGTAACCTACAAGTTCAAAATGAAATGATAGAGAACAAATAAAACCCATGCCCAATCAATTTCATTTGCATACGAACAATTCAGACGAAACCCAAATGCATCAGTTTGCTAGTAAGCACTGAATTGGCAATATTCAAATGATCCACAGTGATAAACCTCAGAGCCTCTAAGCCCCTAAAAGTCCAAGTCTAAATCAACTGCAGAAGTAATCAACTTGTTAACTCACCGGTAAAGATTGAAGGAGTCGACCCCCAACATTTGAAGCGACTGCGCGTAACCCAAACATCAATGACCAATCGATTGTTGGATCTTTGAGTAAGCAGCAATTTTCGAATTCAGGTAGAATTAGGGGTTTTGACAGAGGCAAATTGATTCCACCGTTCTATTTTCATTTTCCTTTTATTTGGGCCTGGCCCACTCCACCTTCTATGCGTCCAAAACTACAAAGTGTACAATATGTATTCTGCATTTTTCAAGAATTATAAGGTCATTTTTTTTTTTTTGGGGTCTGATTCAATATAATTCAGGTCATTTGGCCTCATTCTACTGCTCTATGTACATATATATATTTTTATTGAATAAACTAATAATTATGACAAGTGAAGCTAACAAAAGAACTATAAGCCATAATTATTTTCTTACTTTTCTTTTTTTAAATAAGGCATTTTTCGGTCTTATTCGGAAAGCAGATCTAACCCGGCCTTAAATTTTGTTGACTTTGACTAGGCCTGTCCGACCCGACCTTAAGCCCTAAATTTTAGGGTAGAGCCATAATAACCTCTCGCCTGAAACTTACTTCAAAGAAAATTAAATTTGTACAAGACCGTGATTTTTCACCAAAAACTGTAGGCTATATAGCACACTTTCTTTTGGCCAAAATTGCTTGTTATTTTCTTACTAAATTCGTGACACCCTCAAATCATGATTTTTAAGTAAAAATTTACAACTGGTGAAACTCAAAATTCTTTACCAAACTTTTTTTTTTATAATGATTTTTCAAATTCTGAAAATGAGAAACTTCTTTTAAAAAATCAGGTTGAAATTTTCGCCGTCCGGAAAGCTCCTGCTTAAGAATTTTAATTATATATAAAAAAAAGTGTTGATTTGACATACCATTGTCTATTGCGAGTGCCCTCGTGGCAAAGTGCCAACCATGTTAAGACTTTTATTTCCTGAAAATTTTTCACGCCATAATCTTTCAATTAATGAAGCATTACTTTTAGAATATGCTCCACTTGACGGACCTCAAAATTCTTCAGATCCGATTTTTGTTGACCATTTTCTCAATTTTCCGACTTTGAAAAATCACTTAAATCACAATCTAAACCAATGATGAATTAATTTAACCACGGGTGATCATAACCAAACACCCTTTAAAGTGGAAGGACGTTAACGCTTGGTACCTTCGTAAATACTTGCACTAGCTTCTTTTTGTGTATCTTTTGAAGACAATTGTAAACTACTCCATGTTTAGGTGCCCTTTCTAAAGAGTTACGCATTGTTATTTGGGGATTACTACAGCTCTTCCACACTTCCAATGATATTTACTGTCAGCAAAAGAAGAAAGGCAATATCATGGTGGTCATTCCCATAACTCTAATCCATTTAAAACATGTAGCAGAATTATACAACTAACAACTTATTGAAAAAACTCGAGAATCAAGTATCAAGCAATATAATTTACAAGCAAAAAACATCATAAATAAAAGACCGAAGAAAGGATAATCCAATAAACATTCAACATCAATGGAAAACTTGATGCTCAAGAAGGTGACCATGCTTCATAAGACCTTTGATTCCTCATTGATAGGGTCACGAAGAGTTCCAAACATCCAGTCCATCCATATAGTATAATGGCCATAATTATGGCGATAGGTAGTATGATGAATGGTGTGGTAGCCAGCACCCATCACAGGCCATATTTTGGCATGGATGCAATCGTGAATATTTGCTGTCCATATGGCTTCAATAAATAGGAGCGCTATGTGAGTAGTAAAATGCATTGGCACAAGAAACAGAGCTATAACATGCGGAACTGCCTGCAGTATCCCATCAAGTGGGTGGAAAGCCAAACCTGCACATATCATATCATTTTCCTTTGATGGATCAGAAAGTGCGGAAAAAGGTGTACAACTTAGTTATGGACTTATGGCGTCAAATCATTGATATTGGAATCAGGGATACACTTGGTTGGGTTACAATGGATTGGAAGGACAGTTAAAAAAATAGCAACAATCAAGATGTAAGGTGTTCCAGCACTGAGGGAATGAAACAGCAGTCATAAAAGTTCCAATCCTTGATTAAAGGGGAACAAAGGGGGGACATTGAGAAAGAGAGAATGAACAGGCATATGCACCATCATCAAATCAAGTCCACTACTCACTATTCACATAAGTCATAATACTTCCCAGAGAGCCAGCTAATAAATCAAACAAGACCAAGATATATGTGCATATATATATGCATCCAAATTAGATGAGATAGACGTTAAATTGACAAAAGGCATGAAATCAAGTAAAGTAGTAATTGACAACTTACCAGCAAATGGAGAGAGGGTGTTCTGCTTGTTGTAAATGTGATGTATATTATGAAGCCATTTATACAGAGGCTTTATGTCATGCAACTCCCTATGCATCCAATAGATTCCAAACTCCACGATTATAAGATAAATTGATAAGTAGATGAGGTAAGCAACCCAACCTACATCACTTATTCTTGAGAAGCACCTTGCCCAGCCATTTTCAACCATGTACTCTGAGAGAGACGGAAGAGCACAGTACCAAGGCATGGCCTTCATGGCAACATATATTTGCAAAAGCATGGCTTTCTTAGAGGGAATGGCATCTGCAATGATTGAACAGATGTCAAATTGCCATAGATACAGGGGAAGACACTTATATGTCAATTCATCAGTCAAGATAACAAAATTTCATGAACATTCCCAAAAAAATATCTGCATCAATAAGCAATCAATATAAAATCTTTTAAGAGTGGCAGATAGAGTCATGACCCAAAATATGTCAGAAGTGGTATTCAAATACAGGTTAATACAAACATTCGAAACTCGAATGAAGTCAGAAAATACTGCCTAGATAATCTTTAATGTTATCATGGTTAGGTGATAGCATAACAGGATGGGCTACTCATTTGCACCTAAGGAGAGACCACATTAAACCCCTTGAAGTTGATCTAGTCCTTAAGTAATTCAATCAAGTTTTCTCTTTGGTTAATCCATTCAAATTCACCTCCAACTCTTTACCAGATAAACATACTAGAAACAGTAAAAATAAAACACAAACAGAGCCAACAGATGTCAGTCACACTCATACACACTAAAGGCATCATGGGTCAAACACTGACTGAACTAATATTTCAGGTTAAAAGAAAAAAAAGTGAAAAAAAAGTGACTCAGCGAATAATTGAGGAAAGAAGACAGAGAGAAAGTGTGTTTCTGCAACGCATAAATTGAACAGAGAAAACAGAAAGGAAGGAGATCGGGAGACGTGGACCTTTCGGGAGGTAGACGTTGCGTTTGAGGTAGTAAATGTAGAAGCACCAGAGGAAGCCGGAGACGAGGTAGATTAAGGTGCCGCCGAGGTAGTTGCGCAGCCAAGACTGGAAGAAGTGGGGCAGCGGGACCCACACCCAGTTGGGCAACAGGCTGTCGAGGACAATGCGGTTGTAGAAGCTTGTCTCCTCCACGAACAAGTTCAGGTACGAGGACTCCATTCCCCCCGACGCGATCGGGCGGTGCCGGCCGGCGACGGTGGCCGGTGGTGATTTCGAGGAGGAAGATGTTGAGCGACTAGTGGTGGTGTAGAGGCGAGAGGGAGAGAGAGAAGGTGGATCCGCAGCTGGTATTTTAGAGAGAGAGCAGCTGAATTGATGTTATAACTAATACTTCCGCTTTATATGGTGAAGGGGCGGACCATCATACTTCATGTATGACACAGATTCAGCCCAGATATTCTTTTATTTTTTTACCCATTTTTTTTATTTCAAATGGGCCCGCTTGATGCCTCCACCATTTATAAACTTTTTTTTTTTTGAGAGGATAACTGTCAAGATCCAGGTTGTTTAATCTTTTTCAGAAATATATATTGAGGGACTATTTTGCGGCTTTAGGTTTTTCTCGGCATATGATAATCCAGCGTCGTGGTTAAATTCTCTCATCCTTTCTGTGTCCCATCGTTCTATTCAGATCCGATGGGAGGAAGATGTAATCGAGGCTTTATTTTGCTATTCTGTTTTCTTTGTTATATATATATAAATTCATATGTTTTAAGGCTTTAAGCAATATATTAATGTTTGTAGTTTGTTATACTAAGATATTACGTGTTGTGATTGCCCTTAAAGGTAAGTCATAATTGTTAAATTGTAGTGTATTATATTGAAATTTATGTGGATAAAAAGAATTTGAAAGGTAAAAGATTTATCCTCAAGTTTTTTTAATCAAACACGGTTCTTTGTATCACAATTTATTAGCTTTCATGCACATGTTATGTTAGGTGCATGTCGAAAGTAATTGTACGTATTTTTTATTGCAAGTTCAAGGTCTTTCTACATTGATGTAATTGGTAATATTTCAACACCCAATCCCAAAATCGAACCATACAATTAATTGTAATATACCAAGGACACAAATTGAAGTTGGAGGTGGAATGCGACAGTGAAATCGAAACAGTTAGAAATAGATGTCTTACTTTTGATTTGAAATTTGGAAGAGACTCATCATCATTAAACAAGGGGAGATGAAAAAAGAAAAGACAAAGGGATATAGAGGTGGAAATAGATCAACACGTTTGATTCATCCCCCAATATATCTCATCGCATGATTCGAAATAGTGAATGTAGTGGGTTATGTCCCGCACTATCGACTACAATATCTAGTTCACAACCAATAGCATATGTTGTATGTGCAAGTTTTTGTCATCAGGTCCCTGTAAATCTGTAATCATCCTCAAAGTGAAAGGATGCATGTGTTATATTGGAAGTATGGCTCGCTCAAATCAATTCATGGCGAGCTAGCCAATAATTAAAGTTGGTGATGCAACTTTATTTGATTGCGGGAAACTGGCAATGCAATCTGAAACATGGAGGCAGATAATGTTTGATACTAATGAAGTAATGAGTGCACAGACGTTGAACGGGTTAGAAGGAAAAATCTCTTTTCCTCTTGGCATGTTTTCTATGTGTCGGCAACTTGGCATGGAAAGTCTTTGCTTTTCCCCTAGGCATGTTTTTTATATGTTGACATGGAAATAGTTGGCTACAAATAGCAATTAGAGTGTTAGACTTTGGCAATGAGGTGTGCGGATTCAAGATAAATATCTCTTGTTTAGAAAGGGTTTCATTTTGACTGTTCTAAGAGAGTTATCTTTATTAGTATTATCGAGAATATGGTTTGTTACTTGTTAAAAACTCTTATTTCTTGTAAAATTTTCATTCTTAAAAGATAAATTTTCAGGACTTTAAAGAAAAAGGTGGGTGTGAAAGAGTTTTAAAAAAATGCAAAAAAAAAATATATATATATATATTCATTTTTATGTTAGCAGGTCTTAACGGGTTTCAAACTTTCAATGATCAATTATTGTTAACGGGTATTAACAGGTTTCAATGTATTAACGGGTATTAACGGAGCATGCACCTAATGGATCAATTATCAATGATCAATTATTGTTAACGGGTTTCAAACTTTCAATGATCAATTATTGTTAACGGGTATTAACAGGTTTCAATGTAATAACGGGTATTAACGGAGCATGCACCTAATGGATCCCTTCGACAACTCTTTCAGAGATCGTATCTTTAACAGCCTCGAGTCTATAAATACACAAAAGAGATCCTTCTTGGTCTAAAGTATCTTCATATGGCCATAATGCGGTTCACAAGTGATTTATGTCAGACGATGCATATTATGTGAAAGTATGGTTTCTGGATGTATTTATCTAGATCTGAGTTTTGTATGTCCTTTGATCATTTTGTTTATAGAACAAGTCATCCCAGAAACGTATGATAAGTTGATCGAAGAGAAGTGATTGTACCATCACAAGATCCATGTTCAATCTTTGCTTGAATAGCTTTGTCTACCCTGATTCTCATATGTTTATCTCTTGTATCAACTATCAAGGGACATTAAGTCTTTCCAAGTCGAGCTTTGCTTGTGCAGGGTTTTAGTGCAAATTAAGATGAAGAACTAAGATTATGGGCCTCCAGCCGATATATGGAGCCTTGGTTGTACTGATCGAGTTGGAAATGTTGCCCATAGTGAAGAATTTTTTTTGCTTCATCCGCAGTGCATTCAACACATGGGATAGTTTTATAGGCCTAGGCGAGACAAATGGATGATATATATAAGAGCCGAGGAGCAGTGTGTCGATTGTCTGGATTAACTAGTAGGCACTGATGGATGAAATCTTGCGCATCTTTCCAAAGAGAATCAGGAATCTGATTAAGCTTCCCCATTGCAATCTTAAATAATTCCTGAACTGTCGAGTGTACACAAGAAAAGATGGATCATCTATATGAACTATAAAAGGAAAAAGTTGTAATGGAAAATGGCACGAACCGCGGAACCGGTTCCAAACCAGGGAGGAAACCTGCCTAGCTATGGATGAGATTAGTTTCTGCAAAAGAAAGAGAGAAGGAAAAAAAAAAAAAAAGTATGAGATTAATAGTTATTCAGATTAGGTGAACTGTTATGGCCATGGTCCTGATACGTATTTGTAAACAATGCACATAGACCCTAATCTCTTTCTCTTATATTGTTGCCATAAACTATAGCACACTGTTCATGATGTTGAGCAAAGCTGTCTGCAGGTGCAACTGTCCAATTGGAACACCAAAGCATAACAATCATCTATCGAAAATGCTCACTTATACATAACGAATATCAAATCCCCTCCTTCATTGACATGTTCCTATTGGTCCGTCGTACCATCCACATGCTTAATGTGGTGACAATAGACAAACCTACGCATGTTGCTTTAGAGGACTTGAGACGACACTAGTGAAAAGGACCGGAAAAAAAAATCTATCAGAGACGACATTGAGTCATTAGTCAGATAACTCCAATGACTCCCATATTCTTTGGTCTCCATTACGACTGCGAATTATTAGCGTGAGTCATGGCTTAACGTTAGGAATAGAATATATTGTAATTATTACGTAGTTAGTACTTACCTGTTATATTCCTGTAATCTTCTTTATATACCTCCACTGTGAGATGAATCAAATATCAGAAAATTCACTCTCTCAATCTTGTCTTATTTGACTTGGTATCAGAGCAAAGATCCGAAAAGGACTTTGTCTCCTTATTCTCTCTTTGTTTTTGTCTTAATTAGGGGAAAAAAAAAAAAGGTTTTAGAACCCCATTTGTTAGGCTTTTAACTCCAGCCGACATCAGCCTTCATCTATCACAAGATCGGCGTTGTCCTCTGTCTCTTTCAGGTCGTCTGTTCCCTCCAAGGTTGACTTCACCTGCCTACATCAGCTTCACATTCAAGACCGGCCTCATCTTCCAGATCACCCAGGTCACCTCCATCTCTTCGGATCGAATTCGTCCGTTCCCGGCGTCGTTGAAGAGCACCCAGATCGTCGGCCCATCTTCATCTTCGGGTCGGTTTTTTCTCAGTCTCTAGGCACCAATCTCTTCCGGCACCGGTCTCGATCCAGTCCCATCCGGCCACCTGGTCCATCTCCCACCATGCTTTAGTCCACGATTGTGCCCAGACTTGGCTCCATCCGGCGTCATCTTCCGGTCGCTCGCCTCAAAATCGCCATCTTTTGACGGACGCCTCACTCGGTCGGACCAGCCATAGTCGGTCACTTGATCACTCAGTCAACTCGGTCAGAGTCAACTCAGTCTCACTAGGTCAGAAACAGGTTACCCTTGAAAAAAAAAAAAAAAAGGGTTTCTGTTCTTGTTATTTTGGAGCATTCTTTCCTCTATTTTTTCCGCTGCATACTCTGTGTTTTTTGCTACTATATTGTTGTGATGGGTGGTGATAAAAGTGAAGGTCAGGGTTCTAAGGCCAATGAGGTTCAGAAAGTTGAGGTCTCTGTCAAGAGCTCAGAAGGTGGTTCTTTTGGAGGTACCAAACTCACTGGTACCCATTTCTGAACATGGAAGAAGATTATGTCTGTTTATCTTCGTGGGATACACAAGATGGGACATGTGACTGGAACAATCAAGGTTCCTAGTGAAGATGACGTGGAGGCCTATGCTAAGTGGGAAGATGATGATGGGTTTGTAATGTCCATTTTATTTAGAGCCATGACTGACGATGTGCTACAGATGGTAGAGGAATGTGAAACTGCTGAGGTAATATGGAAGACGTTGGGAGATCTTTATACCAATGAGTCTGATTTTATACAGGTTCATGAACTGATGTGCAAAGCTGCAGGAATGCAACAGAATGGGCAACCAGTGTCAGTATTTTTTACCAAGCTGAAGAATGTATGGGCTGAGATTGATCAGAAGCGTCCTTGCAAGATCAAGAATCAGGAGGATATTACATGGTACCAGAAAGAGAAGGAACTTGAGCGGGTTCATGCATTCTTGAGAGGACTTGATGCGAAACATAATAGTGTCAAGGGAGAGTTGCTCAGAATGCCAGACCCTCCTAGCTTAACCACAGCTTTTACATATATTCGTAAGGATGAATCTCAACAGGAAAGTCTCAAACAGGCACAAGTTGAAGTTTCTAGCCTAGCCATTCAAGCACCAACACCTTTACTCCAGCAGCAGCAGCATTCGGTCCCACTTCATCAACAAGGACCTCTACCAGGTTTTGCCCACCGCCCTCGTCCTCAGTGTTCTTATTGCAATGATATTGGGCATGTTCGAGAGACTTGTTGGAAACTGCACCCGCATCTTAAACCTAAAAAGCAAGGTTATCATCCTAAGGCGAAAGCAGCTGCTGTTCAATTGGTTCAAGAACCAGATTTCTATGGAGTGGCTGGACATAATCATCATACAGTAGGTGGGGCTATTCCTACAGCCTCCATAGCTGGTTGTGGTAAGATTGGTATGGCTTTAAAGGTTTCTAACTTTGTTGGTTCTGATACATGGATTATTGATTCTGGTGCCTCTGATCATATGACTTAAGATAAAACCTATTTTACTAATTTGTCTTCCCCACCAGTGTCCTATGTCACCAATGCCAATGGTGAGGCCTTTCCTGTGTTAGGGTCAGGGTCAGTGCATATTACTCCCACTTTAGAACTTCATAATGTGTTATATGTGCCTGACTTGTCTCATCACTTGATATCTGTTCCACAGTTGAATACTGAGTCTAAATGCTCCGTAACCTTTTATCCTATGTATGTGATTTTTTCAGGATCTTCTCACCAGGGAGTTAATTGGTTGGGGGTATCTGAGAGGTAGGTTGTTCCATCTGGATCAGACATACGTAGGGGAGAAACCAAGAGCACAGTCCTGCGCCGCTTTGACTTCGAATTCTGATAAGCTAAGTGAAATTTGGTTGTGGCATCGCCGTTTAGGGCATCCATCTTTTAGTCTTATGAGAAAAACCATGCCTACTCTGTTTATTGGTGTGGATGAGTCGGTTTTACATTTTTAAACATGTGTCTTGGCCAAAAGTCATTGTGCTTGTGAGCCCCGGAAAAATTTATCGAGCTTAAGTGAAATAGTTCGATAATGTACTCATCAATTTCGATAAAAGTTAAAGTGCTTGAGGAAATTTTCAGAAAATTTCATAAAGTGAAATCCTCAATGTGAGAGTTGGAAAATAAAGTACACGACACGACGAGTTCGTGTGATTTTTCAGGGAATTTTTCGGACATGGAAACTATTTGTTATGAATTTCTAAAGTTGGAAAGTTATAGAAATTCATTTTAAGTAAAAAGGAAAATCAACGGTGCAATCGTGGCCATCCGTTAGCCACCGCTTGATCACAGCCATCGAAGATTAACTGAGGGAGTTTATAAATGGGTCTGGGCTCAGAGGAATGAACTAGAAGTCTCGAGAGAGGACCACAGTCCTCCGACCCGGAAACGACCGCAAGGGAACCCGATTGGAACTCTCACGTCCGGCCACCCCACGACGGCGCGCGAGCTCCATTCCCTTCATCTCTGCGTCGCCTACCTCACCGTAGCCTCTGATCGTCCATGCACTGAACGGAGAAGAAGAATCGACGATGGGAAGCTTTGTGTCTCCTCCGGCGAGTTCTGCAATTTCCGGCTACTCCGGCCACCGTCTAAGCTGCTGGTGATCCGGCGCTGTTCTTCGACGCCGGCGGCTTCTCTGGTTTCTCTTGGTTCGCTCTCCACCTCAGTTCATCGTCAGTCGGGTTTCGGTTTCGAGATCAAAACAAGGTGAGTTGAATTGCTTTCGGCTTTGGTGAATTGTGATTGTTGTTACGCTATTGACGGGTTGATGTTTTGGTGGGGATGAAATTCCAGAAGCTGTGAATTGGTGGGCATCAATTTGACAGTGTATTCATAACCGGGTTTCGGGAAGGAGTTGAAGTAGAAGCTTGGGTTTTCCACCTGCAATTCGTGCTACCCAAGGTAAATCGAGGTTCTGCACTTTTGGCACGTTTGGCATATTGGATGAACTGTAGTGTTTTGCCTAGTCTAATCGAGTTGTATAGTTCTGGGTGTTTGGAGTTTATGTTTGAATGTGTTGTTGAATATGCTATTGATATTATAATTGTGGATTGAGTTTTGTTGTGAATCAGGAAATGGTTGTGAAGGGTGAAAATGGTCAAGTGTGAGTATGGGTGTCCTTAGTAATTTGGGCACACCTTGTGTGAAACGGTAGCGTAAAGAAAGAAAAATAACATATTGGGTGTCCATAGTAGTTTTGGGTACACCTTATATGGAAATTGGAAAGTATTGGGTGGTCCATAGTAAATTCCGTGTAATTACTATGCGACAAGATACGAAATGGAAGTAAAAGACCAAGTGTAGCGTGATTGAGATAAAATGTTGATGAAATTGGAAACATGTTCTATGCTTGTACTTATGTTAAATGGATAGAAAGTGAAAGAAATTAATATATAAGTATATATATATTGGGTGGCCTTTGTAATCGGGTGCACTCAATATATGTTTGGTCGATAACGTAACTTCAAGTCAATGTTCGATAATTTAGGTAATTATCGAACCATTAACGATTGGTCAAACAATGGTCAAAGTTTGTCAATCCTGGTCAAACTAGGAAAGGTCGGTCAAACCTTGGTCAACTCCTAGTCAAACCATGAAAAGTTGGTTTGGACGATATATTAATCGTCGAGATTTCGTTTAATTGTTCAAAAGTTATTAACTATCGAAATGTCGGAATCTAGGACTCCAGTTACCCGAGGAACAGAAGTTTCGCAACTCTCGGAGTACGTGAGAGAAAGCATCGGAATCCAGGTAGGGATTCAGGACTCTCCTCAGTTAGTTGTTTTCTTATATATTGTTATTTAAGCGATGCATGTTAAGTGGTACGATTTGGTTAAGTTCAAATGCAATGCATACTAACCAATCCGTGAGAAAATGTGTGATGGCATGAGAGCGAAGGGTGGCTCTGACTTCCTTGGGTTCGATCCCCAAAACCTCCGGAGGGTTAGTTACGCCGGTCGTCCGGGTATTCCGATAGTAATAACGGGCCCGGTACGTGTGCGTAGCTAGGTAGCGGACGCTCTCGCTACGCTTACCTGGTGATGAAGTAAATTGAGGTAAGGTCGTGTAGTGGGTCTATGGGACCGGCCATCTGGTAAGATTCAGCGCGCGTATTCAATTTTGTATCATGCATCGATTTTAGAGTTAAAAAGCATTCTTACAAAGTTTGTCGTTCTTTTAAAATATTTGGTTTAAGTATGTTTCGAATACTGGAGCACTCCCAATACTGGTCTATTGATTTTCAAACCTAGTCGAGTTAGAGTTCCTGTTGAGCAGCGAGGACGAAAGCTCACCCCTACAACAGTATGGATGCAGGTACTGTGCACTGGTGACGGGACAGTAGCGGATGGAGCTGGGTGTGCGGAACAAGTTCGGTAAATCTTTGTTTGGTTTCCAATCTGAATTATACTTCGAAATCTTCGTGTTCAGGACTTGTTGAAATCTAGTCTCGTGTCAAAATGAGTTGAATTCTTTTCATAGGGATTCGTACCTCATGTTAGCTTTTATCCAAGTTCTGGACGGATGAGATAGGTTTTAACAAATTCAAGTTTTTCACCTCAAAAGTATTTGTAGCTTCCGCTGTGTTTCTACAAAAAGTTTTTCAAATAAAATGCCTAGCGGTCTTTAGAATGTAAATCGAGCGTTCGGTTTATGTTTTAAAGATTCGCGGCACTGTGACGTGCTTAAGCTGGTAAGGTGCAGTTTGGGGCGTTACAGTGCTACTTATTCTCCTAGTATTTCTAATAAAAGTGTTATTCTTTTTGAGTTGATTGATTATGATGTTTGGGGACCTTCTAGAGAACACACTGTGTCCGGTATGAGATATTTTGTGTTGTTTATTGATGATTGTACAAGATTGTCATGGGTTGCTCTACTTAAAACCAAAGATGAAGTCTTTCCAGCTTTTCAAACTTTTCGTACTCTTGTTCACACAATACCATAGCACCATTAAAGTCCTTTGTTTTGACAATGGGGGAGAATATGTTAATAGTGCTTTCCAAGAGTTTTTTAAAACCCATGGGATTGTTCACCAAACCATATGTCCACAAACACCAGAGCAAAATGGAGTGTCTGAAAGAAAAAACCGTCATTTACTTGATATGGCTCGTGCCCTTTTCTTTAGTGCTCATATGCCTAAGTATCTCTGGGGCGATGCTATTCATGCTTCCTCCCATCTTATCAATCGTCTTCCATCTAGTGTCCTTCAGGGAAAAATTCCATTTGAGGTTCTTGCATCTTATGTTTCCTTACCTTCATTTCATAATCTTCCAGCTCGTGTCTTTGGTTGTGTTGTTTTTGTCCATATTCCTAAAAACCAGCGGTCTAAGTTGGATGCCCGAGCGCTTAAGTGTGTGTTTGTGGGCTACGGAGGTCATCAAAAAGGGTACAAGTGCTATCATCCACCAACCAGAAAGTACTATGTCACTATGGATGTTACTTTCTTTGAGGACATGAGTTATTTTTCCTCCCTAGATACAACTCTTCAGGGGGAAAATTCATATTTTGAAGAGCTGTATCATGGAGAGGGGGAGGAATCAGAAAGCGGAGAAGAAGTTGCACAGGCAAGAGATATTTTGACGGATCCAGTTAAGAGCATTGGCTCATCACCTCCAGAAGCAGAAGCTCCAGACATCCAGACACCAGTTTCAATCATTGAACATGCAGTTGAAGACACAACTGCCTATCCTGCCATCACTTCTACCCCTGACCTACAACTTCCTGGTACTGAAGATCACTCATTTGAGGTATGTCCCCCTATTGGTACTGGCAATAGTGAGTCTAATGTTGAGCCATATGTGTTACCAAATAGGACCACTTGAGGTCAATCAGCCAAAAGATATGAACCTACTCTTACTACCAAATCAAAATACCCAATAGCCAATTATATGTCCACTAGGAGGTTGTCTAAGCCATATGAATCATTTTTGAATCAAATATCTGCTGTATTAGTACCTAACAAAGTGCAGGATGCATTGGGGGATCCAAAGTGGAGGAAGGCAATGGAGGCGTTGCAGAAGAACAATACTTGGCAACTTGTGCCTCCACCACAAGGCAAGAAGGCTGTAGGTTGTCGTTGGGTGTTTACTGTGAAACATAATGCAGATGGATCAGTGAATCGGTACAAAGCATGCCTTGTAGCAAAGGGTTCACTCAGACGTATGGTATAGACTACGATGAAACATTTGCACCTGTTGCCAAGATGAACACTATTCGAGTTCTGCTTTCGTTTGCTGCTAGTTTAAACTGGCCACTCCGATAGTTTGATTTCAAGAATGCATTTCTTCATGGAGAGTTAGCCGAGAAAGTGTACATGAGCCTTCCACCTGGGTATGTAGTTGCTTCTCCTGGTGATTTTGTATGCAAATTGAGAAAGTCTCTGTATGGTCTCAAATAGTCGCCTCGTGCTTGGTTTGGGAGATTTTCACAATTCTTACGGAAGGTTGGTTACAAACAGAGCAACTCATATCATACCTTGTTTCTCAAGCATCAACAAGGGAAGGTAACAGCTCTAATTATTTATGTGGATGATATGGTAATCACCGGCAATGATACTGTTGAGATGGATAGACTGCAGAGACAGCTAGCCTCTGAGTTTGAGATGAAAGAATTGGGTGAACTTAAGTACTTCTTAGGAATTGAGGTAGCCAGGGGGGAGAAGGGATCTACCTATGCCAGAGGAAGTACGTTCTTGACTTGCTAATAGAGACATGTTTGTTGGATTGCAGACCTATTGATACTCCTATTGAGCAGAATCATTGTTTAGCTGAGTATCCAGATCAGATACCTACTGATAGAGCTCGCTATCAGAGGTTAGTTGGGCGCTTGATTTATTTGGCTCATACTAGACCAAATGTTGCATATGCAGTGAGTGTGGTGAGTCAGTTCATGCATAACCCGAGTGAAAGTCATATGGATGCTGTTATAAGAATTTTAAAGTACCTGAAGTCAGCTCCAGGAAGGGGAGTATTGTTTTCTAAACACAACAACATCTTTGAGGTTTGTGGCTTTACAGATGCAGATTGGGCTGGAAATATTACAGACAGGAGGTCAACATCAGGTTACTTACCTTTGTGGGAGGTAATTTGGTTACATGGAAGAGTAAGAACCAGAAAGTTGTGGCACGCTCTAGTGTTGAGGCCGAGTATAGAGGTATGGCTCACGGAGTGTGTGAATTGCTGTGGCTAAGAAATCTATTACGTGATCTGGGTTTCAAACTCAAAAGTACTATGCAATTGTATTGTGACAACAAGGCAGCCATTGACATATCACAGAATCCAGTACAACATGATCGTACTAAGCATGTGGAGGTTGATCGTCACTTTATAAAGGAGAAGCAAGATGCCAAAGTTATTAGCTTCCCTTTTGTTCCGACTAAAGAGCAACTTGCAGATATACTTACCAAAAGAGTTTCTAGGAAGGCGTTTTATGACTCACTAAGCAAGTTGGGCATGGTTGATGTGTATGGGCCAACTTGAGGGAGAGTGTTAGCGTGAGTCGTGGCTTAACGTTAGGAATAGAATATATTGTAATTATTACGTAGTTAGTACTTACATGTTGTATTCTTGTAATCTTCTTTATATACCTCCACTGTGAGATAAATCAAATATCAAAAAATTCACTCTCTCAATCTTGTCTTATTTGACTCGAATGTGAGGAAGACTACGCTGCTGAAAATGTACCAAGTAGAGACGAAATTGAATGCATTCCCAGCACCAAAAAGAAGAAAGACCAAATTGGGTGAGTGGATATTTCTCCAAAAACCTGGACAAAGGGTCGGCTTATTGGTCATGGCTCTTTCGGCTCGGTCTATCAAGGATCTTGTTCGTAAGTTGTCAAAAGTCAGAACCCCTCCCTCACACTTATATCAAATTTCATTGATTTCATATAAATATGGTTCTGGACTTGTTCAAGGAACTGTAATATGTGAAAGAATAACGGTCATGCAATCACTTTGGGCTGTTTTTAACTGCTGCTTTAGTAGGAAAAAGAGATCGACTTGCTTGAAGTTGAAGGATTGGAGGAATACATAGATCAGGGAGAAAGATCAAGATTTAAAAGATCATTTCTTCTTCTTTTCATTGTTGATAAAACGCTATTGCTGCTATATTGTTTCCCTAGCTTTATACACCTTATGTTGAAGGATATCGACATAATATGTGCCTCTACAAACTAGGGTTTAGAGTTGTAATAGGAAAGTGTTCTAGGTATTCAATTGTATTCGAATTCTATTACCTATTGTGTACCTTGTAACTCTCTATATAAAAGGCTCCTATTATCAATAATAAACACAATTCTCTCATCAATATCTCTGCATTCCAATTTACTTCAACACGTTATCAGCACGAGCCCTAACCCTAGCCTAAAAGAAAAAAAGAGAAAAAAAAAAACCCTAAAATCCCAACTTACCAAAAACTGCCGCAACCCTGCAACCTCCGCACCAGCCCGCATTGCACACCTGTGTGACTACTGCCCCCGCAGTCTCTGCGTGACATTTGCAGCCCTACAACCTGCCCCTCGCTACTGCCAGTGGCACCATGCTCGCTGCTGCTCTCTGCCGAAGCCTACTACTGCTACTGCTGACAAGATCTGCTGCTGTTGCCCCTGCAGCGGACCACGACCAGGATTGCAAATCGGTTGCAATCCTAGCTTAGGATCGAACAGCCACTACAATCCTAGCGTACGATCGAACAGCCACTGCAATCCTAGCTTAGGATCGAACAGCCACTGCAATCCTAGTATAGGATCGAACAACCACTGCAATCCTAGCTTAGGAACGAACAACCACTGCAATCCTAGCGTAGGATCGAACAGCCATTGCAATCCTAACTGAGGATTGAAGCGTTACCACCGCTGCAAGCCTTGCTTCATCATCTCCTCAGTTGGCTTCGCTCCATCACGCCTGCATCAACACGCGCGTGACTCAAACTCCGAATCAACAAGTAAGTTTTTGAGATTAAAGTTCCTTCTTTCTTGTCTTTTAAATTCCTTTATTTTGCTGCAGGATTTGTATAATACGAACATGGTTCGATTATTTAAATAAGCGGAATGTGGGGATTCACCCTTTACGAACTAAGAGCGTTCGTAAACCATGAACTAAGAGCGTTCGTGAGCATAAAAATATTACGGACTAAGAGCGTTCGTAAGCTACGGATTAACAGTGTCCGTGAGCATGAGAATTTGACCATATCAACATCATTGTTTCGGTCCAATCCAAATATTCTTGGAAATTGATTTCTTAGTAGCATTAAGGCTCGGAAACCTTATATTAGTTGTCGTGGAAGTTTTTACTCTGAAACTAATCTATTCTCCTTTATCTTTGAATGTCGAATGCAAACGTGCAAAAACCCGACTTCACTAAACCAGATTCAAATGACATTTGTTATCACCGATGGGTGAATAACATCAAGAATCACCTCACTACTAATGAGATTATGTGGAGTAGAGCTCACAGAATATGAATTAATTGAGAAATCCTCTCAACCTTCCTCGTCTCAGCACTACTGGTTGCAAAGAAATATAGGCTTGTGTACAATGCTAGATGGATTACGAGGTTTCATCAACTTATGTTAGTTACTGAGTAAGTTGACAACATACTTGTGAAAAACCATAATTCAAAGGCCCGTTGGAACTAAGAGCGTTCACGAGGCGAACTATAATAGCGCACCGAAAGAAGGGCGCAAGGAGCTGAACCCTAAAAGTTAGAGGACAACAAAATGGACGTGTGGGTCCATACAACCGCCCTACAAAGGAAGAAAAACTACTAGATACGCGGACACGTGGCAACTTTGTCCAAAGTGGGAGAGGCAAAACCGGCGCCGCTGGTAGTGGTGGTACCGCCACCAACATCCCTAAAAGATGTTCAAATGCACAAGGTTCATCTCAATTAATGGGTGAGGTAATGCTATAGATGTTGATCTTCAAAGCATTGGTTTAAGCACTAAAATGCGAGTGGAAAAACAAAAGCTGCACAATACAAGGTGTATAAAAGATATGAGAGAGCATGAGGCTCTTCTCGCAGCTGAAGGAGATGATGGAGATGACAATAACATCAATCTCATTATTACAGACTTCAAATCTGGTGAGGAAAATAACAATGTTGATGCCGCAGATTTTGATTAAATAGTCTTTCATTTTCCAAGAATCATGTAATGGCAATTGTGCCTTAATGAATAGATGACATTTGGTTTTAACTCTTTCTCACTAGGCGTACTCAATTAAATATGATGTCTAGGAAACTAAGTTGAGATTAGTGGTACTTAAGAGAGCCTTGCTCCACCGACATCTCTCTCTACTTCCCTGGTCATATTTGATTGGAGTTACAAAACGGATTGAGTGACTACGATTTGTCTAAGTTTGATTTTGGATTAGACTTTGGATAAAGAAACTTTGATGTAATCGTTAGCTATTATTAATAAAGTCGATTCTTTTAATTTCGAGCTTTATTCACTTAGGTATGTTTCCCAGAGAGCTAGAATGCCTCGCGGATAGTGCTGCTACGCACATCATACCTTGACATAGGCAATTATTCCTCGGGATGATGCCTACTCAATCTTCTATGACTACCATAGTAGGGCCATCACGATTGATTCATGGTCAAGGACCAGCTCATTGCCAAATGGCACATTGATTTATGTCACTGAAGCTCTTTAAGGTCCTAGGGCCGGAGGACCCCTTTTTGAGCTTTCAAGATATTAAAGTCAACGGTTTTCATGTGGAAACACATAGCGAGAATGGACATAAGTTCCTTTGCATTATCTCTAATGACTACGAGTATTAGAGAAGCTCATGTGTCGCTTTAGTGAGTTATATGTAACCACTATTCGAGTAATTGAGTCCAATAACGTCATAAGAGATGATTTTTGGGACATCGACACATATAGGCTTTAGCATGACCAATTGGGATATCCAGGTCATGATATGATGATCCGTTTATTAAAGACTTCACACGGACATCCATTCTTTTGAGTGAAAAGAAGTACGAATCAAAAGTAAATTCAAGGAGAATGATCATGCCGTCACCCCCTACGGTAAGAGCTTGGCATTGACGCCAAGAGTGGCAATGTGCCACCTCTCTCCACTTCTCAAGTCAATTGTGATTTCGTGGCTCAACCAAAATCCTTATTGGTTGCTTCTAAGGCCCATCGGTCGTTTCCCAAACTCTGCTCTTTAAGGATCGAGACTATCCTATGCAAAGGACACATGTGTTCTCAGAGAATCAAAAGGGATTCTGTGGATCAACTCAACTAACTTGCGGACTACTTAGATGTTTTATGTTGTTGGTTGATATGCGGACACGCTGGTCACGTGTCGCACTATCGTCCACTCGTAATGCAGCTTAAGATGAACTCCTAGCCCAAATCATATTGCTACGGGCTCACTACCTGGATCATCTCGTTTAGTCAATTCGACTTGACAATGCTAGAGAGTTTACATCGAAAATTTTCGATGACTATTGCATATCACTGGGTATTGATATCAAGTATCATATTGCCATGTACACAACCAATTGGTCTCGCGGAAAAGCCACCGTTAAATGACTACGATGGTAGCCCAGACATTGGTAATGCGCACCAATATTTCCTCTTGGGTAATGCAATATAGCATGCAGCTATGCTAATTCGTCTACGACTCATAGCAGCCACTCAACTTTTATTTACGTTACAGCTAGTGACTGGGTTCGAGCCTAAAATCTCTTACTTATGTACATTTGAGTGTGCGGTTCATATGCCAATTGCGCCACCACAGCGCATCAACATGAGTCATTGCAACGAATGCATATATATATATATATATATATATTTGTGTTGGACATGAGTCCCAAACTATAAGTCCGCTATGTAGAACCCTTGACAGGCGATCTTTTTTTTCCTCTGGATTTGCGGATTGTTAGTTTGATGAGATAGTCTTCTCGTCGTTAAGGGGAGATTAGAACTTCAACGTTCAACAGGAACGACAGGAATTGTCTTGGTCTGTCCCCACTATGTCTCATCTTGATCCCCTAAAAGTGACGAGATCACATATACCTGCTGCAAACATGTCTGCAAGGATTGATGTCCCCACAAGAGGACATGGTGCCACCCAGAGAAGATGGGTACGGCAACACCACCATGGATGGTGGTATGGTGACGCGACAAAGGTGGCATAATTGCGTCATAGGCCATGGGTTCCGCTAGAGAGAGTAGGAGACCCATAGGTTCGATGGATTCTCTCCCTAAGAAGAGAGTGAGTTTGGCACAACTTGATCCATTGATCATTGATACTCAAAATCTGTCTCATAAGAATAGTTTGGATTGTGGTTATGTCCAAGAGACATCGTTGGGGGACGCCTCAATGTTAGAACCAATTCTTGAGAATATAGAGATTTCTACGAACTACACTAGTGTACATGAGGACGTGGAATTGTTGAGACTAATGACATCGAACCTTACTCCGTTGAAGAATGCCAATGTACAGAAAATTAGCCTAAATGGAAAGATACAATCCAGGTTGAATTGGATTCACTAACGAATAGGAAGGATTTCAGGCCTGAGATGCCAACACCTCCTAACATAAAACCTATTGACATTAATAGGTCTTCGTTAGATAGCGTGATGAGAAATAGATATGGTAATCTCGTCTTATGGCGCAAGGTTTCTCACAACGCCCTGGAATCAACTACGAGAATACATATTCTCTCGTAATGGATGTCATTGCACTCCACTACCTTGTCAGTTTGGTAGTTTCCAAATAACTGAACATGCAGCTTACGAATGTGGTCACTACGTATCTCTATGGGGATCTAGATACGGAATATAATGAAGGTTCTTGTGGACTTCATTTACCCAAATCAAGTGTCTCTTGACCACGGAGCACGTTTGCAATGAGGGTGAAATGCTCACTAAAGTGACTATTTGATTGGGAAGGGATATGATGAACTATGCCCCTGCGTTTTCATGACAAGTTCTGAATTTGCAATTGTTGCGGTTTATGTTGATAAACATGATTGGAACCCTTGAGAGTTAAGGGAAACCGCGGAACACCTGAAATCCAAGTTTATGATGAAGGACCTTGGGAGAACACGGTTTTGTCTAGATTTAGAACTTGTAACCGTGTCAATAAATGCTTTGCATTTTGATAAAGTCAAAGATGCACTCCCATGGTCGTCCGTAGTCTTGGCCATAAGAGGGATCCGTTTCGTCCTAGGGATGATGACGAAAACGTGTTAATAGCAAAAGTGCTTACCTGTGTACAATAGGCGCATTATTGTACTTAGCACAATATAAGACCGGACACCTCAATTATTATGAACTTGTTGGCTAAGTATAGCCCCGCGCCACCACAAAGCCATTAGATTGGTATAAAGACAATCTTTCGATATTTAAGAGGTACAATTGATATGGGCTTGTTCTATCCCTACAGAGAGACAAGAAATGACGGAAGTGTGGGATCGAACCCTACAAGGCAAAATGCCACCTTCCGTGCTCCTCCTCCCCTCCATCAAAATGACAACAAGCACTTCTAAATATTGAAGTGAACCAAATCCGATCAGAGGATAATGTAGCGGACTTATTTACTAAGTCGTTACCAAAATCCACCTTCGAGAAACATGTGAAGAGCATCGGATTGAGAAAGTTATCCGAACTCCCATGGTTGTAACAATCAAGGGGAGATATTGACATCAGGGAGAGGCATGATGTCTACATGTTCGATTTCAAAGAGTGAAGGACGTGTTGTGCTCTTTTTGTCCTTCGACCAGGGTTATTTTTGTCCCACAGGGTTTTTGTTACCTGGCAAGGTTTTTAACAAGGCAACAATCAAAGCGTCATCACCAAGTTTGAGCGGCACAAGGGGGATATTGACATCAGGGAGAGGCATGATGTCTACATGTTCGATTTCAAAGAGTGAAGGACGTGTTGTGCTCTTTTTGTCTTTCGACCAGGGTTATTTTTGTCCCACAGGGTTTTTGTTACCTGGCAAGGTTTTTAACGAGGCAACAATCAAAGCGTCATCACCAAGTTTGAGCGGCACAAGGGGGAGTGTTGAAGGATATCGACATAATGTGTGCCTCTACAAACTAGGGTTTAGAGTTGTAATAGGAAAGTGTTCTAGGTATTCAATTGTATTACCTATTATGTACCTTGTAACTCCCTATATAAAGGGCTCCTATTATCAATAATAAACACAATTCTCTCATCAATATCTCTGCATTCCAATTTACTTCAACACCTTATACTTTTTTCAATATACAAAAGCTGTATAATTCACTTCTATAATTTACACTTGAATTAAAGTGATATACTGATGTGCCTGTGTTTTAATAAAGAGTGGTTCCATATCTTTTATTACACCTTGATTGGTTATGGTTTTTCCTTCCTGCAGAGATGGATTTGTTTTCGCTGCCAAGGAAGTTTCATTGCTTGATCCAGGAAGTCCGGGGAGGAGCTGTCTTTCTCAACTTCAACAGGTAACAAATTACATCTCCTGGTTGATTATTTTTACTTGGTCATGAGATTGATCAATCTTTACATTACGTTTTTGGCTTTCCCTTGTTCCAGGAGATTGAGTTTCTTAGTTGGCTTGAACACAAGAACATAGTTAAATACTATGGCTCATTTGAGGTACTTTGCCTTTCAAGCACTTTGAATTTTTACAACCTAAAAGTGTTTTGGTCTTTCTATGTGCACTTATCTGCCACAGTAAGTAATTATGCACGTCCATGTGTAGTACATAAGTTTGCTCCAAGTTCGTTTAGTTATATGAAACTTCTTTTTTGTTTTATAGTGATATCACATGAGACAGATGATCATTGATGATGATATGCATATGCCTTCAGAGAACTCCACTTTAATGTATAAACAAGTCCATCAAAAATCCGCAGTAGCTGATCTATTTTGCCTTTTTGAAATAGAGTTTACTATTTGTTTGTACTCTTTATTTAATTTTTGTTTGTTCTTTCATTCACACACAAATTCGTTATAGATAAATAGGAATTACCTTGTCAAAAGTGGGTCTTTCCCCTTCTTGTCAATAGTCAATACTATTCAATGCTTCTGTCAGAAATGATTCGGGTCATGTAATTGGTACTTGATGTACTGGGTTGAAGCACTTATGGCATTTTACAGGTGTTTTTCCATACTAGATTTGATTATCCTCAGTATTGTATTGAAGATAAAATTTCCAGTAGGGCAAGTTTGCTAAGTAAGCAGTAGATCTTAATAGCCCTGTTGTTTGTGTGCATCATTGTCTTATTTATATTTATCTAAATGATCTTGACAGTATGGAACAAATCTTTATGTGTATGGAGCATGCACCTAATGGATCCATTCGACAACTCTATCAGAGATCGTGTCTTTCATATTCTCGTGTCTCTAAATACACAAAAGAGATCCTTCTCAGTCTAAAGCATCTCCATGACCATAATGTGGTTCACAGGTAATTCATGTGAGATGATGTATAATCTGCAAAAGTTGTGGTTTCTGGATGTATTGATCTGACCAGATTTTGTATTTCCTTTGAGCATTTTGTTACATGGAATAAGTCATCTCAAAAGCAAATGATAAATAGAAGAAGTAAAAGAAATGTTGTTGCACCATCACAATATCGATCCATGTTCAATCTTTGCTGGAATGGTTTTGTCATTCTCATCTCTTTATTTCTCGTTTCCAGGGACATTGAATGTGCAAATTTGCTAGAATATTTTTGTTCACACATAATCTCATCTATTTATTTCTTGTATGAAGGGATATCAAATGTGCAAATATTTTAGTGGATGTTTATGGATCTGCGAAGCTTGCAGATTTTGGATTGGCAAAGGTTTGTCTTCTGTTGCTGAACATTTTTATTCTACCGTTTTCAATAGTAATCACAATGATCGTGAAGCTTTTCTCCTAATAGTATGATCTGTCCCCTTTTCCAGATAATCACCAAAATGAATGAAATTCAATCTTTGCAGGGGACTGCATTCTGGATGGCCCCTGAGGTTGGCCTTTACATTTTTTTCTTATCTATTTAACAGAGGAGTCCGCTTTTTATTATTATAATTGTTATATATTTTCAAAAGGAATTCTGCACTCTGATCCATTGTTGTTCTGTTTAGGTTAGCATGCTGAATTACCATAGTCAAAAAAATTATATTTCCAATAAGATTGATAACTTTATGAATCAGGAATGTAAATTTCTTGAACACAAAAATGAAAATGAAAATGAAAAGAAAGATTAATGTGTGCAAATGAGTTACTTATATTGCTGACCTATTGTGAGCGAATACCTGGTGTATCTGGTTTTCCCAGATAATTTGTCTTGTGACTTGCAATTTGAAGTTTCTGCTTTCCCAATAATATCACTTGCACAAAACTTTTCTGTATTTAGGTTGAATGAATCTCATATAACATTAAAAGCATGGCCCGCCATTGAAAACTTGAATATTGTACATTTTGTTTGAGGCTGCACAAGTAGATTCTGTCATGTCCAAAATTTTGCCAGTCCTTCTGAGTCGAGCTAAGCTTGTGCAGGTGTTTAGTGCAAAAATGAAGAACCAAGGTTATGGGCCTCCAGCAGATATATGGAGCCTAGGTTGCACTGTGTTGGAGATGTTAACAAGGCAGGTTCCCTACCCTGGTTTGGAACCGGTCCGTGCCATTTTCATTACAACTTTTACCTTTTATAGTTTATAATGACGATAATATAAATATATATAATATATATATATATATATATATATATATATGAGGTGATACATCTTTTCATGTATACGCTCAACAGTTTCAGGCATGTTTTAAGATTGCAATGGGGGAGCTCCCTCACATTCCTCATTTTCATTGTAAGGAGGTGCAAGATTTCATCCATCAGTGCCTACAAGTTAATCCAAATAATCGACCCACTGCTGCTCAGCTCTTATGTCATCCATTTGTCAAGTCTGGGCCTATCAAACTACCCCATATTGGAGATGGTCTTTGTATGCGGATGAAGGAAAAGAACTTTATGTAAGAGGATCGAGATTGTAATGGCTACGAGTATGAGACTAATAGTCATTTAGATTAACTGAGCTGTTAAGAGGCAGGATACTCATACAGATTCGTAAAGAATTCGAGCAAATTGCACAAAAGAGTATTCACAATGTTGTGACTTGTGTCCATCTTTGCTTCTGCAATTGCTTTAAAATTATGTACGTGTTTTATAATTTAAGATGCATTCCAGAAATGCATGGTCAACTAACTCAACTATCTCAAAAAGCCATTTTCCAATCACTTGGTATGAAACTATGAACTATTTCCATTGGCTAATGTGAATTTGACAGAGCATATAATCTTCATGTCCAAGTACTGATAAAAAGTTGCATTTGATCCACCAAATTTCAACGCTAGATCAACCTAAGTCCTCGGGTACTCATAAACAATGCCTGCTACAACACTCTTGCTCTCGCATGACCGTATGGTTTGCTCACAATAGCCAATGCAAATTAGGCGAGTGGCTTTCTTACCCTATATCTGACAAAGGAAGCATAACGAATTTATAAGCTAAGCAAAAAAGATCTCAATCCTTTTCCAAAAAAAAAAAAAAAGGAAAGATAGAGAAAACATGATTTCATGTTACCTTCAGTAAACCCTGATTAAGGTCATATGGAGGATCATAGCTGCAGTCTTTACTATTTCTATGCTCGAGAATACCTCTGATGTTTATGGATGCAACAATAGAAAGCTCTGTAAAACTCCTTAGATTTTTTACATAAAAACAAAAACTGAACTTTAATTTCAGTGTCAAATCCTAATTGCCATGCAGCACAAAACAAAAGTGCAACGGAGACACAACTAACGAAAGACAAAGGCTAACAAAGAAGAATATCAAGCCTCTATAGAAAGCAAAAAAGGAACTATTGTTGAGCAAATAAAGGGCGAAAGTTCAAGAGCAAGAAGAATATATAAAGTGGTAAAAGCTAGCACAAGTGAGAAATTAACACACACTTAATGAGGTGCATCCGTACGTGCGAACGTTGCGATTGTTACATGCACGTGCACTTACTATTAGTCCTTCCTAGCTTATATCGCAGTCGTCGGGACTCAGGACCTCAGCGTGACGAGGCCAGCTAGGGAGATATATATCATCTTAATTACTGTGTTCCTGCAATCCTGCAAGACATGTACCAGCAAAGATGAACCCCATTGACGCAGGAGATATTCTTCTTTTTTAGGTTGATGGTAGGGAAGTCGCTAGGAATGATAAAGTGCTCTATCGTGTCATTGAACTGCGTCCAAATCAAGATACCGGCACTCGCAACCGTTCGTCGTGGAGAAGTTGATCGATCGATGTACTTGCAAATTAAAGGAGATCAGAAGGCAAGTCCACCGGTGATGCGGCCATGGTACCACATCATTTGGTGACCCAGGTCAAATCGACCTTTCACGGTTACACCAAACAAGTCTTGCCCATACAGTAAATGCCTCATACTGACGGTCATAGCTTAGGTCAGGCAAATGACACTGGTCGTTACCCACAGTGACTTAGAGCAATTCCAATAGATTGTCTATATTTTAATTTTTCTCTATTTTAGGGAAAAATAAGCATTTTTTGGTCCAACAAATTCTCTATAACTATCATTATTTTAGGGAAAGTGATGAAAGAGAAAATCAAATTCTCTATATTTACAGCAAACTCTAAAATTTTAAGGAATAATCTGGAGATTTTAGAGATTGTTGTAAAATAGGAAATCTGTTGGAGTTGGAGAAGAAAAAAAAAACTAAAACTTTGACTTTTGTTTCCCTATAATATAGAAATTATAGAGACCCTGTTGGAGTTGCTCTTAGGTCATGAAATTTGAAATCAATCGTCATGCAATTTGAACAGCCAGTTTTAGTTGGTGATCAGATCATGTAAATGATATAAACAGTAAGAAAACAATTCTAAAAAAATTATAAAAATTACCTACTATTTATTTTAGGGGAAATGATCATTTACGCAATTTTAGCTTTAAAATTGCCCACTTACCCAAACACTCTAAGACATTGCCCACTTACTCAAACACTTTAAGAGATTATTTCACTAATACCCAATTAAGTATTTTTTTTATTCTCTTTTATTTATTTTTGGGACAATTTTGCCCTCTCCTTCTTTGTCACTTGGTGAGAGATGTCATCGGAGACCTTGCTGGACTCCGGTGACCAGTGACCTGGACCGATGACTGACTCTGGCGACCGGTCACCAAAATCCAGAATCCGGCTACAGGACTAGTGACCGGATTCAGGCGTTTGAATTTATTGCCCTCTAATAATACCCAGTAACCATATTATTGCCCTCCAATAATCATATTATTACCTTCCAATACTCTTTTTATTGCCTAGCAATAATCATATTATTGCCTCCTAATAATGATATTATTACCCCCAATAATCATATTATTACCTTTCAATAATCATATTATTGCCCTGAAGTGATCAGCGTGCACATGAGAGTTTAATAAGCATGAGCTTTACTGTAAAAAAAAAAAAGACAAAAAAAAAGCATGAGCTTGGAATAAGAAATTACAAGTTCATGTCAATTAACTCAATACAGCACTATGTTGAGGTGAAGCTGGAAATAGTGAAACCCAGCCACAATCCCACGTGAAACCCAGCCACCCTATTTGGGATTTGGGAATTTGGTTGCCAGTTGAAATAAGCTCAAGCAATGCCAAGACACCTAGTCTCTTTCTGTTGGAAAACTTGATTGAAAGCTATAATTGACACAAAGTGGCTACTGAATGACTTCGATGTTTTATTCATTGACTGAGGGGAATATAAATAGCAATACACGAAACAAACTTCTCAGAAAAAACTGGAATCCTAATCCCTCAAGTAAACAAACCCGTCTACTGTTGAGATACTCCTAAAGACCAGGTAAACTCCTATTGACTAGATAAACTCCAGTTGACTAGAACTAGTACTTATTCAAATAACAAATCAACATATAGTAAACAAACTAACTCAAACATCCCCCCTTAAACTGATGCCTTAAATTTCTTTAAGTATCAGTTTACATAGAAAGCTCCAGCAACCTTCATCTGCTCCATTGCCAACCACTTCTTTCCTTGAACACACACCCAGTAGACCTCGGAGTTTTACAAACACAGCTGACCTAAGAGGCTTGGTCAGTAAGTCTGCAAACTGATCTTTCGTTCTACAATGAACCATATCAATCACACCATCCTTGCACAGATCACGCAAGAAGTGGTATCTAACATCTATATGCTTGCTCCTTCCATGAAAAACCAGATTCTTTGAGAGCTTGATTGCAGATATGTTGTCGCAATAAATTGTTGTTGGACCTTGTTGCTCATAACTCAACTCCTCAAGCAACTTCCTCAGCCAAATGGCCTGACTAGCACAAGCTGTTGCTGCGACAAACTCAGCCTCCGTAGTTGATAAGGTCACAATTGGCTGTTTCTTTGAAGCCCATGAAACTGGTCCTGACCCCATCATAAAAACATAAGCAGATGTGCTTCTTCTATCATTAACATCACCAGCATAATCACTATCTGTGAATCCAACAAGCTCTGACTTTTCTCCCCTCTTATAAAGAACACCAAAATCAAATGTACCTTTTACATAGCGCAAGATTCTTTTTGCAGCAGAGAGATGTTGCTCTGTTGGACGTTCCATAAACCTGCTAATGAGACTTACTGAAAGCATGATATCAGGCCTTGTGGCTGTAAGATACATCAGACTTCCAACAATTTGCTTAAAGAACGTGCTACCAACTTTCTTGCCATCAGGATCCATAGTTAACTTCAGTCCCGGTTCTACTGGAATTGCAACTGCATTACAATCCTTCATCTCAAATTTCTCCAAAACTTCCAGAGCATACTTTCTTTGTGTGATGAAAATTCCAGCCGATGATTGTAGTACTTCTATACCAAGAAAATAGTGCAATCTTCCCAGATCAGTCATCTCGAACTCAGCCATCATAGAGTTCTTAAATTCAGTGAACATATCATCATCATTGCCTGTGTAGATGAGGTCGTCTACATACAAACAGACCGCCAAAAACTTTCCTGCAATTCCAGATTTAATGTAGAGAGTATGCTCATATGGACACCTTTGAAAGCCAGCATTAGAAAAGTAGGTATCTATACGACTATACCAAGCACGTGGTGCTTGTTTTAGACCGTATAGAGCCTTCTTTAACCTATATACCTTCTCCTCACTTCCCTTTTTCACATAAACAAGGGGTTGATCAATATATACCTGCTCTTGAAGCTCTCCATGCAGAAAAGCTGATTTCACATCAAGTTGGTAAATAGGCCATGAGTGTTGTGCAGCCATCGAAATCACAAGTCGAATGGTATCCATCCTAGCCACTGGAGCAAACACTTCCTTATAATCCACTCCAAACTTCTGTTTGTACCCTTTTGCAACCAACCGTGCCTTATGTTTGTCCACTGCACCCTTTTCATTGAGCTTGGTTTTATACACCCATTTCACACCAATTGTTTTCTGTCCTTTTGGAAGGTCCGTCAGCTCCCAAGTATCATTCTTCTCTATAGCTTTGATTTCTAAATCCATGGCTTTCTGCCACTTAGGTTCCTTCACTGCTTCTTCAAATGCTATAGGGTCACAGTCTGCAAATAAGGCAAAATGAGCAGCAGTATCATCATCATACAACTCACCTCCACTTTCATAATCCACCATCCATGCCGGCCTCTCTCTTGTGCGTTGAATTCTTGTACTAGATGGATCTGTTGACTGGCCTTCATTTTGATTATTAGCAGATGAATCTTCATTAGATGATTGCAACTGCTGGTTTGACTCTTTCTCAGTTTCTTCTTCATCAGGGAACACAGAAACTTGCTGCTGCTCCATTCCATTCCATTCCCATGAGTTGTCTTCATCAAACACCACATCACGACTGATAATTAACTTGTTGGTAATAGGATCAAACAACCTGTACGCCTTAGATTCCTCACTGACTCCAAGGAAGACACATTTCAAACCTTTGTCATCAAGCTTTTGTCTCTTCTCATCTGGAACATGTGCATAAGCTAGGCAACCGAAGACTTTGAAATGATCAACAGATGGTTTGTTCCCAGTCCAAGCTTCTTCTGGTGTCTTATCTTTAACAACAAGAGTGGGACTTCTATTCAGAACATGAACACTCCAATTAACTGCTTCTGCCCAAAAGCTTTTTGGAATATTTCTGTTCACCAACATGCTTCGCACCATGTTCAAAATTGTGCGATTTTTCCTCTCTGATACACCATTTTGCTGTGGTGAGTATGCCGCTGTAAGTTGTCTTCGTATTCCATGCATTGCACAAAAGTTTGCAAAATCATGTGAGTTATACTCACCACCACGATCTGTACGAAGTATCTTAATGGTCTTCCCAGAAGCATTCTCAACTGAGGCTTTAAATCTTTTAAACATAGAAAGAGCTTCTGATTTATGTTGCAAGAAATAAACCCAAGTCTTTCTACTACAGTCATCAATAAAAGTAATGAAATACCTCTTATTGCTGTTTGATGATGGACTGATCGGTCCACATATATCAGAGTGGACCAGCTGCAACACATCCTTAGCCCTCCATGCATTCCCTCTTGGAAAGGAATCTCGATGTTGCTTCCCAATAACACATTCTTCACAGATTCTTGATGGACAAATGATTTTAGGAAGGCCTCTCACCATATGTTTCTGCTGCAAGGTCTTTAAGCCATTGAAATGCAAGTGTCCATAGCGAAAATGCCATAACCAAGTTGCGTCATCCACCTTTGTACTAAAGCAGCTTTGAGTATCATTCACAATATGTAATGGAAACAACCGGTTACCAGTCATGTTGACTTGTGCAATTAAACCCCTTACTGGATGTTGAATGCGACAGCAACCTCTTTGCATGATGACAGTGTACCCTTTTTCTTGCAACTGACCCAAACTTATCAGATTACTTGTTAACTTTGGAACATAAAATACATCACATATTTTGATAATGTGATCACCAATTTTCAGCTTGATATTTCCCTTCCCCATGACAGATATTCTAGAATTGTTTCCAAGCTTCACAGTCTCATTAAATGACTCATCCAATTCAGAAAATAAAGACTTGTTACCGCACATATGGTTGCTGCAGCCAGAGTCCAGGTACCACAAGTTCGACTTTGCCTCCTTATCATGATAGGCCATCAACAAGGTTTCTTCTTCTTTCTCTTCTTTCTCAGCAAAGTTGGACTTCTCTCCTCTGTCATATCGCAAATTAGCAGTACATTCAGACTTAAAATGCCCATACCCGTGACAGCGGTAGCACTCAATGTTGGACTTGTCAAAACCTCCTCTACCTCTGCCACTGCCATCCCGGTTGCCTCTACCTCCTCTTCCTGTCCATGTACCTCGACCTCTACCCCTTGAGAATTCACCATTTGCTGCAACCTTCAAAGCAGCCTGCTCCGCTTCAGTACTCCGGTTGAGTTTTTGCTCATGAACAAGCAACGAACTCTGCAACTCATCAACTGACAGCTCATCTATATCCTTGGATTCTTCAATGGAGCAGACTATGTAGTTAAATTTCTCAGTCATAGAGCGGAGAATTTTCTCCACTATGGTGACATCTTGCATCCGGTCACCATGTATCCGCATCTTGTTGGCAATTGACATAGTCCTTGAAAAGTAATCTGAAACAGACTCACCATGTTTCATTTCAAGAGTCTCAAACTCTCTACGAAGTGCCTGGAGTTGCGAACGCTTAACCCTTGCATTCCCTTGGTACTTTTTCTTCATTGAATTCCATATTTGCTTAGATGTGTCCTTCACCAGAATGGTCTCAAGGACAGAACGATCAATTGCTTGGAATAGGTAATTCTTTACCTTGAGATCCTTCAGCTTCAGCTCTTCCAATGTTCTCCTCTGTGCAGCCGTCATCACCTCTCCGGCAGGGGGTTCTGCGATCCCGGGTTCAACGAGGCTCCAATACTCCTTTGACCTCAAAAAATTCTCCATTAGCATACTCCAATGATCATAGTGACCATCGAAGCGAGGGATGGAAGGTTGCAAATAGTTGTTGTCTGCTGACATATTTGCTGCTGTAAGTCACAAAGCTTCTGCTTTCTTTACCTCAGGCCCAGTGGGGGCTCTGATACCACAATGTTGGAAAACTTGATTGAAAGCTATAATTGACACAAAGTGGCTACTGAATGACTTCGATGTTTTATTCATTGACTGAGGGGAATATAAATAGCAATACACGAAACAAACTTCTCAGAAAAAACTGGAATCCAAATCCCTCAAGTAAACAAACCCGTCTACTGTTGAGATACTCCTAAAGATCAGGTAAACTCCTATTGACTAGATAAACTCCAGTTGACTAGAACTAGTACTTATTCAAATAACAAATCAACATATAGTAAACAAACTAACCAACAAACAGTAAACAAACTAACTCAAACACTTTCCAGAGTTGAACGGAAGGGACCTCAGGTTGTCAAGACTCTCGTCACTCATGTCAAGAACCTGGTGACAGTGCAGCAAAGCCTCGCCGCCATCTCCGGTGGCCTCCTTGCAGACATCTCCGACGTGCTTCAAAAGCTGGCCGAGCGAAGGCGACACGCTATGTGAGGCTTGTGGAAGTCGTCGAGCTCTATAGTGAAAAATGGGGATATCTAATTCTCTGACGCCAGTCAGAATTTCACCGGAGGGGAAGGGGAGATCGGAGGGGAGAAGAGAGAGAGAAGAGAGAGAGAGAGAGAGAGAGAGAGAGAGAGAGAGAGAGAGAGAGAGAGAGAGAGAGAGGGGATCTGGGGTTTGGATCGGGGATAGAGAGATTTGGTTTTAGTGGCAGAATGGTAGATTTGTAATATATTAATTGAATGTAAGATAAAATTGTAATTTTGCCCTTAAATTGGGTAAGTGGGCACATTAATCTCTTACTGGAGTAAGTAGGTTCATATTAACTCAAATTTGAGCATTTGGTCAAGATCCCTTTATTTTACCTCCCACAACCAAAAAATTTTCTTTCATATATAGTTCCACAAATTTTTTTCTTCCTCCTCCTAATCATAATAGCTTTCATCTTCCTAATAAAAGTGTCGGTGGCTCATAATAATCAATTAATAATAATAGCTTTTGTCTACCCAAAAAAAAAAAAAATTGTGTGTAACTTTTCCTTCACATAAGATATTTATTTATACAGGGTTCTTCTAGTGAGAGATCCATTTTTTGGTCTTTTCTAGGGATAGAGCATTAGACCAGCTTTTCGATCACATTACGACATCTCAACCGTTCATTTTTTAGGTCATAACATGTAGATCACTTATGCAAATTTTCAGCCAAATTGATTATTGCTAAGGCATTCAAAATGGTGATTTATGATTATAAGTATGAACGGTTCAAGTTCGACAGATTTGGTTCGTCCATTGATTTAATCTAGTTTGATACCTTAACAATCACCGATTTCGCTGAAAATTTGCAGAAATGATCTACACATTAGGACCTTAAATCTGAACTGTTGATATGCGGAAATGTGATCGAAAAGTTGATCTAATGCTCTATCCCTAGAAAAGACAAAAAAAAAAAAAAAAGGATCCCTTAGTAGAAGGGCCCTTTTTATTTATATGTTCAAAAATGATTTGGTTGGAGGGTTTTCAAAAATGTTTATCATTACTATTTTGTGTGTGTGTGTGTATTAATTTCTCATTTACATTAAATAAATTAATAGAATATTAGTGTCATGCCCCCTAGATTTGACCAAACGGGTGGACATAAACATCAAAAAGCAGTGAACAGTATTCTAACCAAGAGACCTAACGGATGAACTTGCTCTAAATATGACATCGTGTTTCTGTTTATGCTCGCTTGCTCCACTATGGATTGATCGATACCGTATCATCAGCAAAATTATACAGTTTGCACTTTATATTGGTGGCTTAGCATTATCACGACGGATCAAAAGCCCTAATATTTAAGATAAAGTCAGTTACGTACCTTAGAACTATCTTCAGTATTATAAGCAAATTCTATATCCTCATCAGAGGTCGTTGAATGGAGAAATTGAGGAGCAAAAGGAGTAGAGGATCGAGTGTCCTCTCTCAGTCATCATCATAGGGTCGGCTATAGCTTGTAAAGTATATCGGAGTGCATTGCTTTCATGATTTATAGGGAATACGCGTTGTCCCACCCATATTACTAAAACTACAAACAAAAGTTGTGCCATGTTTTGCATAGGGATTCGAGGGATTCGATCCCCTTCTTCTTTAAAGTGTTCTTTGTAAGTTTGTTAAACCAAACCTAGCTTGTGGCTACCAACAAGCATTCACAACTGCTCTTTCTTAAGCAAAAAGCTAGGCTATATATCTAGCAAATTGACCTGTACATGATTAAAAGTTCAGAATATTAATTTGGTTCTGAAATTAACTTTTAACTGTATATGTGGGTGGAAGTGGCTGGTACGTATTAGCTTTCCAGGGGGACTTGTTTTACACTCTGGCCAACCCAAAGTTTATGATCATGATCATGATGAGGATAAGTGCTTTCTTCAACTTTGAATGACCCATTGACATGGCAATATGTATAGATGTTAGATTCCTTTCACTATGTGATCGAGTGGCATGTATACATTGGTAGTGTGGAACGAGAAACTAATAGGGCTACTTGTAATAATTCACGGGAAAAAGAATAGGTCACTGTAATTATATAAATGCATCATAAGTGGCTACCCTTTTATCATTTTCAGGGTCATGACTTTGTATGAGAATCATAATTAGAGGTATCATCTCGACTCGATGGATCTGTAAATCTTTTGGGAATTTTAAGCGAGCAATGAAGAACAAAAATTTACTAGATTACAAATTGAATGATATATATTACTTTTTATTTATTAATATTTACAATAATATTAGAGCAAGATACTAAATGAATTCACATTTTGAACCTTAAAATAAGGGGGGTGAAATTTGCTTGCACACCCCTCTTTACATTTGGCACACCCTTCATAATTTTTTAATATTTTCTAATCTCCTCTTATATTTATTTCCCATATTACCCTTCTTCTCCAACATTTTTCTTCAGTCTCTCTCTCTGTCTCTCGCTCTCGTGCTCCTACCGGCGATCAGATTCCATCTTCACCGTCCGGCCATGACACGACGGCGGACCACCATCAATCGAAGCGTTTCTTCATCGTCGACCTCTTGGTGGTCTCGGATCACCAGGCATTGGCTGTAGAAAGAGAATCGAAGGCCCGAAGTTCATGATCCTCTGAAGATTTCTGGGCAAGTTCCGGCAACTCCAGCGTCTGGCCACCCCACGACGACACACCGGCGCCATTCTCTTCGTCTCGACGTCGTCGTCACACTTCTTGTGGTAGTTTGTTCAATCGTTGACTGCGGAGGAAGAATCGACGATGAGAAGTTTTTGGAGCTCCGGCCGTCATCATCGAATTCCGACCACCGGGACACCACTGGAGTCATCCTTGACCTGGATCTTCATGCACCAGATGTGCTTGCGATTCCCCCACTGCAAAACGAACTCGGACGTCGTCGTTTTATCAAGACTCGATCTCAACAGCAGTGAGCTATCCCCTCCAGTTCTGTCTCTAGAATTCTTGGTGTTGTTAATATTGGATTGCCTCACATAGTCTCTTTCCATCTCCTTTTGTATGCCTGCCCACCAGAAATCACAGCGGTTGGTTTTTAGTTTTGATAGATGGGTTGTTTTGATTGTTTCGGCTGTCATCCGAGTTCATTGTGCTTGGCGATCAGTCTGTAACTCTGTATCACTGTGCTTCGAATGCTTTGGCCCCCTCTCTGATGGCTGCAGAAGCTTTGGCTCTGCATCTGGTCTGTTCTCTTTCTACTTGAGAGGATGAGATATAGCTTTGAGTTTGTTGGAGCAGAAGGGTAATATGGGAAATAAATATAAGAGGAGATTAGAAAATATTAAAAAATTTAGAAGGGTATGCCAAATATAAATAGAGGTGTGCAAATTTTACCACCCTAAAATAAAGTTGTGTGTATTTCCCATATCATATTTTACAATGATGACAGTGGGCCATATGGCTCAGGCCACCATCACTTAAGCATAAAATTGCAGAATGTTGATCGGAAGAAAATGATGGAGGACCTACATGCTCTACAATTCCATGAATATGATCATGAGCATCACTCGAGCCTTAATTAGCTGGGCTAACACTTAACTAACGTGGTAACGTGATAATCTTACTTGACTTTGTTCTTTATAAAATACGAGGATGTCACTTTTACTCAAATAATTCAATAATCTTGCTGAACTTAGCAAATGCAATTATAATCCAACTATTGACAACCTTTATTACAATAAGCATATGATTAGCAACTCTTAATGCGGCTGGTGCCTTTTAATTGGAGAATTCTAAGCTATAATTTCTTTACCGAAGATGACTTTGCAATAACATTGCAGAGAATCGATTTAGGACACTATTTATTTTATGGAGAAAATTAATATGACCAAAGTACTAAACTACCAATGGCTGGTTGTTAATTTTTTTTTTTTTGGCCCAGTATAGGTTGTTATAATGTTAAGGTATCATATGTTTCAATGTAATGGAGCTTGAAAGTAAGAATCATATATGCATTATAAATGTAAACATGAAAATATGACGACAAACTTTATTTAATTTTTTTTTTTGAAAGGGGTTTGGAACCCAGTCTAGCTGGGAGGCTCAGCCCCACGCCCAGTTCCATTTATTATATTAAAATTTTACAACGGGGGGGACATAAAACCTGAACCCCGTGCTACAGAATAACAATGACAATAATCCTCGTAGAATACATCCTGAATAATAGCAGGAGTCTCATCTAACCCAGAAACACTAGCAAGGTGTGCAAGTCTATGTGCAACACCATTTGCTTCAAGGTAGATATGCCGAATTCTGATTGATTGAAAAGCAGTCATGTAGTCTTTACAATCATCTAAAACTCGACTTACCTCCGATAAATTCTCCTCCTCGCTATTGAGAGCAGCAATCAAAAGGGCAGAGTCGTTTTCAAAGTCAATTTCCGTCCAACCTTAGTGTATACCAAGAAGAAGACCCGCTCTGCACGCCTCCGCTTTCATATGGATATTCACAATTTACGAAACAAAATTCTTTTTTTTCTTCAAAGAAAACAGATTCCTTATTCGTATGTTATACATTACATATGTATTGATAATCTTATGCATAAATGCGTAATATTGCATTCAATATATTGTGTTAAATCTATACATCTCTTATCATTTTCAGTTTTATTTTTTTTTAATTAAGGGAGGTTCTTAAGTTGTTGGAGATAATTATCTTACCACTAGTCTAGACTTAACCGCAGCTTTAAAGGAGAAGTGTTAAGATTCAACTTTATACGCCTAAAATTTTTATTAAAAAAGAAGAAGAGGAAAATGTAGCACATTTTTTTAGGGTGGTTCTAGTTGGACCTCCAAATTTGCTATTTTGACCTCTCATACTTAGTATACCTCTAATTTACTTTTTAGAATACGTGAAAAGCTAAGTAGATCTCTTTATTTTTACCAAAACACTCTTGAACATGAGATACAACAATCTGTTACTCTACTTTTTATCTCTATCTTCAACCACGATAAGAAGAATGAATCAAAATCACATGATATTACTCTCTTATTAGTGGGTCTCTCCTGGTTGGAAGATCGAGTAATAACTATATCATAAAATTCAATGTTAGTTTAAGGAAATTTCCAAATCAGATTGTTTTAAATTTATTTTTGTATTAAATGATGAGTCATCTTCGTCCTATTGCTCTTTGTAATGTGATTTATAAGTTATGCTCTAAAGTGATTGCAAACATACTGAAGGTGTTTCTTCTAGCTATCGTCTCTCCTTTTCAAAGTGCATTTGTGCCAGGGAGACTCATTACAGATAATATCCTTGTGGCAAATGAAGTAGCTCATTTTGTCCATAACAATAGGGAAGGGCAGGATGGTTATATTTCTTTGAAATTGGATTTGAGTAAGGCTTATGATAGTATGGAATGGACGTTTTTGAGGAAAATTTTGGAGCAGTTTGGGTTTGCTTATGCGTGGATAGAGGTGGTTATGCAGTGTGTTTGTTCTGTGAGATATTCTTTTTTGGTTAGAGGTAAACCAAGAGGCTTGGTCATCCCAACTAGAGGATTGAGACAAGGTGATCCCTTGTCACCCTATCTTTTTCTCTTAGAAGCAGAAGGGTTCTCTACATTACTACAGAAAAAACAGCGTTTGGGATTATTTCCTGGTATTGCTATTTGTTCAGGGGCTCCTTCGGTTAACCATCTTTTATTTGCTGATGATAGCATGCTCTATGCTCAAGCTACACAGGAAGCTTGTTTTCAGAGCAAAGATGTTATACAGACATATGGAAGAGCTTCAAGCCAAGTGGTAAACTTTCATAAAAGTTATGTTATTTTTAGTAAGAATGTCAGTGATTATGAGCAAATTAGAGTGGCTAATCTGTTGGGAGTAGAGGTGGTGGACTATCATGAGCATTATCTAGGCCTCCCAACTTATGTGGGGCGGAAGAAGACAACCACTTTTCTATATATTGAGGAGTGGTTAGCTGAAAAACTGAAACATTTGCAAGGCAAGATGTTGAGTGGTGCAAGGAATGATATTTTGATTAGAGTTGTGGCTCAAGCTCTACCGAATTATGCTATGAGTATTTTTCAATTAACCAAAAATTGTTGTGAAGATCTTAAGCAGATGTGTGCTTGTCTGTGGGGAAGTACGAAGGATAAGCAAAAAATATATTGGAAAAAATGGGATGATTTATGTCACGCCAAGGAAATGAGAGGTATGGGTTTTAGAAGTTTATTTGAGTTTAATTCTTCGATGTTGGCTAAGCAAGCTTTGAGGGTTGCTTCTAACCCGAAGTCTCTTGTGGTACAATTGTACAAAGCTAGGTATTATCCTAATGGTTCATTTTGGAATGCAAAAGAACATGCTACTCCTTCTTACTATTGGAGGAGTATTTTTGCTACTAGAAATTTGTTGCATGAAGGAGCTCACTGGCATATTGGGAATGGGAATAATGTTCTCATATGGTCAGACTCTTGGATTTCTAGTACTGTAAATCACAGGCCGTAGCTGTTGGGATTGGGGCAGGATGATTTGGCTAAAGTAAGTGAAGTGATCATCCCTCCTAATGTATGAGATGAGCACAAAATGTGATGTAGGACGAGAATGTGCCCAATTTAGCCAAAAAATCATAAAAGCAAAGAAGAGACGTAGAATCAAGAAGAGTGATTGGAAAATAGGTAACTCACGCGTAATGAGATTATTAGCCGCTGGAATATTCAAGAAGATTTGGTTTTGGACTTTTCAGGTTTCTCGTGTGAAGAGTCAGGTTTTGATTTTGAATCAGATTTGACTAACTTTTGGCCAGAATGTCTGTTTGAGACGCATGATACCTTTCCGGAATGGGAACGACGAGATCTTCAAGACTCACTTTAGTGAGCCCTGTCAGATTTAGGCCGAAATGTATCATCTTAATAATCCGATTCGTGATTTAATATTTTTAGACTAGTTTTACATTATTTTTTATTTTAGGTTTTCTAGTTTACTTTGGATTTGTTTTGTTTTTACCCATAGGCTTTAGGGTTTCATTGTTAGTCGCCCTAGGGTTTATTTTCTTATAAATAAGCCGCCTTAAGGCTGCAGAATGTATCTTTTATCATATTATCAATCAAAATTGAGAGTTTTCTCTTTTATCTCTGGTGGACTCCAGAATCTTTGTTTTAGGTTTATTGCTGGTAAACCTAGTTATCAATCCGCCCGCGTCAGTTGGTATCAGAGCAGGTCTTCCCTGTCTCTTTTATTTACCTTGGTAGCAATGGGTGAAGTTACAAAAGCAGATATTGAAGCTCTTACAGCAGCGTTTACCGCTGCCATCAACTCCATGAACAATCAAATTGGAGAAATTTGTGGATTGTTGGGAGAGAGGAACAATAACAACAACAACAACAATCGGAATAGAGGCGGGGAAGGAGGCCAGCGGGCTAGAGCTCCACGTGGTGGTGGAGGTGATATTAATTATGATTCCGAGGTTCTCATAACCAAGGCTGATATTCCTTACTTTTCTGGTCACATGAGCGCGGAGGATTTTCTGGATTGGCAGGTTGAAGTGGATAGATTCTTTGAGACCATGGAGGTTCCAAAACACAAGCAGGTTAAGATGGTTTCTCAGAAGTTAAAGATAGATGCTGCTTATTGGTGGGATCAGTTGCAAAGCTCTCGTCAGAGGCAAGGCAAAGAGCGTGTTCGGACATGGCGCAAGATGAAAGGTCTTCTTAGCGAAAAATTTCTACCAAGAGATTTTTCAATCAAGAATTATTCTCCTAAGGTTTTCGAGAAGAAGTTAGAGTTCAAACTTTCTTTGCCTGTTGAGATTAATAGTTTATCTGAAGAAAAGCCAGAAGAGTTTCTAATGGAAGGAGCTCCACAAGAAATCATCCATGATAACCAAGAAGAGGTTAAAGATGAAATTGTTCATGTAGACATGGTTATTAATAATGAGGAAGTCTCGGAGCCTGAAATAAATCACTCAGAACCAGATATCATTCGAGAAACCTGAAAAGTCCAAAACCAAATCTTCTTGAATATTCCAGCGGCTAATAATCTCATTACGCGTGAGTTACCTATTTTCCAATCACTCTTCTTGATTCTACGTCTCTTCTTTGCTTTTATGATTTTTTGGCTAAATTGGGCACATTCTCGTCCTACATCAAAATGCGTACCACTTTTGGTCATGCAGATGCATAAGCTATTTTGGCAATTCCTTTGAGTTCTAGGTATCTTGATGACAAATTAACTTGGCATTTGGAGAAGAAAGGTATGTTTACTGTCAAATCTGCATATCGTCATGCCTTTTCTAAAAGTGCATCTTCTCTTTCTCCTTCTGTTGTGAGTAATCAAAGAGTTTGGAAGAAAATTTGGTATGCCAAAATTCCTAACTCGACCAAGGTTAATGCATGGAAGATTTGTCATAACATTTTACCTACCTTAAACAGATTAGCATCTAAGAATGTGCTACTAGAATCTCATAATTGTATTTTTTGCAACGAAGTGGAGACAATTATTCATCTATCCAGAGATTGTGTTTTCACTAGAGAAGTATTGCATGAATACCAATTCACAGATTGCTAGTAATTGTTTTAGTGGGGATTCTGATCACTTGGATGCTATCAGTTGGTTGAATCTTTGTTCTGGGAAACTATCAAAGACAGTGTTTGATCAGTTGTTGTTTTTTCTTTGGGGAATTTGGAAAGAAAGGAATGCAAGAGCGTGGGAAAATAAAATCGCTTCAGCTTGTGATATCGCTCTCATGGCATCTATCAGACTGAGTAATTTCATTTTTCACAATACGAAGCCACAAAGTACTCATGGGGCTAGAAAAATTTTGAAGTGGAAATGTCCTCCTCTAGGTTGGTTGAAGGCGAATATTGATGGAGCTTACAATCCTGTGTCTGGCAGGGCAGCTATTGGATTCTTGGTTAGAGATTCTCAGGGGATGTTTTTTGGAGTAGTTGGGAAGGTAGTGACTCATGTTCAATCTGTTGAACATGTTGAACTCATTGCTTGTAGGGAGGCAGTGGATTATGTGTTAGAACATGGGCTTTTTCCTGTGTTGTTAGAGACTGATTGTTTGGTTTTGAAACAACAATTGTGTTAAGAGAAGCTGCAGAATTCTTCGAATCTTGGAAGGTTATATGAGGATCTCAGACTAGATTTAGATGCAGGGCATCAAGTTCAGATTGTTCATGCTAGAAGGGAGGCTAATAAAGTTGCACATATGTTGGCAGTGTTTGCTGCTGAGTCTAACTAAGTGTTCTTTTGGTCTAATACTCCATCCTTTATTCAAGATGTAATTGATTCTGAAAAATCAAAAATGTACTCCTTAATCTCTTTGTCAATTATCAATAAAGTCTAACACCATTCAACTTAAAAAAAAAAAAAACTATAGAAATTATTATTTTTACTTAATTATTTTAGGTAAATTATAAAACTATACAGACAATATAAAAAAATTTCAGAAAAAAAAAATTTAATTGAATGTTATACTTAGGGGAGGTAAGAAGAGTTTTTTTTTTTTTTTTTTTTTTTTCTCCTTTTGTCCTTACTTGTCTTTTTATACAACTTGACAAAATTTATTAATAATTAAAAAAATTAAAAGTCAAAATATCAAATTTGAATATTCAACTACGTTTTTTATCTATACGTACTATTATTAAGAGAAGAGGGTTTGTTAGCCAAAATCCAAAATTTTGACATAAATGACCTTAGAAATTTAATAAACTTTGAGAATTAATTAAATCATAAGGATAGTTATGACATTTATAAAATATATTTTTATTAAAAAAATAAATAAAAACATAACCCACAACCCATTTTTCTCTCTCATTATCTCTTCTCTACAATAACAGTTTTCTTTTTGTTTTCAGAAAAAAAAAAATAAATAAATACTTACATATGCAAAGCATATGTGGAGAAAGTCGAGTTTTATTTATTATTTTGGCAAATAAATGGTTTGGAATTCGAGATCTCCCAAATAGCCACGCGCTTCAGATGCCTAGTTGAGCTATTGAGGAGGATTAAGCGAATTTTTTCCGCTAATGTTTGGTTTTTCCGTCACTAAGCTAATTACACACAGTCGTTACCCATTAGAAAGACGCCACGTAGAACTGCCCGTATGAAGATGTGCTTGGCATTGGTCTGTCGTGAATGATTGTGTCAGCTGCTGAGTTTGATATCACGACCCTTTTCTAATAAATGTTTAAATGCACGCCGAACGGTCGCGAGTGGGTCCCGTTAAAGGCGCTCTACGTGGGGCCTCAACTATTATCCATACCTGGAGGTGCGGTTCCGGACCTATTATTTGAATTTTTTCGAACGTTATGATCTCTTCGCAGGTAGTGTGCCCCCATGCCATGCCCAATCGTGTCCCATTTCCTTGTTTGCTTCCAATTTTTTTTTCAATAGCCACAAGTTTTATTTAATCATTGTGCACAGAATATTAATCTTGGCCCAGATATTTACCTTATTGAATTAGTTTATTATATATATATATATATATGTGTGTGTGTAATTCTCCTAATTCAGTCAGTCCTATATCAATTAGAGAAATTATTCCATTATTTTTCTAGCTTATCCCAAGCTGTGATATAAGGAAACATGTGCAGCCAACATGAGATAACATGTGTGACATATCTCAAACAAGGAGAATGGTGTTACTCATGTCTAAGATATGTCATCGAGAATACCTATATTTTCTATGTCTATTTTGATTTTTTTTGTCAGTTATGTATTTCAGTTTTGGATGTGTTTTAATGTATTCTTAAAATGCCGAATAACTTAAATAATGACTATTTTAACAACTTTACTAAGATGTGTAAATTAATAAATAACCAACATGTCATATCTCATAGTCACAATATTAAATCTTGTATTAGAACATCTCCAACAAACTGCTTATTTCAAAGTAAATTTTAAAATTGGACTAACTTTAAGGAAAAGTATCACTTACAGACTACCTAAACTAAAGTTAAATTTAGTTTTAGCTAAAATCTATACCTACATTTAGAGCATCTTTAGCAATGCTAGCCATTTTTTAGTTAAATTTGGGCTAAAATAGCTAGAAAGTCATTTTGGCTAGCCACTTTAGAAATACGTCTGTATCAATGCTATTTATTTTAGCTAATTTTAAATTTATATTATTTTTTAAATGATGATTAAAAAGTTTAAATGTATTTATAAATTACATAAAATAACTTAAAATGAATGTTTTAAATTATAGAGAGCTTCATCTCGATCTCTATATTTATGAGCGAAATAGCTAAAAGTTATAATAGAGAGTCACTTAGGAGTCTGGTGCAGCTGCTAAAATAGATAAAAAGCTAAACATGCTTTCTAAAATAGCTAAGAAGCTAAAATAGAGAGTCTGCTAAAGATGCTCTGGTAGATAGAATTTAACTTGATGTTAAATCTCTCGACGTGCAAATTTTTTAGTTACAACTTTCTTTCTTCTTCTATTTTTTTTTTAAAGTATTTGACTTACAAATAACTATCATTAGTGATGGAGCAAAATTCATGAACTTGCTAGCTGTATTTTGTTTTCAACTAATTTAATTTGTGAAAATAGCTATCACCGTTGGAGATACTCTTACAGTTTAGCACTAGCTTTAGCTTATGAATCACAATTTATCATATAAAAGTTTATTTTACTAACAGTCTATTTTACTTTGAACCTTAAGTTCTACATATTATGGGTTCGAATTATTATTATTATTTTTTTTTTGAAAAAGGGGTTTGGAATCTAACCTAGTTAGGAGACTCAGCCCCACGCCTGGTTCAATTTATTATATAAATAGTAGTAAAATTTTGCACCGGGGGGGGACATAAAACCTGAACCCCGAGCTACATAAGAACAATGACACATATCCTCGTAGAGAACATCATAAATAATAGCATGAGTCTCATCTAACCAAACATCATCAATAGCAAAACAACTAGCAAGGTGTGCAAGTCTATCCGCAACACAATTTGCTTCACGGTAAATATGATGAATTCTAACCGATTGGAAAGCATCAAGATAATCTCTACAATCAATTTTATTAATATATTGAAATCAATTTTATTGACTTTCATCCTAGTTAGTAGGTTTTTACTTTTGTCTTGATTTCATCCTGGGTGGAAGATGAATTATTTTTTTTTACTCATTTTGTAAGCTACCTGCTCTGCACTCTCACAAGTTCGAAAATTGTAGAAGTATGGTTCGCAGCAGCGACGGATATTATGTATAGGATTCCAAGTTTCTGTTACGTACTAACTTAGATTTTACGCCCATATTGGGTATGTGATGCTAGCTAATAGGTTAATCCATGATTATGACCAAAGATAACTAGAAACATTGGTCGGTTACTGATTTCAACAACCATTTCTATCTGATAGAGACACTTAGCCAACCTAGCTAGTCGGCCATTTGAATGCTAATTGGACGTGTGCATATTACTTATATCAATATTAGATGATTAATTAAGTTGATCTTAATATATGATTTTGCGATCCACGCCTTATAGGCTCTTACTGCCTTAACCCTGCTCATACGTAGAGCTATATTCTTGGCTTAAGTTTGTATACGTAGATTTTTGGATGTGCTACATATATTATTCATATATTTGAAATATGATCTACAAGAAATATAATTAGCGTTCATCACTATATATTTGAGAGGATAAAAAGGTACGTAATTAGCAAATATCGTCAAATTTTTAACAAAAAATCAAAAATTAGACTACTTTTTTTAAGAGTGGCTTGAATTTTGAATCTAGGAAAATAATAAGATGACGCTATTTGTGAAGTGTGCAAAACGAAATGGACAAATGCACCCGCGTACTTCCAAATATATTTGTAATGGCATGGCTTGTGTTCAAATATTAATCTAACTAATAGTGCTTTAATTTGAATTGATATGGATAAGTTTTGTCGTTTATTATGCAATGGTCGCAATACTTAGCAATCACGATGGAGATGGTTGATTCGTTATCATCTTCAAATTGATTCTTCAAGCTGGCTTCATTCTCTGGATTTCTCCTCACTCGATCCTTTTTTTCCTTTACACATATCTTGGTGTATCTGCTTATCTCATTTTCAGAGTATAACGTCGAAACGCTCCGATCTCTTTTGAGATGGCAACAAAGCTGAATATATATAGAATAGGATTACTAATTTGTGTTTTGCTTCTACGTACTTCATTAGTTTGGCATTCGTCTCCTCCACCTAACATTATGTTATGAGCAATGACTCCATGTGTTTTGCTTCCCAAATTGTGCTTCAAAATGAATGACATTCCACTTTTGTTTTCTTTGCTTGTGTTGAAATGGAGAGTTGTTCTACTTTCTTCTTGTTTTCCTTTTTCTATGAAGATTTAGGTTTCATGTCCCTTTCTTATTTATCATAATTTATTTTATTTTATTGTCTTATAGATAGCATAAAATGGAGGTGTACAAGTTACTTCATTCGGATATTATAGCACTCTATAATGTAATTGACGACATATATAAACTAATCTCGCCTAATATTCTATTCAACTAAAAAATATTATCACACTAAAATCGAAACATGGGTTGTGTTAGATATAAAATTTTAACTACTATTTTTTAATTTTAGAATAAAACGTGTATGACATGCATACAATCATAGTAATTGTGACTAATAGTATGAAAGTTGTACTCAATTGTTCACTAACTTCTTAATAAATACAACTTATGTAACAAACGACATGACCTAACATGTTGTCTACAACACCATCACTATAGAGTTTGGACTTGAATTATGTTGAGAAGTGAAAAGTTAAATCCGGAACTCAAGCTCTTGCAATTCTACATCTTAAATAATTGAACTCTATCGTCAATACAGTGATAGAGTAATCTCATCTAATATACAATGTCTGAATGTATTCAAAAATAAATAAACATCTTGCGGCAGTAAATATTATTTACAAATGTTATTAATTCGGGACGATAAAACCTGAATTAAAATTGGATTATTTCCACACATGCGTCGGTACTTATGATCCAAAATAGGTAATTGATCCTGTTTACCTTCAAAATATGGTTGGGTTTGATCGAGCTTGCAGAATCAAATGATCTATCTAGAACGTCCGAATCTATGCTCTCTAACTAGGATCTAAAATAAGCCTTTTAAATCTTTCCCACGCGCCATAAATGCGGTTGGTGCGGGCATCTGGCGGAAAGAATTGTTGTTATTTATTTTTGAAAAATTCAAAACCAATTCCGTTAAAAAAAAAATATAGTGGGTAACAGGATTAAACCCGAGAGGCTCGGATTCAGGTTCGGGTGAAAAGGCAGTTGGAGCATAAAGCAGAGAGCTTGAAATTAAAACAGAAAAAAAAGAGAGAAGAAAAGCTAAAGGTCATGGACTCACTCTGAGAGAAAGAGAGAGAGAATGTGAGAGAGTGGGTGTCTCTCTAAATTGGAAACAAAGAAACCTTTTACATCCAACCTCAACAACAACAAAGATAGACAGCTGCTCTCCGTTCCTCTCTCTCTCTCTCTCTCAGAACCTCACACTATTCTAGAGTTTTGGTGTTCTAGATAGATCTTTCTGCGAAATCGATTCTGCTTCCTCAGGAACCGGCAACGCAACGGAGAGATAATTTTTAAGTTAAGCTAACTTTTACGAGTTTGGATTTGATTTCCGACTGCTTTGTTGTTAAATTTGGTGGAGAAGAAGAGTGAGGAATTGTTGTTGTTGTTGTTGGGGAGCTATGGCGGCAGACGGAGGGGCGCTTTCGATGTTTTCGGTTGTGGAGGATGTGCTTCAGCAGCACGGTACTAGTCGAATCGGAGATCTTGATTTGGTGGAGTCTAGAAAAGCTGAGCAAGCCGGTAGGATCACACTCTCTCATTTCTAATTCTCGTTTCGTTTCGTTGTTCTTCTCCTTTCGAATTGAAGACTGTGTTTTCGTGTTCTCAGACACCAAACAGATGATCAGCTCTCTCTCTCTCTCTATTGTGTTTCAGTTTAGCTTTACCAATTGATATAGTTCAAGAGTTTTTGTTTAAATTCACATTAAGGCTAATCGGAGATCGTTCTGAAGCAATGTGGGCAGCTAATTTACTTGTTATCTTTTTAGTTTCTCCAAATTTTGTGACATTTGCTGAGAGAGTTGGGCGGTTCGCATTTTATTTCGTTGATTAAGCTAAATGCATGAGCTTTTTTGTGTAGCATCGAGAAGAAATGAGGCGGCTGGGTGGCTTAGAAAGGTGATTGGTGTCGTCGTGGCTAAAGATTTGCCGGCAGAGCCTTCTGAGGAAGAGTTCAGGCTTGGATTGAGAAGTGGGATTATCCTCTGCAATGCTATCAATAAGGTTCAACCCGGAGCAGTGCCCAAGGTGGTGATCCTGATCCTATAGTTTTCCTTTATCTCAATTTTCACTTTCAGATTACACATGTGTATCCCTTATATACCTTTGCATATATATGTTGCTCTTCAGGTGGTGGAAAGTCCATCTGATTCAGCTTTGATCCCTGATGGAGCATTGTCGGCGTTCCAATACTTTGAGAATCTGAGGAACTTCCTTGTTGCTATTGAGGGGATGGGGCTGCCTACATTTGAGGCATCTGATCTTGAACAAGTATGTGTTCTTTACATAAACCAAATTCTGGGGGATTGATAATGATGAATTAAGGATGGACATCAAATCCTTGGGAATATTATAAACTTCAAATATAGATTATGCACATCAAAACCTTAGGAACTTGGAGTTGGATAACTATAATTTCGGAGTTTGATTTCTTTTGAGAAAAGGTACTTGTTTGATATCTATATTCTTTTCTATTTTTATTTTATTTTAAGGGAGGCAAATCCGCAAGGGTTGTAAATACAGTTCTGGCGCTCAAATCCTACAGTGAGTGGAAACATACGGGAGGAAATGGGACATGGAAATTCGGTGGAAATGTAAAACCAACCACGTCCATCAAGTCTTTTGTGAGAAAAAATTCGGAGCCATTTATGAATTCCTTGTCAAGGACCTCATCAATGAATGAAAAATCTTCAAACTCTTTCACCTCTGATCTCGATTCTAATCAAATGGTTGGTAATCTAAACTTTAACTATAGTTAAAGTTGTTTTTTGGACCTGTGCATTCACAATTGAATTAGAGGAATGACCACAAGCTTTTTTCTTTCGTATTTGCATGTTTGCAGACTAGTTCCCGCTCCTTGAGTATGCTTGTTCGTGCAGTTCTGTTAGATAAGAAGCCTGAAGACGTTCCAATGGTAAGGGCTGATATTAGTTGTTTTCTAGTATAGATGGGGAAGCATTCTCTCATCTGGTACTACACATATCTGCTACTTGAGAACTTTTGTTTACAGAGTCATCCCAAGTATGTGTTTGACCAACCTCTTAGATTAATATCACCACTTACAGTAATATTACTGCAAATTTTATCTTCTAATATAACGGGTCATTTTATTCTTCTGGCTGCATCAGTTGGTAGAGTCTGTTCTAAACAAGGTTGTGGAGCAATTTGAGCAACGCCTTTCCAGCCAATATGAATCGGTATGCAACTCATTCTCATCTAAACTATTACTTTCCTTTTTAACACTATGCAGAAAAAGTTGTTGCATGAGATTGGTATGGCATGTACTTTCACCTAAGCAACATGACTGGGGTCATGACTTTGTAGTTGCATGACCAAATATGAAACCAAAACCTTTTGCATCCAATAGCTTTATTTATTTATATATATATTTTAATTTTTTTCCGGAAAACATGACCTTTTAGAACTTATGCATTGTTTGAACAGTCTTTAATTTAATTTTTACGCCGCTAGTTACTCACTCACTAGTTATCTTATAGACAAATACAAATCCAAAAGATGTCGCTGTTTCTCATGGCAACCAACCTCCAATGAAATTCGCCTCTTGTGATAAAAGGGTAATAGTTTGTACTTTACTTTCTGAAAAGCAAGCACAACTCGTATTTTAATGTTGATGTGCAGAACTGGATTATAACTGGATTACCTGTGTGTTTTGACTGATAATCAGATAGAAGACAATCTCAAAGTAATAAAGAGAGAGGAATCTTTTAATAAAAGTTACATCTCCGATGAGGAATCAAAAAGCCGGCTGCTTAAACAGCAAATGATTTTTGATCAACAACAAAGAGATGTTCGGGTAAGTTTCAGCTGTGATGTATTGTCCATCATTTTTCTTTTTATTTGGTAATTGGATAGTGCATTCATATGCTATATTTTTTGCAGGAACTAAAGCAAACCCTTCACACAACAAAATCTGGTATTCAGTTTATGAAAATGAAGTTTCATGAGGAGTTCCAGAATATTGGTACAAATTTAAAAAGAAATATTTGTTGTTTCATTTGCCTGTCTTCTTTGAGGACGTGGATATAGAAATCTTTTTCTTATTCAATTTTGCTTCCATAGGTTTGCACATTCATGGCCTAGCTCATGCTGCGAGTGGATATCACAAAGTTCTTGAAGAAAACCGAAAGCTCTACAATCAAGTCCAAGACCTCAAAGGTAATAAGATCCCTATTTGCCAAAAGCTTATGCTTCACACCTCCCTTCATAATGTTAGTCTTCAAAATAGTTGATTAGGTCTGTTATTTTGATCAGGAAGTATCAGGGTTTATTGTCGAGTGAGACCCTTCTTATCTGGACAGTCAAATTATTTGAGCTGTGTGGATCATATGGAAGATGGAAATATCACTATTAACACCCCCTCAAGGCATGGGAAAGGACAAAGAACCTTCAGCTTCAATAAGGTCTTTGGGCCGTCTGCAACCCAAGGTTGATGAGGTTCTTCTTAAGAGGGGATTTTCCTTTATTGTTTTGAAAAAAAAAATATTCTTCAGAGCTCTAAAATATTAATGTTATTTTATATTTTTAACTGTTATCTGCTATTATTTTGCAGCGGACGTCTTTTCTGACATGCAACCACTGATTCGTTCTGTCCTTGATGGTTACAATGTCTGCATATTTGCATATGGTCAAACAGGATCAGGGAAAACTTTCACCATGGTATTATATGCTCTCTATTTCTGAAGAAATGATATTTCACATATTGTTGCTTTATTGAGTAAGTATACTATTATTAACTTTTGCTGGTACATATTAGACTGGACCCAGAGAGCTTACAGAGAAAAGCCAAGGTGTAAATTATAGGGCTTTGGGAGACTTGTTTCTCATAGCAGATCAAAGAAAGGACACTTTCCACTATGATGTTTCTGTTCAGATGATTGAGATCTACAACGAGCAAGTCCGGGATCTCCTTGTTACTGATGGAGCTAACAAAAGATATCCTTTACTAGTTTAGTGTTTACTGCTTACTTTAGTTTTTCTCAAATCTGTTCGGTTCATGAAATATGGCGTTAGTTTTACTAGTCAAATATGTTGGATAACTTGAAAACTCGAGATGTCTTTCAATATCAGTTTTATCTTTAAAAAAAATATTGATTAGTACTTTGTTTATGCATTTCTAATACAAATAAGATTCAGTACTGGTGAAAATGAAGGTGATTTCGTTAACTTATTTATCACATTAGAGATTCGCAACAGTTCTCAGACAGGTCTCAGTGTGCCAGATGCAAATATTATTCGTGTGTCCTCGACATCTGATGTTATTGATCTAATGAACCTTGGACATAAGAATCGGGTTGTTGGTGCAACTGCTCTAAATGATCGAAGTAGTCGCTCTCACAGGTAGGAAGAAATCTACTAAACTCCCATGTGTGTGTGAGAAAAGAAAAAGTGTTGTGTCTCTATGAATGCTTGAACTAAATTATCCAATTTTTATCAATCTGCAGCTGCTTGACTGTTCACGTTCAAGGACAGGATTTGACTACTGGATCTATTCTTCGTGGCTGTATGCACCTGGTTGATCTTGCGGGAAGTGAAGGGTAGACAAATCCGAGGTAACAGGAGATAGATTGAAGGAAGCACAACATATTAATAGATCTCTCTCAGCTTTGGGTGATGTGATTGCTTCCCTTGCACAAAAGAATCCTCATGTTCCTTATAGGAATAGCAAGCTAACACAGTTGCTCCAAGATTCACTTGGTAAGGTCAATTGCATTTTACTTTCAGCCTTAGATTATCCAAAAATTTTCTCATGGCTATGTGTTTATTGTCATATTTTTTAGGTGGACAGGCCAAGACGCTTATGTTTGTTCACATAAGCCCTGAGCCAGATGCTATTGGTGAAAGTATAAGTACACTTAAGTTTGCTGAACGAGTAGCCACAGTTGAGCTTGGTGCTGCCAAAGTAAACAAAGATGGTGCAGATGTGAAAGCTCTCAAAGAACAGGTGTTTACAGGCTTTTCTGTCGAAATGTCACTTATGTGGTTCTTCAAAATGGTTAGCTTAGGAATCATAGAATTTTTGAATTATTGAACTTTTCTGTGTTATCAGATTGCTGGTCTTAGGGCAGCACTGGCCAGGAGAGAAGAGGAAGCCGAACAACGCCCTGTTCTAGGCAGCTCTGATAAATACAAGACAAAAGCAGGGGAATTGTCACCTCTTCCTCTGAACCATCAGGGTCCAGACATCATGGGAGAACAGTTTGGCTTCCGGCAACCAATGGGAAATCTTGGCAATATTGAGGTAACTCCTACTTTTAACAGTAATTCAAGAAGATTAAGATTTCTGACCATACACAGGTTAAGCCAATTTAATCTTGTCTTTATTTTGAACTACTAACACTACTTCACTAAACTAGGACTTTGAATTATCAGTAGACGGGTGGTTGAGATCTTTAGGAAAGGACCAACTATTGCAGACTTTATATTCTGAAACGCTCATAATCTTCCATTCTCTTGGTACATCTGAGTGTTTACTAAATATATGCTTCAAAAGGTTTATTTTTATTCTCTCTAATGAGAGTAGATATGATGCCAAAATTTCAGTCTGATGCTGAGTTAAGAGAGCCATTAGGGTTGTTTAATGACTTTCTAGTGAAGGGCTTGCCTAATATATGATTTTTATATAGATTAATAAGTATGCAAGTATGCCTAGTCCCAGATTGATTTCAACTATCATTCAGTTGCTACAATTTTATGATAACTGAAACTTTATTTTGATGTGCTGTTTTTGTAGCTTCATAACAACTCTGCCCCAAGGCAAAAAAGACAAAACTTTGATGTTGATGAGCTACCAGCAAATTCACCTCCATGGCCCCCAGTTAAGAGTCCTGGCCAGAATCGTGGGGATGATGATAAAGACATGGGCTCAGGTGACTGGGTCGATAAAGTTATGGTGAACAAGCAAGAAGTAAGCAGAGTTGGAAATCCCTTGGGAGGCTGGGGAGCAGACAATGAGAACTTATCTGATGTTTTCTACCAAAAATATCTCCAAGATTCTTCTAAAATTTATCCAGAACAATCCTACAACATGTTCACAGCAAGCAACGGGATCAGTGTTGCTAGTAATGATGATATGGATGACCTTGATGCTGCCACTAGCGATTCTTCAGAGCCAGATTTGCTCTGGCAATTCAATCAAACTAAACTTATCAGCACAGGCAACGGCATTGGGTCTAAAACCAAGAAACCTAACGCAAAGCCAGTAAAAAGCCCAGAACTAAGGTAATTTGACATGTTTTTTCAACTATTTGTCTGTGTTCTACATGCTTAGTTCCTAAAAATTCGCTCATAATTTCTGCAGCAAGCATTTGAATCCTTCTCTGGGCCCTTCACCTTCACGGAAACCTTTGAATGGGTTGCCACATAGGACAGCAAGGCAGCCAGCTCCAACAGCTGAGATGAAACGCAAAGCTGCTCATAGAAAGTAGTAGTGTTACCTTGACACGTTCAGAGGGTGATTTTTTATTTTAATTTTTTTCATTGATTTCTTTGATTTGTTACAGAGAGAGAGAGAGAGAGAGAGAGAGAGAGAGAGAGGTTTCATGTATTTTTTCACTTGGAAACAAAATCTTGTAATCTTTATATACAGATACAGATAAATGCAGCAATAAATCCAGTTGCTTGTACTGTTGTACATATGTATATGTGTGAGTCCTAATAGACAAATCTAGCCACAGACTTGCGTCTGGACGACGGATAATTCTGTTTATAAATTCTGAATTCCCATTTCCTTTTCTCACGAATATCTTCCAGTTTAAACGACCAATGGAATAGCCTTTGCTAGGGCATGGTAGGATCAAATAAGCCGCAAAAACATGTACAACAACCAAAGTTTTGTCCAAAAAAAGCCTTTGCCAAGGAAATTCGTCGTCCATAAATCACAAGTAAAATGCTACATAGCTTTTGCCTTTTGCTGACGAATTTTTGTCCCGTAACGGAATTCATCTTGTCTATATTGAACAAGTTGGTGCATTAAACTTAGTTTTTGAAATGATTTATGATTTAGATGCTTCTAACTAATGACTAACGACAAGAACAGTTAGTTCATTACATATAATTTATCTTGAGAACTATAACAACACCAATAATGTTGATATAAAATAATAAAATGAAGTTACAAATCCATCAGTTAGCTACAAATTAAGGACTTCTTCGAGGCCCTTTCTAAATTAGTCGGAAATTTTGAGCCGTTGATTTCATGCATTTATTACTCATACAAAAACAATAATAATAGTGTAGCAAAAAAAAGAAGAAGAAGAAGAAGAAGAAGAAATAGAAGAAAAAAGATGGCTTCTGAGGTCAAATTTTGTGTACCATGACTTCTACGTATAGAGGGTCCAACAAGGGAAACTGAATGGAAACATTCCAACTTAAAATAACAAGCTATACTTGTAAGCCTCACTTGTGAAACCACAGGATGGTGAATTCAGTGTTCACATAATCCTAAACTTTTTAGTCTATATATACTGATTTTGTTAAACAACCTCCCCACATATCTCAGATCTTCTGGTCAATTTCATCAGCAAGCTTAGGCCAACATATATCAACATGCGTGTCATCAATTTGAGCCAGGAGTTTACTAGTCCGGTAGATGCAGCAAGATTATTCAAGGCCTTGATCATCGACTCCCACAACCTCATCCCAAGACTCATGCCTCAGGCCATTAAGAGCATCGAAATCATTCAGGGCGATGGAGGAGCAGGAACCATCAAACAGATCAATTTTGCTGAGGGTATCAATTAGTCATACCTAATTCAAATCATCATCACATTATGGTCATTGCTTTGTGATTTTGACCATGTCATGTGTTCATATTATGCAGGTACTCGTTTCAAGTACATGAAGAACAGAATAGACACCCTGGATGTAGAAAACTTGATGTGCAAGTACACGCTGATTGAAGGCGATGTATTGGAGGACAAGATTAAGTCTATTGCTTATGAGGTGAGGTTTGTACCTTCTGCAAATGGAGGATGTGTTTGTAAGATGATGAGTGAGTACCAAGCTGTTGGTGACTTTGAGATCAATGAAGAAGAGATCAGGGGTGGCAAGGAAAGAGCAATGGGAATGTACAAAGTAGTTGAAGCTTACCTCTTCGAAAGTCCTGGTGCTTACGAATAGCTGCAGCCTTGCCTGAGCTTCCTTTTCTTTTCGGGTCAACTTTCACAATTCAAGTAGTTATTTTCATCGAGTGCCTTTGGGTTGTAAATTTCTAATCTTTGTTCGACTTGGACATGAGATAAAAATAAACTTTAGTGATAATTACAGAAGTTTATAGTTAACCTGTATCTGCTAAAGCTACAGAATACTTGTTTCTGTTGATGCTTTAAGTTCAAAACAAATGTGCTAAGATGAGTAAGATATAATGTCGTATACTAGTAGGAATACTACCAAACTGGATATTAAACAATGACATATGATCCTTCTACAATAGCAGCCGGGGACCAAGCCAGAAATAATAATAGTACACAATGCAGGGGTCTGTTCATTACCAAACTTTATAATTTTAGCAGATGGTCAATTTTCCTAAGCTTTGTGAACAAAAAGAATTGGATAAGTACAGATGCTGAGAAAATGAAAGACCAGGTAAGAAACAACTCACTTTCAACAACCTCAAAGTGCCACAATGAATATCATTGATTAATCTGGGAGAAATCACAAATTACATGAATGTAATTACATTGCAAGTTTGTAACTAAAGATATTGAAGAAAAACTCAGAAATTAACAATTGAAGCAAAGTTCTATCTGCAAAATTTCCTTGTACACAAATCAAGAGTAATGGGGCTGTAATACATGAGCATATATACTATCAAGTTGCAACAGCACTTCAAAAGATTAATCTCATGGGAAGGTACTGATTGATCATGCTTGTTTGTATAAATTGGAGATTTATTGGAAAAATCAATGTATAAGTGCAAGCTAGCTCTTGGTATCTCTGATGTACAGAATAGATGATTTTTTCTTTTTTCTTTTTTTCTTTTGGCATCTCAAAAATCTGTAGCATAATTGTAAGGGTATAAGGAAAAGAAGCAAGATGAGGAAGCATTAAAAGATGATTCCTTGAGGTCTGAACATGGTTCTGGAGAAACCTTCTGGGAAAACCCCTTCACATCGGAACAGAACCATGAGCTAGAAGAATCCCCAGTCATGGAGAATGACACATTTGAGAGACAAATAGATGTGAAAGGTGATTCGTAGATTCCAGAAAAATTCCCAGCAAATGTAATATTACTGCCGACCATGTTGTCAAAGGTGATTCCTTTAACAAATGGAACTTGATCAGGGTCAAACTTATCATCAGGATGAGAGCCACTCTGACCAGTGACCTGAATTGCTGTGTGAATGTTGTGCATTTCTACATTCGATATAACAATGTCTTTCATATATCCTCCTCTTCCTCTGGTTGTCTTGAGTTCAATGCCAACGAATGAGTTAGACAGATGAAGCCGCTCTACTAGTACGTTTAAAATGCCTCCAGACATCTCACTCCCAAATGCCAGGCCGGAGCCTAAAGAAGATTGAAGGTTGACGGCCCGGATGTGTACACTTTTGGTCGGTTTGCCATAGGCGATTCCATACTCATCCCAACCGCTCTTAAGAACAATTGCATCATGACCCATACTAATGTTGCAGTTCTCAACGCAAACATGCTCAGAAGAATCTGAAAGTCAAAATTATAGACGTATTACAGACACAAATAATCCAGGCTATTCGCAGTTTTCAGATACAACTATGTATGAACATTATTTAAGACATGTTAAATTTCAATATCCATCTCATAGAAGAACAAGCATGTCAGAAAAGTATATACAGTCAAAACATAAAACAACAGAGCAGCATTAGTTAAAAGGTCTGGAAAGCAGAGTGTGACGAACCTGGGACTATTCCGCTAGTATATGGAGATGCAGGAGAAGCATGAACAGTTAAGTTTTGGACTTTCACATACCTGCATTATTGCACGAAACGTATAAGACACTGCACAAGCATACAAGAAAACGTGACTTTGACCTCATAACTCACAAGCAGTACCTGCAATATGTAGGATGAATGTTCCAAGCCGGGGAGTTCAAGAAAGTCAGATTCGATATAACGATATTATCACATCTGGTGAATTCCACAAGATGTGGTCTGCTGTAATTCAACGAATGAGAGCTGAATTGCTCCCACCACACAGAACCCTGTCCATCTATGGTTCCATTACCACCTGCTTTCACACAATTGTGGAAAAGTTAAACATAAACAATATATGCTCCAATAATCTCATCAGACAACTACTATATATTTATGTATGAACAGATCCTCACCTGTTATCACCACATCGTGTAGATCATCACCGTTGATCAAGCTACGATATCTCCAACCTGGAAAATCAATCCCGCGACCATAAGAAGGAAGGGGTTCCTCAATTTCCCAGTGAGTATAGTCCTGCACAAGACCATAGAATCGCAAACATTACTAAAACTGATGACTCTATTAGAACAAACCAGCTAGCATATCACAAGTTAATTCAGCTAAGTGGTTTAACCTGGGATCCAAGAATAGTTGCACCGGTCTCAAGGAAGAGCGTGAGGTGGCTGGTGAGGTTAAAGCTCCCAGTGAGCCACCGGCCAGGCGGAACATAGAGCTGAGCACCACCCTTGTCAGCAAATGACTTGACATAGAAAACGGCATTTTGGAAAGCTACTGTGTTCAATGTTTTCCCATCTCCGACTGCCCCAAACTCCAAAAGCGACACACTGTGTGGCCTGGGATTCAATGCCTTCTTGTTTTCACATTCTCCATCGTACTGTAATGCACTAGTAAATCCCAGAACCAAAACCAGCGCCAACTGAAAATAAGAAAAAACAACAAGAAAAGGTTGAACCACAGTTGGATGCCTACCTGTTACACACCATATCCAATCAATCAGCACACAAAACTCAAACGTCCTCTACACAAACCCAGATCATGAAAATCGAAAATCTATTCCATTATCAAAAGCAACGTACTTACTAGCCTCTTCATGAGTCTTTCCACCCTTCTCAACAAACACCAGCTAAACTCTGACAAAGGAGGCTCCAAAACTCTAGAGAACGAAAAAAAAAAAAAGAAAAGAGGGAGAAGTAAGAGCTTTTGTGTATATAATGCCAATGAAAATGAAGTAGATGGAAACAAAAAAAACAGAAATGAGGGTAGGAAAAGAAAGCGACAGCTTAAAAAAAGAAAAAGCCAGCTCCTTCCTTGATTTACATTTTTTTTTTGTTACAGAACCATAACAAAAGCAATTTCCACGCATCAAAGTTGGAAATGCTCAATTTGATTTTCGGTTACACTTTGACACAGCAAATTCCAGGCCCAAAAATCATATCATTGCCGACACAATTCTGCCCTGAAAGCCTCAACAGAGAGAAAGTTTTGTAATTTAATCATTAAATATGATTTGGAATTCAACGAATTTAAAGGGACCATCTATGTACGTCGAATACTGACGACGGAGCCGTCGTACGCTGGCGTCAGGAACGCCGGACCGCAACCGATTGTGGCGTCAGCATGAGGGGCCCGCCGGGACCCTGTTGTGTTCGGCAGCTATTTTAGGGGGAGACCTTCTGTCTGTGCCTGCGGTGATTTGCTGAGTTTGATTATTCGCTTCCTCGTACGGTCACATAGAATTCTGGGATTCACAGTCTTTATTATAGCTTTTACAACACGTCTCGTCCTGTCTTCGTTTTTACCTTTTTACTTTTTTACATTTTAACACTTTGGTTTTTTTGCTTGGCGACTTGTTTTACCAAAACTTGCGGCGCCATATGTTGCAGACCTAGTGCCAAGGAGTCCATTTGAAGGGTAATTATTATGTGGTTCCGGTGTAGCACTGTCATGTGGTAGTCCAAATTAATATTATCAGTCGATTTTTGTGAGAATTATGCACAGGTGAAAAAAAAAAGGGTAAATCAAATTAACAGACCAATCATAAACAAACACACATTGTATGACCCAATAACATCAACCCAGACCACTACGTGTAGCATGATCCGAGACCACCTAATAATTTTCCACATTTGAAACTTTGAATTCATTGGTCAAAAGTAAAAATATTTAGTCTTTGAAGTTATCTCAAGTAACGAGTTGAGTAAGAGTTGCGTAGTACGCGACTAAATATCAGGATGAAGAGTAACTCATCCTCTTTGATAGAAAATAAGAAAAGAAACAACTCTCATAGATTCAATTCTACTCACTTAATAAATTACGACTATAAAGCAACTAGATCAAAATTATGAGCGTATAAAATATTTTTTTCATTGTGTAAACTACTCATCATTTACGTATGATGTATGTAAGTAATATTATCATATGTCAACAAGTGTTGGTCAGACAACTTGGTGACCAATTTTAATGGTTCGCACCCAAAATTTCTACCTCCTATTCAGATCATAAGACCTTACATTTTAAATGGTTTTGCAGTAAAGTTTGTGTTTCTAAGTTCTAACTATGCATAACCACAAAATCTGTTGTGAAAAGTGCCCAAGTAAATAGTTAGGAAACACCATATAGTTCATACACAAGTTGATCATACCAAATACAAGTTACATGTGATGTAGGTGAGCAATATTAATTAGCTGACTACTGAGAACTGACAACTTGATCATGAGAACATGTAGTGATGTCCGAGGTGCTTTTAAGTTCAGTGCTGATTAAAGGAGACGGTCACATGGTGAATCCGCCGCAGTATGTGGCAGAGGTAACCACGCAACCGAAGCCGGGCAGCTAGCGGAAACTGCTGCCACAAGATCGAACCTTATTGCACCAGATTTCATTTCCAAGGGTTTTGCTTCTCCTTTTCTCTCTCTCTTTTTGTTTCTGAAGTTGGGAAGCAAATGTGTCAATCATGAGTAGTTGAGTACTAGCTAGGGGCCCCTGAGCGACAAATTTGGTTGTTCACTATAACGGTCAATGTCCGTAACTTTGATAAAGTTTGATTTCAATGTACGCCGGCCGGCCCAGCTTTCTCTCATAAGTTCTTGTAGCATGCAGTAGCAGTAGGGTCTCATATCTGCAGGAGATCGAGTGAGGGGTCCTCGTGCTTCCTACCAGATTCATCAATCTACTCCAAGCGTGAAAATTGTTCTTATTTTCTTAATCAAAAACCTCGCACTCTCTATTCGATCTTTACCTCTAATAGCATCATTCAATTGATTGAAAGATCTTTTGCGATAGAACATTATTTTGCTCAAACTCAAGCGGACAGATGTTTGGTGTTCCAATGAGTGGCCGGACTAGACATGAGTGATGACTTAACTAACGGACCAGTTGCAGTCAGTTCACAGTCATGCCACACAAAGCATTAGTGGTTCTATTTATCGTTCATTCTGGTGTTGTATTTTGTTATCGCACTCAATTTTTGCTATATTTGGCACAAATGCAATGCTCATTTATGCTCACCGTTGTGAACATAATAGTGTCTGTGTGTTCCAAACACAAATTTGTCATAGTTCAACCCCGTGACTAAAAAATGTACATATCACATTTTTTTCCTTTTCTTTTTGTGGTACAAACATATCACATTCTTTGAATAGCTTGTTAGATTAATTTGATTGAAAATCCTCAACGTGACAAGCAATGTGATTACCAATCAACTGACTGCGCGAACTCCAATTTAAATTTGGGCCCGCCGTTACATCGGCCCAATAGCCAGTTGGGTTCGTTGGGAGATTGATGCGTATCCGATTTTCTCTCTCACACAAACAGTCCAAAAGGACCCACCTTCTGGCACGGCGCCCAATAATTTCGACCCGACTCCCAGTCCTTCCATACTTCTCGGCTTCTCTCGCCCGTCATCTCTCAACTCCGATCACTGTGACCTCAACCACCGCTCTGCTTTGGCTTTCAGCTCAAGCCTATGGCGATGTACGTCTTTTCACGGCGAGTAACCGCCGGATCGACGCAGTTAACGGCGTTCCGTTACGCCACTACTTGCTGGAGGAACTATTCGACGTCGTTTCGCGAGGAAAGGGACACCTTTGGACCCATTCTCGTCCCCTCAGACAAGTAAGTAGCTACTCTCACCACCTCCTTCTTCATTTTCTCGTTTACTTTTGGCGTGATTCGATTTATTCAAACAAACGCAGACTATGGGGAGCTCAAACTCAGAGATCGTTGCAGAACTTCGATATCGGCGGCGACCGCGAACGAATGCCGGAGCCTATTATTCGCGCCTTCGGTGTCCTCAAGAAATGTGCTGCCAAGGTTTTGATTCTTTTGTTCTTGACTGGCTGACTGAGTTTGATAGATGCACATAAGGTGTTTGATGAATTGCCTAGCTGAAATTAAATCCGGTGCAGGTGAACATGGAGTATGGTCTTGACCAATCTATAGGGAAAGCTATAATGCAGGCTGCACAAGAAGTGGCCGAGGGGAAGCTAAATCAGCACTTTCCACTTGTTGTGTGGCAAACTGGTAGTGGAACACAAAGCAACATGAATGCCAATGAGGTTGGTTTTCGACGACTAATGTGAAACAAACTATTCGGTCGCATTGATATTGCTTGTACTGCTTGGTGAATATAATTGATGGAATGGGATTGTGCACAGGTCATTGCAAACAGAGCAGCTGAGATACTTGGACATAAGCGCGGCGAGAAGTTTGTGCATCCGAATGACCATGTTAATAGATCACAGTCGTCTAATGACACTTTCCCAACCGTATGTCTTTTCTTTTAATTTGTTTCCTTATTATTCTCTTGCTTCTCACTGTTTGCTAACCAGGGTGTTTTAATTCCAGGTCATGCACATTGCAACTGCGACGGAAGTAAATTCAAGACTGATACCAAATTTGAAAACATTGCATTCTTCCTACAACAAAAGGTTTTGTTTCTCTCATATATAAATTATTAAATTGTAGCTTTAAGTAGTTTTTATTTCATTTATTTATTTTGTCTATAAAGAGGTGAAAACGATTCCATCTGTTCTAATATGACCAGTCGGATGAGTTCAAAGATATTGTTAAAATTGGACGCACTCACACACAAGATGCAACACCTTTGACTCTTGGGCAAGAGTTTAGCGGCTATTCTACACAGGTATGCTTCCTTTCCTCTTGCATTGATTGATTTGAGCCACTTTTCCTCCTTTATGATGGCATGACATTCTGGATATCTATTTATTGAGACTTATTAAAAGCTCTTCTCTTTGGCTGCAGGTGAAGTATGGAATCGAGCGAGTCTTGTGCACTCTACCCCACATGTATCAGGTACTCAAATGACTCTCATTTGGTTTCACTGCCTTCTTGTCTTTTCCTTCATCAGTACTGATTAGTTGATTTCATTTGAGCAGCTGGCACAGGGTGGTACTGCTGTTGGGACTGGATTGAATACAAAGAAGGGGTATGAATTTAAGAATATTCACCTCTTCGTTGTTATATCTCCTTATATTTGTCTGCAATGGCATTGTTATGTACTTTTGGTTGTAAGAATCTGCCTTCATCTCGATTTTTTCTTTCTTTCTTGTTTTGATGTTTCAAGATTTAACTTTCTTAGATTTAGACTGCTACCTGCTCTGTAATTTAACATTCATTATAAATTCTAGTGTCATTGTAGAGTTCTTGTGTTTCTTTACATTTGTAGTGATGTCATGTCTCCCATCTTCTAGAATGAGTAATTGCTGTGATCCAGATTTTGTGATACTGACTGTGGTCATTTTGTGCCTATCACGTAGATTTGATGTAAAGATAGCTGCAGCAGTAGCTGATGAAACAAACTACCATTTGTCACTGCAGAAAACAAGTTTGAAGCTTTGGTTAGTAACTGACTAAAAGCTATCTCTTCTTTGGGTAGAAGAGATTTTCAACTAAATCTAGTATTTAGTACATATTTTTGCATGATTTACAACAAATTAATGTTGCATCATTGATGCATTTGGTTTTTGTGCCAGGCTGCACATGATGCTTTTGTGGAAACTAGTGGAGCCTGAATACAGTTGCTACTTCTCTGATGAAAATAGCTAATGACATACGTTTGTTGGGAAGGTTTGTCTGCTAGTTGGCTGATACCTGATTTTCCTCATCCCCTCTTGTCATGCCCTTGGTATTTTGTCAATTTCATGGTGCTTTCATTGTACAGTGGTCCACGATGTGGTCTTGGTGAACTCATTCTTCCTGAAAATGAGCCTGGAAGCAGCATTATGCCGGTAAAACTCCCAAATCTTTCCCATCGTCATTACACGACTCAAAGGAGTTTCCCACTGTACTTACGTTTTGACTGAGTCCATTCTGTTTCAGGGGAAGGTTAACCCAACCCAGTGTGAGGCTATCACAATGGTCTGTGCTCAGGTAAAGTATATTCTATTCTATTCTGTGAAGATAATATACAAAATAAGGTAGTCATTAGCACGTTGTTATGATATTTAGATATAGTAGTCTTAATATTTATAAGTTTCCGTTTTAAGCTTCTTGTTTTTTAATGTCATGCAGGTTATGGGTAACAATGTGGCCATTACAGTAGGTGGATCTAATGGTCATTTTGAACTAAATGTATTCAAGCCAATGATTGCTAGTGCTCTCCTACACGTAAGTACTGCTGTAAATTTGATGATTTTTATTTGAAATGTGGTACTTACCTGTACATTACAACTAAACTCTATCAACTGGGTAGGCACATTTCTTGCTTTTTAAAAATTTTCTTGCTCTGGAGTTTTCAGCATTATAAAAAATGAAAATTAATTTAAATGGAATCCTCTTGATCTGCGTCTGAAAATTTCCTGAAATGTGCATTCTGGTATTTAATTGTAGTTTGCCTAGGTATATTTGTATAAATATTTTATTTTCAATACTTGGACACCATGTGACTTTTTTGGTTCTCGTTATGATGGACCTGTCCAAGGATTTATCCTTATAGTTGTCTACAAGTATGTGCTTGATTTCGTTTTGGGAATCTTTTGCCCCTACTACATCACCAAATACATTGGCACTTGTTCACTCAGCTGGTGTTTTGACACTTTACTGGCAGTCTGTTAGATTACTTGGGGATGCATCTGCTTCCTTTGAAAAGAACTGTGTTAGAGGAATTGAAGCCAACAGGGAAAGAATCTCAAAGTTACTTCATGAGGTTAGTTTAAACTTTGTGAAGAATATTGAACTTTGTAATAATGTCCCCAGCTAACTGATTCTTTTTCTTCTTCTCTTGGTGTATGTCAAATGAATGGCACTGCAGTCACTGATGTTGGTCACGTCCTTGAATCCTGTAAGCTAACTGATTTTTTACTTTCCCAGAATCATGTCAATCTTTTCTCGTGTTCTCTTTTTAATGAAATCAGAATGATATTCTTGCTCCTGTTTCAGAAAATTGGTTATGACAATGCTGCGGCAGTTGCAAAGAAAGCCCACAAGGAAGGATCCACTTTGAAGGTATTTACTGTACCCTTGTTTGAGTGAAAATTTCTCTGTTGCAAATTCTTGTGCTGAAAAATTAGGAGTTCATAAATAGTGACATTATTTGTTCTGGTGTAACGGCCGGCTCAGCTGAAACTCTTAAGTGCTGGAACATGTTTCCATTCTTGTTTGGCACAGAAAGCTCATGGTATTATTAAAGCATGTGTTGAGTATAGGATGCATAGGCATAAGTAGGAAGCATGAAATAAATGCAACACATTGAGACCATTAAAGTGCTTGGTACCTAGTTGATTTTGCAGTAGTTATTTGAATTTTTTGGCATCTTTGGCTAGTTGATCTTAAGTACTTAACAATGAAGATATTACAATTCTGCAGGATGCTGCATTAAAACTTGGGGTGCTAACGAGTGAAGAGTTTGATAATCTTGTGGTGCCCGAGAAGATGATTGGCCCGTCTGACTGACAGTTTCTCAGGATCTAGGCTTTATGCTTCATCATTGCATTTTCTCTCTCCAGATGAAATAATGATTCAACATTGATGTGATTCATAATGATTACAAACTATATTCTTGAGGTTTCCCCACAGTTGAATTGGGTCTCTCAGGGAAATGCCTCCAAATTTTGTAACAACACGTACACTCAGAATAAAATAGAGGAAATATTACTTTACCGTATTGAACAGAAACATGTGATGAACCTGTTTCTTTCATTTGTATCAACACAGTGAATAGGAGATGAGCGATCTATTTCCTGTTAGATATTGAATCGCATTACAACCCTAAAGAACATTCTTCTTCATTTCGGCACCCATGGGCACTCACGTTACCCCCAATTGGGTTTGCGGCCCTGTATTTGTATAGTTGCAGTGTTTCCCACCACTTTTTGACTCTGGGTTTTCCTCGAAGTTTAGGCGCATCGTCTTTGAATTCGTTTAGTGATGCCATTGAATTGTTCATGTAAAATAGTGTAGCCTATCAGCCGCTAGCGGGGACCGGAGGACCTCCATGGTAACGCAAGGACTTGGAAGTATAAAGAAATCAATGTACGTGCATTTCAGAGCTTATATACTACTCCTACTTATGAAGGGATATATGCACCATAGAATAATTTTATATAATTGCTTAGAGGTTCGTACTTTTGGCGCCAACAGCGGTTAGCCGGCCATAGTAGATATTTATTTATGGAGAAATACAAAAATAGTCCTACGGTCCTACCCAAGTCTAAAATTTAGATGCTAAGAATTTGCACGAGTACTTTTCTCTTCGGCTCACAGGATTCAAAGTAGATTGTATTTATATTGGCCGAAACAGAGAAAGAGGACTAAACAAGTATATAACCAAGTAAAAACTAATTTCATCAGAGAACGCAGAACAATGACATCTGATTCAGCGTCATTTAGAGAGGAACGGGACACATTTGGACCCATAAATGTTCCTTCAGACAAGTAATTAGCGTGCCTCTATCGCCTGCATGCACATTTTCTTTTTCATTTCTATGTTTATTGTGAAGTGAGTAGCTCATTTTAGATGTAATTTTCAGGTTATGGGGAGCGCAGACTCAAAGATCCTTGCAGAATTTCGATATAGGAGGCGAGCGTGAACGAATGCCCGAGCCTATTATTCGGGCCTTTGGCGTCCTCAAAAAATGTGCTGCCAAGGTTTGATATTTGGTCGACTGATCTTGTGGAGTGGGAAAGACAATTGTAAGGACTAGCTTACATTGGTAAAAATTGGTGCAGGTGAACATGGAGTATGGTCTTGATCAATCTATAGGGAAAGCTATAATGGAAGCTGCCCAAGAAGTGGCTGAGGGAAAGCTAAACCAACATTTTCCACTTGTTGTTTGGCAAACTGGTAGTGGAACCCAAAGCAACATGAATGCCAATGAGGTTGGTTTGCAATCATTCATGTAACCAAACTATTTGGTCCTGTTCATCTTTCTAAATATGATGTTATTGGATTGTGGCCAGGTCATTGCAAACAGAGCAGCTGAGATGCTTGGCCATAAGCGCGGGGAGAAGTTTGTGCACCCAAATGACCATGTCAACAAATCACAATCTTCTAACGACACTTTCCCAACTGTAGGGATTTTGACTTGTCTAATTTCGTAGTGGAAGTTGTGTTCTCCTCTTGCCATTTTCTTGAAAGTTGTGTGTTATTTCAAATCTCAGGTCATGCACATTGCAGCAGCAATGGAACTAAATTCAAGACTGATACCGAGTTTGAAAGTTTTACATGCTGCTTTAGATTCAAAGGTGTGATTTATTTGGTTGTCCATGAAACGCAGACTGTTATATATCTCATGTATCAAATGTTCAAAAATCTAGTTTTCTTTTTTAAACTTGTTCTTGATTCCATCTTTTCCATCATAACCAGGCTAATGAATTCAAAGACATTGTTAAAATAGGACGTACTCACACGCAAGATGCAACACCTTTGACTCTTGGGCAAGAGTTTAGCGGCTATTCTACACAAGTAAGCTTACCTTTCCTAATGTACAGGTTGATTTACCATGGAGGAATTTTTTCTTTTTACAAGAACAGGAATATAGGATCATATACAGGTCCTAGGACAAGCTTGATATACTTTCTGGAGAGGACTTGTCAATAGCTTTTTGCTTTGGCGGCAGGTGAAGTATGGAATCGATCGAGTCTTGGGCACTCTTCCCCGAATGTATCAGGTTGTCAACTCATTTGATTGTCAGTTGGTTTCCCTGTCCGTTTGTTATTTTGTTTGGATGTTCTGGTTGATTGTTGATTTTGTTTGAGCAGCTTGCACAGGGAGGTACTGCTGTTGGGACTGGATTGAACACGAAGAAGGGGTAAGAATAGCTTTAGGAATATTGAAGTTCATCATATTCTTTTTCATTTCCTACACCTGATTCTGCATTTAATATAGAGGCATGGTTTGTTAAATTTAAATCATAACTTTCATTGTAGTTTTTTTTAGCATTTTCATTGAGATCTTGTCTCCCATCCTACTTGTTGCTTATTTACTAGCATATAATGTGATCGGGATTTTGCAAAACTCACAGTGGTTATTTTCTGCCTTTCATCTAGATTTGATGTAAAGATAGCTGCAGCGGTAGCTGAGGAAACAAAGTTACCATTTGTTACAGCAGAAAACAAGTTTGAAGCCTTGGTTAGTACTAAGATAATTTTGTCTTCTTCTTCTGGTTGAGGGGATATTTAACTACATGGAGTATGTACCGGTACAAATCCATGCATCGTATATTTGTATTCGTTCATCTGATATTGCAGCTCTATGTAATTTGGTTTATGCCAGGCGGCCCATGATGCTTTTGTGGAAACTAGTGGAGGCCTAAATACAGTTGGTACTTCTCTGATGAAGATTGCAAATGACATACGTTTCTTAGGAAGGTTTGTCCACCAGTTGGATCATGCATGACACCTGATTTGTGTTCCTCCCTCTCCCATGCCCTTCTTGTGTTTATGAATTTCAAATCATGGTGTTTTCATTGTACAGCGGTCCACGTTGTGGCCTTGGTGAACTTAATCTTCCTGAAAACGAGCCTGGAAGCAGCATTATGCCTGTAAAACTCTCATTTCTTACCCATCTTATGTCCAGCACTAGCTTTTTGTATAGATATTGGTCCTACTAAACTTGTCATTTTGACTTATTGGTTCTTGTTCTGTTTCAGGGAAAGGTTAATCCTACCCAGTGTGAGGCTCTCACAATGGTCTGTGCTCAGGTAAAGTGTCTCTAGTTCTGTTTCAAGAAGATAATATGAAATTTTCTGAAGTCATAGAAGTTTTTGGTATGAGAAATTGGTATTGTTTTCTTATGTATGCAGGTTATGGGTAATCATGTGGCCATTACAGTTGGCGGATCAAATGGTCACTTTGAACTTAACGTATTCAAACCGATGATGGCTAGTAATCTTCTACATGTACGTTCGGTTGTATATTGCGACGAATTTTTCTTGGAAATTGAAATGTTGTTCTTAAATCAAATTCAGATAAAAAACTGTAGACTCTTGCCATGTGATAATGCTTTGCTAAGAAACTCACTTGATCCAAATTCATGCACATGTTCACTGAGCTTATGTTGCTGACTCTTTACTGACAGTCTCTAAGGTTACTGGCTGATGCATCTGTCTCATTTGAAAAGAACTGCGTGAAAGGAATTCAAGCCAACAAGGAAAGAATTTCGAAGCTACTTCATGAGGTCAGTTTACTCTTGGCAAAGACTCCTCAATTGTATAGTATGTAAATATTAGATCCCATAGGCTATAGCTAATTGAATTTATTCTCTTTCTTTGTGGAAATCATGGCGTTGCAGTCGCTAATGCTGGTGACCTCCTTGAATCCTGTAAGTTTCTACTCAGCATTTGTGTCTATACGTTCATAATGTACCTTTGAATATTTTTGTTTTACTATTTAGACACATATATATATTCCTGTTTCTGTTGCAGAAAATTGGTTATGACAATGCCGCAGCGGTTGCAAAGAAAGCCCACAAGGAGGGATCAACTTTGAAGGTATATATGAATCAGGGCGCCTCGAGTCCTTTGAATCTTTGGATAGTTTAAATACCGAAACCTAGCGAATAACAACAATGTAACACTCCTGCAGGAAGCTGCAATGAAACTTGCTGTGCTAACTAGTGAAGAATTTGATAGTCTTGTGGTGCCTGAGAAGATGATCGGTCCATCTGATTAACTGACTTGTTATCATGATCTGCTGGGGAGTAAGTGGTGCCACCGCACCCGGCTCCCCCTCCTAACGCTTCCAAATTTTCCGGCCAAGCTGTGTACATATATACCTACATACCACTTTGATTGATGTTTTTTTTTTTTTTTAAAGGACCACTTTGATGTAACAATTTTTTTTTATACAAAACTGATGTAACAATTACAAGGCTTATTGCTGGCCCTGAGTTGTATACATGTTTCTATCTACCCTTGTGATGTAGGTAATTAACTAATTATGCATATGCAACACTTGATTCTCGATATTTTAAGTTATTGTTTTTCCTTCAACACTGTTTTTGATTTCTTTTGTATCCATGTGACTCTTGAGTTAACTTTTAAATATCTTAAATAAAGTTTGTGTACAAAATTAATACGAAAATTATAGCAATTTTAGTTTTTCTAAGCTTCTACGTACTAATTATAACTCATTTTTCATTGTAAAGATCATAATCCAGAATTTAGGGTTAAATGAACTTTTGCTATCCCACTAGGCCACCACTACACTGTTACTCTATTTTCTCCGACTTTTTACTAGCTAGGTTAAAGGGTCTTCACCTATATGATCCACTTTCACCAACTGATAATGATATGTAAGTATAAAAAAAAAAAATAAAAAAAAAAAATAAATAAAAACTGATAATGATATGTAATTATGTATCAGGACAAAAAAGTAATACATAGACTGTGCCATTGCCTAATGTGTGCTTCATTGCTCTTTTTCTTTTCAAACAAGTTGCTGGCAGCTGGAAGTTCGCCATCATACAATGCATGCACCTTTCCCCCTCTTCCATTTCTGAGACAGGTTAAGTGAACAAGGAGTCAAGGGCCTACGGATGCCAATATTTCCCATCTCTTTCATGACCGTGAACCTTCCCAACTTTTGTCAAATTAGACTTTTCAATTAGAAACTCCATAATCACCAATTAAAATCTTAAACTCGTCCAAATTTGATGCCAATTTCTTAAACAAAAAACTTTTAAAAAAAAAAAAAATGGACCATTTCTGAATTTATACCTGTCATTTTTACGCACGAGTCATGCTAATTTTCTATTTATCGTTTTAATTTTATCGCATGGTCGAACGGACTGAACAAGAAAGTTTTGAAAAAAAAAAGAGTTGAAAATCTCAATTGGGTCATTCGCACGTGTAAAGGACCCTTGTATTCTCTCATACCGTGCGTCGCCTTCGGTGTCTGTGACTACTGGGTACGCTTTTTGGCTCCACTTTACTCATCCCACTGCTCCTCCTCCTCCTCCTTCTCTGTTTCTGAAATGGGTTACAAGCTTTGAAGCTCTGCTAGTGATCTTTCACCCTTCACTTTCTCCTATCAAGCTTCAAGCCGGGTAATAATAGCTAAAGTTTCTATCTTTCTTGGTCATATTCAACTCCTTTGCTTACGAATTAAGTACAGATTTGTTCAAACTTGAGCATTGTGAAATTTACACCCACAAAAAACTAAAGATCCTTGCTTTTTTTTTTTTTTGAAAGTTTTGAACTTTGATGAAATGAAATGCTAGATTTCATCTGCAACAACAGTAGTTGGATATTAATGATTTGAGTGTAAATTTGTTTGTCACCTTAAGCATTGTCAAAATCACACCAACAGGAAATTATAGATCTTTGCTTCTTTCGGTAAACTTAAAGTTGTGATGAAATGAAACCCAATTGGGTCATGTCAGTTTGACCAACTCAATCATTTGTTGTTGTTGTTGTTTGTGATTCATTAAGGTTTGGGACAGTGGCTGCATAATGGAGTCATGTGATTGTGTTGAACCACAATGGCCCCCTGATGAGCTTCTGGTGAAGTATCAGTACATCTCTGATGTGTTTATTGCGTTGGCGTATTTCTCAATTCCATTGGAGCTCATATACTTTGTGCAGAAATCCGCTTTCTTCCCATATAGATGGGTGCTTATGCAGTTTGGTGCTTTCATTGTGCTTTGTGGCGCAACCCATTTCATAAACGTGTGGACATTCTCTATGCACACCAAAACTGTTGCTATTGTGATGACTATTGCAAAGGTCTCTTGTGCTGTTGTATCGTGTGCAACAGCGCTGATGCTTGTTCACATTATTCCGGATTTGTTGTCTGTCAAGACCCGGGAGCTCTTTCTCAAGAACAGGGCCGAAGAGCTTGACCGGGAGATGGGCCTTATTCTAACTCAAGAAGAAACAGGAAGGCATGTTAGAATGCTGACACATGAAATTAGAAGCACACTTGACAGACACACTATACTGAAAACCACTCTTGTTGAGCTGGGAAGGACTTTAGGCCTTGAGGAATGCGCTTTGTGGATGCCATGCAGGAATGGCATGAACCTTCAACTTTCTCATACTCTCAACTATGAAGCACAAATTGGGTCTACTGTGCCATTTAGCCTTCCTATAGTTAGTGAAGTTTTCAAGAGCTCTCGAGCAATGCGTATACCATATACCTGCCCCTTGGTCCGGATCAGACCACTCGTGGCAAGATATGTGCAACCTGAGGCTGTTGCTTTGCGTGTACCACTGTTGAATCTTTCAAATTTCCAAATCAACGACTGGCCTGATGTCTCTGCGAAAAGCTATGCCATCATGGTTCTTATTCTACCAACAGATGGCACTAGAAAGTGGCGAGACCATGAACTTGAACTGGTTGATGTTGTTGCAGATCAGGTATTTTTATTGTTCACCTGTTTCCTTTTCACCAGTTGCCTTAATGTCATAATATTTACCCTTTTGGCTCAGTCCCTAGTTACTTCTTTTGTTTAAATCATCAATTGATAGGATATCTATCAATACAGGTCGCTGTTGCTCTTTCACACGCTGCTATTCTTGAAGAGTCTATGCGAGCTAGTGATCAGCTCGTAGAGCAGAATGTTGCTTTAGATTTGGCCCGGAGAGAGGCAGAACTGGCAATCCATGCTCGCAACGACTTCCTTGCTGTCCTGAACCATGAAATGAGGACACCAATGCATGCAATTATTGCATTGTCTTCACTTCTTTTAGAAACAGAACTAACACTAGAACATAGGGTTATGATAGAATCGATACTAAAGAGTAGCAACCTTTTGGAAACTCTTATTAATGATGTTCTAGATCTTTCTAGACTTGAAGATGGCAGCCTAGACTTGGACATTGGAAAGTTTAACCTCCATGGAGTTTTCCGAGAGGTAAGTTTTCCGGATTCTGGCTTCAGTATATACTTCCCAAAAATTCCATTAATGAGCACTTACACTAGGCATGTCTCTAAACTGTAGGCAATCGATTTGATAAAGCCTATTGCTACTGTGAAGAAGTTATCTATGACTTTAATTCTGGCCCCAGATGTGCCTGTGTGTGCTGTTGGAGATGAGAACCGGCTTATGCAAACTATTTTAAATGTTGCTGGTAATGCTGTCAAGTTTACAAAGGAGGGTTATATTTCAGTTATAGCATCTATTGCAAAACCAGATTCTTCAAGAGATTGGCGACCGCCTGAATTTTATCCAGCGTCAAGTGACGGCCATTTTTACCTTCGAGTTCAGGTCAGTGCATTCAATTTTTGTACAGTACTGCCTCTTTGCATTTTGAGACTGGGGTTCTCTTAGTCTTCTGTATTCTATGGACAATTGCATTTTTGTGGTTGCAGGGTGTAGTCGTTTTAGCTCAACAATCATGTATTGTGACCCAATGGTATCTCGAAATCTAAAGGGAATAAGCCACCACATTAGCTGCATGGTGCTCCCTAATAGTATTTTCTTTTTACTTCTGTGACTTGTTTGTTAATATATTCCGATTGCTGCAGATTAAAGATTCTGGCAGTGGTATTCTTCCACAAGATATTCCTCATATATTCACCAAATTTGCTCAGCCCAGAAATGGATCCAATCGAGTAAATGATGGTGCAGGACTTGGACTTGCCATTTGCAAACGGTAACATTCGAACTGTCTTCACTTTTCACAATTTCCACAAGTCACTATACAGTCTATACCAACTATTTAGTGCTTGGAACTAATGTTGGAGCTATGAAGTTGGGTTGTAGCCTCTGGTATGTTGCCTGTGTATTGACATTATAGTCTCACTTTTTGTATTGACTGGATTAGGTTTGTGAATACCATGGGAGGTCATATTTGGATCGAGAGTGAGGGCATTGACAAGGGGACTCTTGTCGTATTCATCGTCAAACTCGGGATATGCGACAATTGTGGTAATGCAATAATAGCACATCAAAAAGTGCCCAAAGGGGAGGCAAATCATGGAAGTGCAGATCTCATTGGATACAAACCAGCTTTTAGAGATGGTTACGGTTTAGCTTCAACAAATCCGCGTTATCAAAGAAGTCTTTGACTGCAAATGTCTTTGGCTGCAATAACTGTAAATGTTGTGGTAAAAAGAGAAATTTCGTAGAGTATGGAATGTAGATTTAGAATTTAGTTGATGGTAGAAGAAAATTGTGGTTTATATGATTTTATCATTTTCCACCTGAGTTCATCTATGCAACTGGAGTTGCAAAAAGTCCACATTTTAGGTCCTTGTTCGTTATTTCCGTAAGTTTCAAAACTGAATCAAAAGCCAAAACAAGTGTTCCCTTGGAGAGTGCATATACTCATCGTTTTTATCTTTTTAGCAAACAACTGTTAAGCATGTTCTGGACAACACCCAACCTTTCTGCTCTTCTCAAAAACAGATTGCCATGATAATTTCTTCAAAGCAAGGGGTTTGTCATAAAAAAAGGGTAAATTTTGAAAATTTGTACACCTGAATTAAATCACAAGAGAATTGGAATACAAGGTTTCAAATTAGAAAACTGATAATATAGAAGATCGAGATCAAGTGCAAAAACCAATAAATAGATAGCAAAACATACGAAACTTCATACATAGTACAAAGATCCTGAAACTTCTTTCAACTACAAAGCAAAGTAATTTAGTCCAAAACAAACGAAGATACTGGTTCTTTAAAACTAGCCTATCAAAACAACTTGAAACACATGGACCATCAACAGCCATCCATCTATCAGTTATCTTCATAGGACTCACTTCTTGGATTTCTTAGATGCCCTGCAAGCAAGTATATGAGATTGTTAAGTAAAACTAAATAAAAACAAATTGACTCTAGTAAACCTAAATAAACATGATTTGTAGACATAATGTTCTCAAAGAGTGAACTTACTGTGTTGAGTCAGCTGGTGGAGCTCTCTCTCCAGGTCCCTAAACACATTAGAGAATAAGCACCATAAGAACATAAACTCTTTATCATTATAATTCAGAACAGACCAAATTGTCAGTTTACCATATTAGTACTTCAGTAGAATAAAGTTTGTTCAGACTAGCAAGTAGGGAACACTGAACCGGACAAATGCAAAAGTATCTGATTGATTATTCCAACAATACCTGAGCCAAACGTTCTTCCCTCCTAGCATTTTTCCTCTCCCTGCTAGCCTTGTTCTTGGCACGCTTAGCTTCAAACTGGTCAGACAAAGTCTTCTCTCTTGCCTTCTCGGCCTTAGACTTGTGGATGCTCTCCATGAGCACTCTCTTGTTCTTGAAAACATTACCCTTAACCTTCATGTACATGTCATGGTACATGTGCTTGTCAATCTTCTTTGCCTCCCGGTACTTGCGAAGCAAGCGCCTGAGGACACGCATCCTGCGCATCCAGAGGATTTTGGTTGGCAGCCTTGCCTCCCTGGTACCCTTACGCTTACCTAAAATATTCAGAAACACATATAAAATGTCACACACTGCAGCTCCAAGTAACAGCAGCAATGCAAAGAACAAAACTTCTCAGCCCAAAGACTACAACAATGTCTAAATCTCATATGTAATCCATAATACCATATCCAGAGTGACGGCCCTTTCTCTTGGCCTCCTTCATACGACGTGCACGGGAGCGCGAGTGAATCTTAGTGGGCTTCCTGATGATGAACCCATCCTTGACCAACTTCCTTATGTTTTGGCCTGCAATTTGACAATCCACACCATCATTAAGCAAGCAACACCAGCAAAGACATCCAACATATTTCATTATAAACATCCCATTTATGTCGCAAATAATTCAGAGGTAACATTAATATATACTGCAACGCTTACTAATTTGACAACCTCAAAAGAAGTTTTACCGAAAACATAGATAAGCACAGTTCGGTATTAAAACATAGATAACCACAGCTCATAGAATCCAACCAAATCAAGTTTTACTCCAAACACATACAGATCCCAACCCTAACCACAATAAGACAGCCTGAGATGCTAAACAATCTACAGCACAATACTCAAACCGCAGCCTTACTTTATCTATGTCTCATCGATATATCAACATCAATACCAAATAGTTCACAGAATCAAACAGATCCTGAAGAAGAAGAGATGAAAATGAAAGCAGACTAAAGAGAATCGAAGAAGGAGAGGGGGAGAGCTTACGAGAGTTGGCCATGGAGATGTCGCTGACTTCATTGGGGTCAAGCCAGACCTTTCCCTGACCACACTTGAGGACGCTGGCGGCGAGCCGCTTCTGGAGCTTGAGCGAAACCATGTCTCTTACCTCCACACTTTTCTTCAGAGCAGCTGCAGCTATAGCAGAGAGGCTAGGCTTGTGTGGAAGAGACGCTCTTATATACCACTTGCGTTTGTGGTTTATTATACCTAGGGTTTCGATTTTGGGTCTTGCAACTCTCGGCCCATGAAACAAGATATTGGATCTGGTATTTTTATTAGCCCAATTGACTTAGTTTGGTCCGGTTGAAAAGTCTAATATTATTTCTTTTTCTCTTAATTTGGCCTGCCAAATTTGACCCAGTGTGTATATGGTGCCACTATTAGCATATGCATATGCAGTCCAAATTTTCTAGTTGATTCCAATCTTGGAGGCCAAGTTTACTTGCGGCCTAAGTGTAGTTCTACGTCAATCTATGATTCTATGTATGTAATACTTGCATCAGAGTATATAAGGACGCAGTCAAAACTGTAGCTATAAGGGGGGTCGAGATATAAAGTACGAAGAAAAAATTAACAATTTCAAATCAATTGACATCATTATTATGTATTAATTGAAACCAAACTCATTATTTGTGCATAATTTTGAACTCTATAATCGTCTGTTGTAAAATTTCATTTAATATTATTTCTATGTACGTGACTATATTTAAAACTTAAATGTATAGAAAATATGACAATTCTTAGGTTCACCCCTAAGGTGAATAAGCATATTCACCCATATTGTCGATTAACATATTTTTACTTAATAAATTTATAATCCAACAGTCCATATCTTAAATTAGTTTTTAAAGATCATTTTTATTAAAAATCAATCGAATTGGAAATCGTTTAATTATCTAATTTGGTTCTAACAACACTTACTACTATTATGATGAACCGTCCATGTATTTCATAGAAATGAATAAGTAAAAGGGCTTCAATTTGATTGATTTTTTGCAGAGCTAATTTGTGTTACGTTATACAACATGAATGGTTGGATTATAAAATTATAAAGTTATTATGTGTTAATCACAAGAGATAGTGAATATACTCATTTACCCAAGGGGTGAACATATGAATTATCCTGGAAAATAAATAGTTAATAAAGCAGATAAAATTTCAAAAGCTATAATTAATTTATTCTGATGATGATATGGCAAGAGGCAATGAGGAAGGAAATTGTATAGTCCAAAATCGACCTAGTTGTAACATGTCACGATATTATTGGAAAAGGGGGCCAAACCTGTACAATTATAATCAATTAATCATATAATAACACAATATAACTAACATGTTTTCAAAAACTATGGGAGTGTTAGGGCAGCGTTTGACAAATGGTAGAGATAACCCATTGTGAGGGTCTTTTTAGAATTAAGCAATGAGTAGGCCAAAATCAACCGAATAATTTAATTAATGGGAAGAGTTTGTATTGATTTAAATCATATAAAAAATAAATGAGGCTTGACGGTATGAAGCATGTTGTGGAAGTTAGAAACAAACTTCAGTGAGAGAGTTGGAGGGTTTTTGGATTTGGAGTTTCTGGAACATTGGTTTGTAGGAAGATTTGGGAAAATGGCTGAACGTTGGACTTATGCTTTAAGGCTTGATTTGCTATAGGTGTTTCTAAGTTTTTTGGATTTTGCTCTATGATCTGTTTATTATTGCAGGAGTTCCCCTTTTTATAAGCTCCATTAGAGGATTTTAGTTTCTAGGTAAAAGGAAAATGAAAGGAGGTTCCTTCCTAAATTCAATTAAGAAAGGACCAGCTTACTCGAATGACAATCACAATTGTTGGCACCGAGGCTTTGAAGTTGGACGTTGCTTGCTGCAATGGACTAAGGCTGCGGTGGTGCAAGAGTTGCAGGTATCGAAATTTTCATATTGTTAGGTTATAGCAGCCTAGGATGTCAACCATGCAGCTGGCATCAAAACAGGTTTTAAGTAGTTTTAAATCACTGTGTCAAGAGTCAAGACTAAAGGTGTTATTACATCATTTATAGATTGTACTGCAGCTCTGATTTTGTCGTCCCAGGTACAAGTTAATTTACTTCTGCATGGCCTCTAGGCTACCAACAGAGCATAGGGTATTAGAGAGATTAGAGAGATCAGTCCAGGAATTATTGTTTTTTCATCATGAAATGAAAGACTAGTCCATCTGTTTAGGGCAGCAAATCCATGCTTTCCTGGCCTTGATACTTAAACTGGCATTACTAGCATTACTCTGTTTAAGCCTCAACAGATGCTAGCTAGCCATTCACCATTTATTAATTCTCTTCTCATCCAAGAATTAAGAATTTAACAAAAATCTAAGTTCCTCCCTACAATGAGAGTAGCGAATGGGTGACATCTGTATGCCTCCGAAAAAAAATAAGTAAAATTGGTCTCTTTATTGCGTAAGGAATCTAAGTGAGAAGCCTTTCCTCACTTTACCAAATTATCGATCTGTTGTGCAAAACAGCTGTCTCTCTCTGTTTTTGCCTGTGTTGAATCTAATGCCATATTTCCTCTTGGGTCTACCCACCAGCGCATCTGAATTCATTTCTACGGCACTTGATGAGCATTCCGAACTACAAATCAGTCACTAACCAATGGACTCTTTTCTGGTGAGGAGCTAGCTTCTTTTTTTTTATTTCACCATTTCAATTGTTAGATCCCATGTCCTGATTGGTAATCGATATTAGGTTTTCTTTTTTATTGGGTTCTGCAAGTAGAGAAAGCCACATAACTATCTTCTAATCTAGTTTTTATGTTTTTTGGGTATTTGGTGTCTGATGCTTATTTTATTGAGATTTAGTTGTGCTGCTCATATGGCTTTTTTTTTTTTTTCCTATTGGGAATAGTGCTACTGATCATATGTTTTTAATGAAAAAGATTGTTTAATGGACTAGGTGCTTTATAAGATTTAACTTGTACGAGTTCAGGTCTTTAGGATATGGAACAGAACGCTGCAATAGCGTATGATCTAGCTGCAACAGAAACTGAAAGATGCCAAGTCCTCCTCCAATCATCACCTTGGTTTTACTTTCATTATTTCAGTTCTTGGAGGACTTGGCAATATATATCTTTTGTTTAGCATTTTACTAAATTGCAATTGATGCTTATTTTGCAGTCAGTAATATAGAAGAAATAACTTCAGGAAACGACGAACAAGAGAAGATCATTTGCTTGTTCATTTTCACCATAAGCAATCTAAAAAATGTCTGATCCTTACCCTCCTTGTGATGGCGGAGAACTTGGATGCCCCAGTCTAAGTTTGAACTCTCTCTCTTTCTCTCTCTCTCTCTCTCTCTGACTACTATTTCTCATATTTTAAAACTATTGTTTGATTTCTCACAGGATACAAATATTCATGGCCCGAGTTAGTTGGAAAACCTGGGAAATTAGCTAAACAAATAATAGAGAAGGACAACCACTTTGTTACAGTCTTGATCCTAAAACCAGGCGATTCAATAACTGGAGACCGTTGTTGCAACCGTGTGTATTTTTGGGTGGATGACCATGGCAATGTTACAAGCTACTATCCACCCAGATAGGGTAACGAGGAACCTTGTGATCTGCTCCCTAAAGAATAATGTTGTATACCTTGTGATCGATCATTTGTGAGCCCAACCTTATTTAAAATAAATTCTCAATAAATTAGAAATATATGTTACCCTTTGATAATAAGAAATACAATATTTTTCAAATGAGCTTGGATGTGAAATACAGTTTTCTAGTTGTCTTTTAAGTCAAGATTCCTCTACCATGTCTCCAATATTTTTCTCCTCCAATTTTAGATTGTATGGCATACAATTTTCGAGTTGTTGTTTTAATTAGGTATAATCTTGGATATTATTCACGTAAATAAAAAACTAAACTGAAATTGGTTGTGCTAAACATAAGATTTCTATTTACTGGTGTGAAACAGATCTTAACACAACATTTCGTTTCTAATATGTTCCTAAAGGAGTAAATCATGTCAACAGACAGAATTACATAATATTTTTGTGTGCAACAGTAAGGGCAATGGTGCCAACCTCGGAAGCCCGCCATTAGCGTCTAAATTGTCATGACCGCCAGCTTCCTTTGGTTCACTTCATCCCATTGCTTGTCTAGCACAGAAGTATAGAAATATGGATTGAGGAAGCTGTTTTAACAATTTAAGGTTTCACCAATAGAAATATGGATTTCCGGATACAAACAACATTTCCGTACACAGACAACGATATGGTGAACCGTGTATTTCTATCATGAAGTCTTCGACGACCTCAATCACCGGCGTCATTATGGAAAGGACAATATAGCTAGGATTTTCAGAGAAGAGAAGAGAGACACACAGACTAGCACTACTATTTTCTCTTGAAAAGGCTAGGATTGAGGTGCTTTATTAATATATAGATACGGGGTCTGTGGGTATTAGTTTCGTATATCCGTACGCAATTCTACTGCGCATGCCTGTTGGCTTGTTTACTTCATCTGAGACACTGAAATTGAGTTGCTGAAGGATCGAGTTTTAATTTGATACAAACATGTAACCACATGCTTCAATTTTAATTTGTTACAAACTTGTAACCACATGCTTCAATTTATCATTGATCGATTCAAAACCACATTTATATATTAATTAATTTGTCTCATATCTTCCATGTTATGGATATGAGGATATCCATCTTCTATTCAGATTAGGTTTTATACACACACACACTTCTATATCTTTATATTTAGGTTTCCTCCATATCTACATGCATTGTGTCTCAAGTCAATACTACAAATGAATCACAGGGTGCGGCCCGGCCGATTCTCGATCATCATACAACTTAACTCTTCAAGCTAGCAAGCCTCCAGTAGCTTTGTAAGTTGAACAGAGATTTAAGTACTGCGACTGTGTCCAGTGATCGATTTCATATATTATTGCCGACGTCTAGGGTTTGAAAAGATTTTGTTTCAGTCTTTTTTTCGGAAACAAAGAAAAGCAGATAGTCGTGTCTCTTCACACAAAAAGGACAGAGGCAAACATGTCTATCACAGCTTTTGAGAAGGATAAGCAGGAAGCCAATCCTCTCAAAGAATTAAATGAGGTATATATAATTTCTTCATTGTAACTATTCTATAATCATGACAATTTATTTATTGTAGTTTGCAAAATATTGTACACCGAAATTATCTGCATATTAAGTTTTACTCCTTACAGACACTTCGCAGGCTTCAGAATCAGAAGCATAAGCTTGAGAAGAAGGTCTGTGCAAATTATTGGAAGGCTCAACGATTAAACGCAGCTGTAGAGAGTAAGAAGGCTCTACATATTAACAAAGTATATAATCAATACGGTAAAACCCCTATCTACGTACGAATGTGTGTGTGTAGGTTATCTATGCATACCTATCCCTTTTTGGATTGATTAATTTTATATGCCTTGAAGATGTAATTTGAAAATATGATTCTTCATACAGTGTTGAGAGAATGTACAGAGAAGAAGGGACGCTTACAGAAGAAAATCGACAAGCTTATAAATTTCAGCTTTTGCATTGAGAATCAGGTATGTAGATGTAAATGTTCAAAATTATTGTTTCAAATTCGAAACAGTGATGCAATTCATTTAAGAGTATAGCCGATTTTCAATATTTTTTTCCTTTATTATTTTAGATTACTTTACTGGAAGTACATGCTGATATTGGGAAAACACCTGTTTATGATGACTCACCAACAAAAGAATCTGCAATGAAATCTAAGGACATGGAAATGACAATGTAAGTTGAATTTGATATGCATTCCATTAATTTTCAAGGGACTCGAGGGTAATAGTATATCATTTGCTCTGCTTAAGTAAATGAATTAGTGCCTCCTAACTTTGGCCTTAATTTTGTATAGGAACAATGATGAATTGAGGGAAATGATAGATGAGATCAATAAGGAAATTGAATACATGCAATTGAAATCCTCAGAAAAATTAAGGAGGCGTTGTCGGCACACATTGAACAAACCATTTGTTTCAATGAAGAATAATCTCTGCAAGTTATTTCAAGGTGATAAATCAGTTATGATATCATGGAGTAAGCCTGGTAAAGAAAACAAGACAGAAAACGTGTAGAAGGTTTTCTGATATTTTCTGTATTGAAATCAAAACTGATTACAAGGGTACACGTTTTTATATAAAGAGAAAGACAAGCCACCACACCTTTAACCTCAACTACACTGACAAGCAACCATGTGTAACAGTTCTATCTTAACAACTAAGGTAAGGTAAGAACAGTGAAAGTTAATGTACAAAACAGAAAAACCAGTAAACTAAGTCAGACCAGTACACTAAGCCATGCTGCAGCAATACTGCAGCCATACTACTACTGCCAATACTCCCCCTCAAGCGGGATCAAGAGGATTCATTGATCCAAGCTTGCCCAAAATCCTGAGAAACTGAGCAGTGGGAAGTGATTTGGTGAAAATGTCAGCCAACTGATCATGACTTCGAGTGAAGTGAGTATCAATGATCTTGGATTGAACTTGAGCTCGAATGTAGTGACAGTCAACTTCTATGTGTTTAGTTCTTTCATGGAACACCGGATTAGAAGCAATATGCATTGCAGCTTGATTGTCACAGAAAAGGGACAATGGTTGACTACTAGGAAACCCCAAATCTGATAGAAGACCTTTTAACCAAATGAGCTCACAAGCAGTGGAAGCCATAGCTCTATATTCAGCCTCTGCACTAGAGCGAGCAACAACTGTCTGCTTCTTGCTTTTCCAGGTAACTAAGTTACCACCAACAAAAGTGCAGAAACCGGTAGTTGATTTACGATCAAGAGAGTTCCCTGCCCAATCAGCATCTGTGTAACCCATGATTTCAGTATTACCATTGTTTTTAAACAACACACCTCTTCCAGCGGAGCCTTTGAGATAACGAAGAATTCGTTTAACAATGTGAAGATGAGCCAAAGTGGGAGAATGCATGAACTGACTGACAATGCTTACTGCATAAGCTATATCGGGACGAGTAATGGTAAGATAAATAAGCTTGCCACCAGCTTTTGATAATAGCTCACATTCAAGAGAGGCTTACTTTGTACATCAAATTGGAGCTTGCTGTCAAGAGGAGTGCAAGCTGGCTTGCAGTCCTGCAGATCAGTATCTTGTAAAAGATCAAGAACATATTTTCTTTGGTTTAGAAAAAGACCTTTCTGAGAAGTGGCCACTTCTATACCAAGAAAATATTTTAGAATGCCCAAATCTTTCAAAGCAAACCTATTTCGCAAAGATTGCTTAAGAGTATTAATCTCTTCAATATTGTCACCTGTCACAATTAAATCATCAACATAGATAAGCACCATAAGCTTACTAGTTGAACCAATTCGAACAAACAAAGAAGAGTCTGCATTGCTTCTTCGAAAACCAACTTCCTCAAGTACTGAACTGAGCTTGGCATACCAAGCACGAGGAGATTGCTTTAAGCCATAAATAGACTTGTGAAGCTTGCAAACTATCTCAGGATCATGAGATTGAGGATGACCTGGAGGCAACTTCATGTAAACTTCTTCTTCAAGATCACCATGTAAAAAAGCATTTTTTACATCCATTTGATATAGAGGCCAGGCATGATTGACTGCAACTGATAACAAAACTCTCACTGTACTCATTTTAGCAACAGGAGCAAAAGTCTCCTTGTAGTCTACTCCATATGTTTGAGTAAAACCACGAGCTACCAAGCGAGCCTTATGCCTCTCCACAGAACCATCCGAATGAAGCTTCGTTTTGTAAACCCAACGACTGCCTACAGCCTTCTTCCCTTTAGGAATTCGAACAATACTCCATGTATTGTTGTCATGAAGTGCTTGAAGTTCATCTGCCATAGCTTGCTTCCATACATCAAGCTGATTAGCTTCCTCAAAACTTTGAGGTTCATGAGTACAATCAAGTGCACTTAGAAATGCAGAATGAGCAGAAGAAAAATTCTTATAAGATATAAAGTGTGTCATCGGATACCTTGCAGTGTAGGTTTTATAGTCATTGAGCTTTGACGGAGGAACTCGTTGTCGTGGAGGATTTCTGCGAAGAACAACTGCAGGTGGAGATACCAAAGGGTTTCTTTGAAGAATAACTGCTGGTGGAGAGGAAGGCTCAATAATAGATTGCATATCAACTTCTGCATCAGAAATTACAGCTGGAACTTCTTGTACTTGACTGTCAGGATTGATAGACGAGTCACAATCCTCATCCATAGGAGGATCAGAATGAACATCAGGATTGACAGGCAAGTTGCACTCCTCATCAATAGGAAGATTAGGACTTGGAAACAAATCAGATAGAAACTCCCCCTGACTAGAATCACATGATTTTCTAGTGAAATAGGGAGTAGCTTCATCAAATCTCACATCTCTGGAAACAATTAGTTTTCTGGTAACATAGTTATAACATTTATAACCTTTTTGAGTAGATGAATATCCTAGGAAAACACACTTATCAGCTCTAGGATCAAGTTTATCACGTTGATGTGCTTGAATATGAACAAAACATGTGCAGCCAAAGACTTTTAAGTGAGACAAATCAATCTTTCTTCCTTTCAACATTTCAAGAGGTGATTTGAAACCAAGCACTCTACTAGGGAGTCTGTTGATGATATATGTGGCAGTGAGAACACCTTGAGACCAAAATTTTTTTGGAACATTCATTTGAAACATAAGTGCTCTTGTTTTTTCAAGGAGGTCTCGATTCTTTCTCTCAGCAATCCCGTTTTGTTGAGGAGTACCAACACAGCTGGTTTGGTGCACAATGCCTTGTGTGCTCAAGTAATTTGACATATTATTGGACATATACTCAGAGCCATTATCAGATCGTAACACATGAATGGATGAAGAAAATTGATTGATGACAAGTTTATGAAAATCTTTAAAAACATCCACAACTTCACTTTTGAATTTCAATAGATACAACCAAGTAATCCTCGTAAAATCATCTACAAATGTTACAAAATACTTAAATCCATCATAAGATTCAAGAACTGGACCCCAAATGTCTGAATGAACGATTTCAAAAGGATTACTAGCTCTAGAAAGAGAGGAAGTAAAAGGCAACCTAGAGGATTTTGACAGATGACAAACATCACATTGATTGTCTGCTTTGCACAAATTTGGAAACAAAAAAGATAACACTTTGTTTGAAGGATGAGCCAAGCGTTGATGCCACAGATGATGCTCTTGTGTTGATCTTGAACTGACTTGGAAGGCTTTGGAATCAAAAGAGTTCTTGGACAGATAATAGAGACCATTCAAAAAGAAACCCTCACCAATCGTCTTCTTGGTGATGAGATCCTGAAATATGACATTATAAGGAGAGAAGATGACAAGGCATTTTAATGTGTTTATAATTCTTCCAACAGATAGAAGCTGAAAAGGGAAAGAAGGAACATAGAGAGCAATTGACTGAACAAGGTTGGAGAGTAATTTGATTTTTCCCTTTCCTAAAATTGGGGCACCTTTGCCATTTGCTACAGACACTTTAGAAGGGATAGACAATTTTTCAAACTCATGCAAATTTGTGATTTTATTTGTCATGTGATCCGTAGCCCCTGAGTCTATAATCCAATAATCATCCATAGCACAAACATTGAGAGCAGTAGAAAAGGATTTTAGAGTACCTGAAGCTTCTTCAAGTGGAACATAGTCAGTCTCTGCAAGGAAGCCAGCAAACTTTCCAAGAAGTGCAGTGTGACCTTCAATCCCAGGCATGGCTGTTTCTTCACCTCCACTATGCATCTGCTTCTTGCTTAGATAAGCAGCAAATTCATTGATTAAAGTAGTGGGATTGGAGGTGAAATTGAGCCTACCCTCAGAAGAAGAGGAAGAAGAAGTTGTTGCCAGGTTTGCTTTTGGTGGATTCCAACTCTTTTGAGAGCTTTTGCCTTCCTTTAGAAATTTTGGCTTCTGCTCAGGATAGAGAACCCAACATCTTTCCCTGACATGTCCAACCCCCTCACAGTAGCTGCATTTCAAGTCAAGCCTCTTGCCTTTGTACACTTTAGCTTCAGCTTGCCTGTGATTAGAAGCATAAGCCCTGGTTTCAGATGCACTTGTCTTGGTCTCCATATTCATCACCTTTCTTCGAACTTCTTCTCTTTGAATGGTGGCACACACAATGTTGAAAGATGGAAGCTCAGTATTCATAAGAATATGACTTCTTAAATCTTCATATTCTGAACTTAAGCTTGCAAGGAGCTGAAAAATCTTGTCCTCCTCAGCTCTTTTTAACAAAACACTAGCCTCAGTAGTATGAGGTCTATAAACATCTAGCTCATTCCACATACTTGTAAGGCTACCCAGATGCTGAACAAAGGGTTTACCTTCTTGCTGAAGATCAGCAATATCTCGTTTGAGTTGAAAAACTCGAGCTGCATTATTCTGATTTCCATACATCTCTTTGACATGATTCCAGAGATGCATAGAAGACTCAGAAAAACTGAAAATTTCTGCTATTCTGCTCTCCATGGAGTTGATTAGCCACGACATGACGAGTTGATCCTTGCACAGCCAAGAATCAAATGTAGGAGAGTCGGCTTTAGGCTTCTGTATAACTCCATTGACATAGCCAAGCTTAGACCTTCCTCCAAGAGCAAGTGTAACAGCTCTAGCCCAAGAGAGATAGTTGAATTCATTCAACAAAACAGAGCTAAGACGTTGGTTTGGATTACAATCCACATCGGAAGAATGTGCAAGAGGTTCATCCTCTTTAGAACCAGATTTCCCAGCCATCTTAAGCTGGTAAACTCATGAACTACACAAGAAAGAAAGAAACAGACTCAGGCCTTGAATGCCTGCTCTGATACCATAAAGAAAACAAGACAGAAAACGTGTAGAAGGTTTTCTGATATTTTCTGTATTGAATCAAAACTGATTACAAGGGTACACGTTTTTATATAAAGAGAAAGACAAGCCACCACACCTTTAACCTCAACTACACTGACAAGCAACCATGTGTAACAGTTCTATCTTAACAACTAAGGTAAGGTAAGAACAGTGAAAGTTAATGTACAAAACAGAAAAACCAGTAAACTAAGTCAGACCAGTACACTAAGCCATGCTGCAGCAATACTGCAGCCATACTACTACTGCCAATACCTGGCAATGGTGCTTTTAGATTGAATGTTGATGGATCCAAGTCTAATGGTGGTTTGATTGGTGCGGGGGGGAGTGATTAGAGACAGTTCTCCAGTTAGGAGTGTTACAGGCTGAGGCTATTGAGTGATTAAGAATATTGTTGTGGAATCTGACTCTACTGTTTTGGTCAGTATCCTCCAAAGAAATGACTTTATCCTTCACCCTCTTGGTACTCTGTTCAGGAATTGCAGGCATTTAATGGATTGTTTTGATGATTGTCAACTCAAACATATTCACAGGGAAGGGAATATGGTGGAGGCTGAATTGCTTGCTAAGGAGAGTATCAATCACTCTAATGGTCTATGCATTCTTTACAGACCTCCTGCTTTGGTGACTGAGGAGTTATTAGATGATATTGCTGTTGCAAGGCCTAGGAAAATTTGAATTGGCCAGGTTGGCTAGTTAGTGTTCTTTGTTCCTTTTTTGAGTTTTTGGGCGTTCTGCCTCTATTGTACCAAAAAAACAAAGGGTGATAAATCAGTTAGTGAAGGTACTAATAATCAGACAACAAATGAAGGCCCGAGTCGCACAACTCAACCAACAAACTAACAAAGGCATTTTAGGATGTCACTCGGTGCAAATGCAACCACTTGGTTTTTTTTTTTTTGGGTCGTAAATACACTTTTTTTTCACTAATTTCAAGAGAATGTAACAGATGTTATTATAGGATCTGAACATTCTTGAGCAAATTGACCGGTACTACTTGCTTTTGCTCAATCGAAAGAAGAAGAAGAAGAAATCACTTGCTTTCTCTCGATGAAAAAATGGGCCTTAAAGCCCACAACTGACAAAGCGCCCAACAATAGCCCGGTGAATTTCATTTCTTTCAGACTTCCTCTTTCACCTCCGCCTTTTAAAAACTCCTGAAAGCTTTGAATGCACCTCTACATTCCTATTCCTATATCTTTCGATACAAACCAAGAGCAGCTACTCCTCCATCTTCACTAATCGAAAACCAGATTCCCAAGCTACATATTGCTTCTTTTCACAAATCTCTGTTGTTGTACACTCATCATTTTTTGCCTTCCTCCTTAAGGGTCTCACCAAGTCAAAACATCAAAGATCATAACAGATGACTTTCTTGGCGACCCAATGTGTCGTCGCCTCAATCCCAGCATACCCAGTTTGTAATCATCAGCCCAAACCTCCTGGGTGCCTCTCCCAGAGAATCCAATCGAAATCGGACAGAATCCCAGTTGTTAAAACCCAACAGTCGAGCTTTCCAACTAGTCAGGAATCGAGAAGAGAGTGAGTTTCCCTACCTGCCGCCTGGTGTGTATTCCGTGGAACTCACTGTGTTCAATTGTCCTACCTACAGGTCTGAGTGTGAGTGCTTCAATCTGTACAAGGAGCTAGTTCCGTACAGCCAAGCTTGGTCTTGGCAGAAGAGCATTGTCAAGGAGAAAAAGGCTCTGATTGAGAGGAACGAGGACTGCCCCGACTCGCTGTTCGTTCTTCAGCATCCTCCTGTTTATACAATGGGCACCGGTAGCTCAGAAAAGTTCCTCAATTTTGACGTCAAGGATGCTCCGTTTGATGTTCACCGGACCGAACGCGGCGGCGAGGTTACATATCATGGTCCTGGTCAGGTAGTGATGTCAACTAATTGCTAGTGAGGATCAGGGTTAGTTCCTGTTGTATGCAATTTGTGTGGCTAACTCTTGATGCATGTTTGTGGCAGTGTAGATAGTAATGTACCCCATTATAAATCTCCGGAATCACAAAATGGATCTTCATTGGTACCTCAGGTCACTTGAGGAGGTGATCATTCGCGCTCTTTCAAAGACATTTTCGATCAAGGCATCTCGACTTGAGGGCTTAACTGGTGTTTGGCATGGTATGCTTTTCTTTACTTTTGTTATATTAGCATCATTTGTAATTGCTAAATGGAAATCAGACCAGAAATATAAATTTTATCTTAACTTTTCTTCAGGAAACCAGAAACTGGCAGCCATTGGTATACGAGTGTCTCAGTGGATAGCTTATCACGGTTTGGCACTGAACGTAACCACAGATTTAACTCCTTTTCGTTGGATAGTACCGTGTGGTTTACAAAACTATCAGGTCGGAAGCATTAGAGGGTTGTTAGGGGAGTTTGAGTCACTTGACGATAGTAGTAGAAAACAGCTACCAGATCCTGATGATGGCCAGCTACTTAATATTGCTTGTAAATCTTTGATCAATGAGTTTTCAGAAGTTTTTCAGGTTGGAATCAATTATGAAACCATCTCGAGGTTAGAGTTTTTAGAAAGTGAACCTGTAAAGCCTCTAAAAGAGGAAGTAATTTAGTTGTGGGATTCAGGTCAACATTTCTAATTGCTGGTGTGAAACAGATCTTAACACTCTTGAACATTTTCATTTCCAATGTGTTCCTAGAGGAGTAGGTCATGTCACCAAACAGAATTGCGTAATAGTTTTGTGAGCAACAACAGTAAGGGCAATGGTGCCAACCTCAGAAACCCTGCCATTAGCGTCCAAATTGTCACGATCGCCAGTTTCATTTTGGTTCACCTCAGCCCGTTGCTTTTCTAGCACAGTAAGTATAGAACACTTGTTTTCAATTGAATGTTTCAAATGCAACAAAAGTGAGCAGCAAAGATAACATCACTTTTCCGTCCTTTTTATCTCTTGGAAACTAGATTGCATTGTCAACCTGTGAGGTTTGGAACCCTTTTGAGCAAGTTTGAGTTACTGAGCTGTTTTCAAAAGAATTTAGGTGTATCATCATGTAGTATGTGTATTTTGACATTAGTCGAATTGAAGTGGAGTCTGTAATTTTGCATATTTAAACTTTTTTAATTAAGTAACATTTTGATGATTGATTACAGGATAAGCACTAATAATGAATGTGAAAGTATGAATGTGTGATACTATTGATATCCAGTTACTTTTGTCCGTTGTTGCTTGCATGTCTTGATTGACAGACAAGATTTGATTGTGAATTTGTGATGTCCTCTTATTTCATTCTCCTTCTGTTTAATTTGATGTTTGGACTTTGAAGGTCTCTGTTTAAAATAACTTGCGTGAAGTTTGCCTTAAAATATTGGTAGATGTGTTATCTGCTTCTAATTTCTGCTGTTTTTGCGAGTGAATTTTATAAAGCTAGGTTGTCTTAGTGTCTTATACACTCTCTAAATGGATGTTGATGTAGTTGAGGCCGCTGCTTTTGGGCTCAGTCAATCAGACTCATAGTCCTTTGCCTGATCTGAGTTATTACTTTTATTTCTACTTCTTGCTAATTTGCATTATCCTTAAACTTCTCAAGCGCTGCATATCCTTCCAGATTTTTATGCAGTCTGAAGCAAGCATACTTACCCAGATTCATATAGATGTGCAGTGTTGCTCTGTACTTTTGATGTTCCTTCTCTGTTAAACTTTTGTTTTTCATGTGAGAGGTGGAGATTGTGAACACCAGATGCTTATTATACTCTTGATACCACTTTTCATAACACCTATTTATAGATGTCAGTATTTTATGCTTTGGAAACATTTGGATTAAGATTATTAATCATTATGATTCAGGCACCACGATGAAACTAACCTGCTTTCTTTTATTCTAGTTTCTTATACAATGTTAATGTGTTTGTGTGATGGTAGGCTTTAAAATATAATGTTTTAGCGGTGTCTATTAAGTTTATATATAGATAGGCAGGAGATGATGCCAATCTTCCCATATGCAGGTAGTAGGATGACTTGGAACTTTTAAGTTGCCTTTTTTCCTTTTATGGGTCATAATAGTGACCTCTTGAGACTGTATGGTATTGGTTTGGTTATGGGATTCTCAATGTGGATTAGTTGGCCTAATCAACAATGTAAATTGTATTAAATGGCCTCTCAAGGTGCATAATATTCCTCCAACTGCCCGAGCAACTACTTCCAAGTTTCAATGCATGAATGATGCTGGCTAGGATCATATTTTGCGCTGCAGTCCTTTTGGCAACACTCGCTGTGATTCTTCTGGCTTTGGTTTCTCCAGTACCCGAAAGAAAGCCATTACAGCCTTGGCTGGACCTTTCCTTGTACATCCAGCAGCCACACATTGCAAGCTCCAATGCGCATCAATCGGTGGCACAATCAGACCCCGGGGCATTCATCTTCCACCGCAAGCTCACGGAGGGACCCGAGAACACCTCTCGGGTAGTCGGAAAAGCCCAAGGTTTCATTATCCCTATGGAAGACTTTGCACAATCAGCATTCAATATTATCTACCTAACCTTTCACACGCCTGAGTATTCCGGCAGCCTTAGCGTTCAGGCCAAGCATGTTTCCCGCAAAGACACAGAAGAGCTCACTGTGATGGGTGGAACAGGATCATTTGCTTTTGCTCGGGGACTGGCTGTCTTTGCTCAGACGGATCAGCAATCGTCGGGTGTCGAATCCACTTATCATGTAAAACTGCAGCTTAGATTTCCCAATCAGTCTCGGACTACGGTAGGCTGATGAACCTGTTTTGATTGAATTTATTGCTTATATGAATCGGCCTATAGATAATTAGATGTCGACTTGGAGCTAATTGCGATAAGCCCTTCTGATTATTGATATATTAAAGCCATCTATCGGATTTGTAGCAATCGAAATTCTTACAGGTTTAAAATAAGAGAAGCAAGCTGCTGATGATCATAAGGATTATTTACATGTTTTTGAGTTTATTTGTATCCGACATTTATCGAGAAAGAATAGGTACACTTTGCTAGGTTAGATCATGCTATTGATCTTTCTGTAGATGTGGCTCTTGGGTTCTCACAAGATGTCATCTACGATGATATGTGTAATTCTACTATAAGCACTTGAGTGCAGGTATTACATCCCTCTCGATGCCACAAACTTTAATAAATAATAATATGATCGTAGATATGAGTCTCCCAACTTAACTGGATTTCAATCCCCTTATTCAAAAAAGAAATAAGAGAAGCAAGCAGGAGTTCAAATTTGAACAACTAAAGATTCAAGAGGGTACTTTCAAAAACAAAAACATTGAAAAGAGTCAGTTGGGCTAGATTGCAGCTAACCCAGTCCGGCATAAAATTATAACCCAGTCCAAATCTGCATGGAGAAGAATTGTCGTAGCAGAAGGCCCAATTACAAGAGAAAAGGCTGCTCCATGATTACCTCACGCGTTTCGTTTACGTCGGCATAATCTATGGAGTTACGATATGGACCGGTAGTACGATAAACGTACAAGTTTGAATAATGGGCTAAAAAATAAGTACAAGTTTATAAAGGTGAGAATCTACCGGCGCCCACAATAATGGAATCTGGTAAAGCATCCAAAACCAGTAGCGCTGCTGGGAATGGGAATGGGATTCCCACGTCCCAACAAAGCCACCCGGAATCATGCAACTTGCAAATTCTGCATCATCATTCATCGCCATGTTAAAAAGCGTTTTTGTCTTTGTTAATAATGTTTCGTTTTTTTTTTTTTTTGGGTCGAAATTGTTAATGATTTTTTCTATAATGCAAAGATTTTGTTAATGAATTTTTCCTATCCTGCAAAGGCGAATCGGTCTAATTTCATCAGTAATTGGAGTTGGATAAAACAGCTCCCACAAATCGGTTTAATTGGATTTAGGTTGCCATTTTTTTCAATCTGATTAACTAGTGCTCTTTGGATTTTATCGAGTAATTGTTAATCTCTTGTTGGTGATGCTAGTAAAGACAGAGTAGGAGAGTACTGTTGGCAATCGATTCAAGCCGCTTTTTGGCAGAACAATTCTTTAACAGGATCATATAAGAAACTAAAATGAAAACTGAAAAAATTCAAACTTCTGATTTAAAATACATGAAAATTGGCATTTTGATACAGTTCTTATAACTAAGACCGAGATACAAATTAAACAAGAATCAATGAACAAACTCATCAATTCGACCATCATCAATCAAAGGAAGATGTGACAGAAGCAGGAACATTCTCATTCTCATCATCAAAGCTCCACAGATCGCCAACCATGCTTTCCTGCTGCGCAGGATTCACAGGGGCTGTGGATTGCCCATCCAGATAGGGAATCTGATAGAACTTCATGTAGTTCTCAAACGCCAGTAGCTCCTCAGAAAGCTTCTGCACTTCATTCTCCTCGGCGGCCACAATCGCATTTCTTTGTGTTGATTCCTCTTTCTCTTTCCCCACCAACCCTGTAGAGGAGTAAGTCCCCTCTGAACCAGACCCAGAATTCTCTTCCCCAGAAACAACAATTGGGTCAGTATTAACTACCACCGAGTTAAAACCATTTGAACCATTTGAATTTGAGGGAAATGCTGCACTCTGGTTCAGATCGTAACCAAAACCCATATCAAAGCCTTTTGGGATATGATTGTCATTGAAATTACCTGTATTGGGTTGAAATGGATGAGGATTGGAATTTTTCAGATAAGTCTGATGGGGATGGTACTCTTGGTCATCTTCATTAGGAAAATTAACCTTGGCTTTCTTGCCACGGATTTTGCGAGCCTCCCTGTCATAAGCTCTGGCTGCTTCTTCAGCGGTGTTGAAGGTACCGAGCCAGACTCGGACTCCTTTTCTGGGGTCGCGAATCTCAGCTGCCCATTTGCCCCATGGGCGCTGCCTGATGCCTCTGTAGAGGTTCTTCCTCTGCCTCTTGGCAGGCTTCTGTTCTTCCAGACCCCCTGTTTGTGTAAAATCCCTCACTCAGAATGTACGTAATCGAAAATTTTCATCTTTTAACGGGATACATATATATGACAAATTAGAAGAGCATACCTGAAAAGGGTTGGGATGTTTTGCTCGGACGTGAGTCCTTGTGAGTAGGTGGGGTGAGATCTAAGTTGAAGAAATTGTCGGGATTGAGCTTCGCGAAGGACGAGTTGGGCCATATCTCAGAGCCGGAGACACGGCTGCGGTTGCGAGGGATGAATTCAGCGATTATAGCACCGCCACACATTCTTGTGCTTCAAGAGACTTGGATTTGTGAGAGGTTTTGTTGAAATGAGAGGGGGAATTAAATAATGGGGGAGGAGATGTTTAAGAGGGAAAGGGTTTTAGGACGGTGGAGAAATGAAGAGGGAGGAGGGGGCTTTTGTACGAGGAGAATTGACACTGGTTGTATGGATATGTCATAACGTGGAAGTTTCGCTAGTTGGTATTTATAACATTCTTACCAGATTGGTTAGCCTTTATCGTCCCCATAAATATTATTGAATCTTGCGTGGCTGCCAAGGATGGACTGCACTATAAAATGAGCAAGTGGCCGTTCACTTTGGCATACAGCTCCAAGTGACAGCTGGTCCCTCACAAGAATGGTAAATGGTAAACGGTAAATGCTTGCATCATTTTTTTTTTTTTGAGGATGTAAATGCTTGCATCATCGAAATTTGTAAAGTTGGGAGAAAGAAAGTCTTCAATGGAACGGCAAAAAAGCGGCTTGTCGGTAAAGATGAACTTTTATTTTCTCTAAACTAATACATTATGAGTTGTGATTAGAGCAACTCTAACAGATTCCATATATTTTGATTTTGAGCTAAATACTAATTACTACCCTGTAGTTTGGGTCCAAAATCAATTCAGTTCTTGAACTTCTAATTTCATCAAGAACACCCCAACACTTTCAATTTTGATCTAATATGTCCAATTTATTAGACTTCCGACAATTGAGTCATTTAACTTGTTGACGTGACTCATATATGACCTATGTTTTATGATGTGGTGTGAAGGTGGCCTGCATAGTCAATTTAGGAGTGAGATCCACTATTAGAAATCTATCAAATAAATAGTTTTTCAACAAATAATCCAACTATAACTTGAACTCATGACAAAATATTTACGAATTTGACCTATTAGATCAAAATTGAAAGTGTAGGGGTGTTTTTGATGAAATTAGAAGTCCAGGGACTGAATTGATTTTGGACATAAACCACAGGGTAGTAACCAGTATTTAGCCCTTTGATTTTTATATGCTTTAGGGAAAAATAAGCCTCTTTTTCTCCAACAGATTCCCTATAACTATCCATTTTTTAGGGAAAGTGAGGAAAGAGAAAACCAAATTCCCTATATTTACATCAAACTCTAAAATTTTAAGGAAGAATATGTAGATTTTAGAAATTGTTGTAAAAATAGAGAATCTGTTGGAGTTGGAGAAAAAAAAAGGCTAAAGCTTTGTCTTTTGCTTCCCTATAATACATAAATTATAGGGAAGCTGTTGGAGTTGCTCTTAGATAGTTTGTATAATAAAAAGGCTTGACTGCTTGACCGCCCTATGAAAAGTTGTCTTAACGTGTAAATCATTCATGTGAATCAATGTGACATTGCAAAAAAACTAAAAGTATAGTTTGCAAGTGATAGTGTTTTTGTAACTTACAGATTGCGACAACAAACTGCGAGAATGCAAACTGCAAGAACATAAAGAAAGAAATTACAAACAACTTATAAAAAATATTGCAAACAGACAGATTGCGACAATAAACTGCGAGAATGCAAACTGCAAGAAAATGAAGAAAGAAATTACAAACAATTTATAAAAAATATTGCAAACAGAAAAAACTTAAAATGCGAGAATAAAAATTAACTTTCGAGATTTTTAAGGTAGAAATTACTCATGAAGGCTAAGCACGACACTCTCAGATTTAGTTAAAATCAACATCGTGCATTGTCAAATGGTGATTTGATGAGCCGACAATATGCCAACACAATCTATATTTCTACACAAGTCAAGAGATTGATGAATTATGAACACTTGGAAATCCGGCATTCAGGTAGAAAAGCACATCATACTTGAGTAGACAAGCGTCACTGTACTCGCTGCAAGTGGAATTATAAAATAGCCGCTGGGGATTAAAATACTCTTTAATTTAGTTCACCAATGTTTACTGAGTTCTCAAAGAAGTTGGTAGATGCTTTAAGTAATACTGATACTACTAGTTGTTTTGAACCCAGTATATTAAGCACATTGTATGATTACGTGATTGGCATAATCCATGTTGGTTGACTCGTAATCAAAGAGGTGGGATTGAAATGGTCAACAGCAAAAGTACGTTGGCAGCTAGCTTCATATTGACTGTCATTTTTGTAACATGCTTTGGCATTACCGTCTTCCAAGTCCAAATTGCTACAGTTAGAAATGTTTGACACGTGTTGCAACTTGCAAGTCAATTAGGTTTTGAGAGTACTAGCTGGCATCCAAATGTCTTCTCATGATTGGATTCAAATACTTCTTGCTGAAAATTTTGGATAGATTTAAATGAACCGTACGTGTAATTTAAAATTTTAAAAGATAAACTAAAATAAGATTGAACTAATCGTTTATTTGCAAATTCTTATTTGATATTAAAGTCCCAACAAATTCTTATTTGATATTAATTTAAAAAAATTTAGTTAAATTTTGAATAGTGAAGTGATATTAATTTATGAAAAGGGCTAAGATATTTTAAGTTAGATAGTGCACAGTACTGGTACATCTTCTGGTCCCATCGGCCGGTGTGACCGTAGTTGTGTCTATGGTGGCGGCGGCGGCAATACTGTGGAGGAAGAAGGTTGCTCACCTAAGGTTTGGCACGGTTAGGCTCTTTGGATCTTGGTGTGGGCTTGGTGATTTTGGACTCACAAAATTGTTAGGTTTAACATTTTAGTTTTGGGTCTTCTTCATCCATGATGGGCCTATTCTTTTTCCTTCTTTTGAGTAAGGAATATCGACAAGAAACCATCTCCAACGGAGTGGTCTTTTGCTATCTGGCAGCCCAATGTCTACTTTTGACTATCCAAATTCCTTTTCAACCCATATGCCATTTACACGTGTATTTGACAATTTGAGGCTTTCTGTCAAATTTGACAGCCCAAACCTCATATGTCTTTTTTTTTTTTTTTAATATTATTATTTCTCTCTGTTCTCCCTCTTCCTTCTCAGTTCTCATAGAACATCAAAATCCCTTATTAATCAAGACAATCAAAATCCATGATTAATCAAAAAAGTTATTTTCTGCTATCTTCTTTCGCCGACCTCATTCTCCACATCTGGGTCCTTAGGATCTCCATCATCACCTATTTAATTTACCAATCGGATGAATGATTTTGCAATAATAATTTTCGATTGAGAGGCAGCACCCACAACAAAATCAAGACCAAGACCAACAATACTAGGGTCTCAAGGAACTCTTCGGCATAAGCTTGAGAGAATTGATTCTGAAGCTGGTTCTTGAAAATGTCAGGGTTGAATTGCCTTGAAGAAGATCTGCTTGACGACGATGAAAAATCCATCATTGCTCACTGAAAATCATCCTCGACTCTCTTTCTCAATTTGCCTCTCCCTCTTTGTTAAGCCTTTACAACCCTACAGTCCTACACAACTCCTATCGCTGCTCTCTTTCCATGGCTTCTTGAAGAGAAGAGATACAGAAGAAAAGAGATAGAGAAGAAAGCGAAAGTTGGTTTTATTATATTTTATATAATATTTGAAAACGAAAAATAATAAAATAATATTTAAATTTGACATCTCCATTGGAGTAGAAGTTTGTCAAAAACAACAATTGCCACATCATCTTTCAAATTCAAATTTGACATAAGCATTTTGCGAAAATGTTCACCTGGTCAGTTGCTGACCAAGAAAATAATACTCAACCACCCTTAGATGTAAATCCAAGGGCAGAGAGAATTATTATTAAGTTGAGGTGTTTTGTTTTCCACCCTTGAATGTAAATCTAAGGGTTGTTGAACATAAATTTTTTGGTCAGCAACTGACCAGGTGAACACCACTGAAGCATTTTGACCAATTTGTTGGAGATGCTCTTAAGTAGTTTTATTTAATTTTGGAGTTGTTTAGTTTCTTGTTTTTGTGCTTAATAAAAAAAAAAGGTAGTTGTGCTACGGGTGTGCTTAGTAGTATGCATGTGTGAGAAGTGTGCTAGTGTTGTGTAGTCTATGTTATAATTTCTCCTGACATCATTTTTATGCTGCTAGCTTGCTGAAATGCATAATGGTGGATTGGTGGATGACATTTTCAACTCAAGTTAGACAGTGTAAGTGACTTAATCTAAGCTATTAGTTGTATCTCAGAGTCTAACTAGTTAACTCTAGAGCATACTAATCAACGAGAGAATATAATCCCAAAGAAATATATTATTGATAGGAACTAACTACTAAGAAAACAGATTAAAAAATATGACTATCCTGAAGAAAATCTCTATCAACCAAAGAAGAAAAAAACCTGAAAATAGAAGAAATTGAGCTAAAGAGGGTAACAATATCAGAAGTTTCTTATCCCTACAAGGCCCTAGTTCGAACATTCTATAGCCTTGAAACTAGGAGATGGAGATGCTTGACTAGAACTCAAAGGAAGCTTCAGCCTGCAGTTCCATTCACGTTTATGAAACCTTGCGTATTCGTTTATCCTCATAGTGCCACCACGTACGTCAATAATATAAACACCCGCACCACTCTCCCAGTTAAACTGGGAGAGTTCATTTATCGAAAACCTCACTAACGGCTGTCCTTGAAGAATTGTATGCACTATGCAGAACGGTCGTGTTCTGGTGGCGTTGTCTGAAAGATGGTGGGCAACTCAGCAAACTCATCCTTCCCATACTTGGCAACGACTTGGATGTTCTTGTATTGCATAGCAGATATTTTGTTGGTGTTTTTGATGGCGAGGTCGAGTGTAAGGTTGTAGTTGAGAAAGGCTTCGTTGCGCTTGAATTAGATAAGAGAGGCATTAGTGACTTGACGGCAGGCTTGCGAGAGGCCTACACCCCCAACGGCTAGGAGGATGGTGACGATCTTGAGGAGTAGTACTCCGTTTTCAGGTTTCATGGTTGAAATAAAGAAATGGCCAAAGAAATAAGGGAGAAGGCAAATGCATGGGCAGAACTGTATATGTGCTCCTCGATCTTTATAGTGGTAGCTATGCTAGGGTAAATCTTTATGAAATCTAAGACACCTCAAAAAAGGCCAAGAAAAATTGAAACAAGGGAACCAAATCAATTATCGGGTTGCATGCACAATATGGAAAGTAAATATATATACAAGAATCTACATGAGATTTAAACTCGCTTTGGTAAAAGTTTTCTCAATTAAGGTGGCTGTTATTTCATGTATTCTTCTAATTATGTATAAGGTCGACTTAAAAGGAATTTTATGAGGAACATAGAGCTAGCCAAATAGCTAGGAAAATGCAGCTTCATGTCATAGTAAGCATATGTACACTGTATGAAGTGTTTATGTACGTAATTGAGTTTGGTGGAGCTGAGTTTTTAGTCATCCCATTAGGATAGTTTTGACTTTTGATTTACTGAAACCTAACACGGACTTATGTCCTTGATCTAAATATGAAAAACGGTTCGTCTTATTTTCTAGATAAAGTGTTTATTGTAAATTTCAAAAACTGTTTATAAGCATTAATTTCAGTCAGTTTTTAGGTACTAATGTATAGATTATCTTTGCAAAATTTCAGTCAAATTGATGGTCGTTAAGGCATTGATAACTATCTTAAATCTAGTACGGTTCAGGGTGGACATATTTAGTTCGTCCATTGGTTTAAGCAAGTTAGATACCTTGAACCTCATCAATTTGGCTGAAACTTTGCAGAGATGATTTATACATTAGTACCTAAAAACTGAACGGTCGAGATGTGGATATATGACTGAAAAGTGACTCTAAACTCCAACCTCACACGTTAATTTCGAAGTGAGGCCTCACTTTGGATATGATATATATATATATATATATATATATATATATCAGGGCCCTTCTAGTAAGGGATCCATTTTTTTTTGTCTTTTCTAGAGATAGGGCATTAGACCAATTTTTCGATCACATTTTGGCATTTTAACCGTTCATATTTTAGATCCTAACGTGTAGATCACTTATGCAAATTTTTAGCCAAATTGATTATCATTAATGTAATACCCCAAAAATTAGTTATTAATTTCTTAGAATTTCCTGGAATTAATTAAGTGTTCGTTTGAGCTATTTCGTGGTTCGAAGGTGGAGCGGAAGTGTTTCGGATGATTAATTATTCAAAAAGTATGGTTTTAGGGGGGGTGCGAATGTTGACTTTTTATACGTTAGGATTATGTGAAAACTTCCTTCACAAAAGTTATAGAGCGCATCGATACGAGTTCATGGATATATAGATCACGAAAATCGGAATTCGTATAAGAAAGTTATGATCGATTGAAAAGTTAGAAAATTTATGTAAATAGCAAAAATTCCGGGATTTTCATAAAACCCCAAAATTTCCCTTTTTCCATTTTCTCCCCCAGAATTCTCTCTGTTCTCTCTCCTCTGAGCGACCAGACCCGGTACGAAACCCGGCATCCCGACCCTATTGGATTTTTCACATCCGGCCACCAACGGCGACGCAACCACAGGCTTAGCACTTAGACCAACGTTGTCGACTGCCCTCTGGTGTTTGCCGTCGACGACAACGGTTGGAAGTAGCAGATTGGATCTCCCACAGTCGAAGCTTTCGGGATCCGACCGGAATTCCCGATTTCCGACATCCCCTCTGGCCGATCGTCAACTTTCTGGAAGTGTCTTCTCCTCTAGATCACGCTCATACCCGCCTTGAAGGATGATTCAAAGTGTAGAGTGAAAGATCAAGGTTTGAAGATTTAGACGGCTCTGGTTGAATCTGGAAGTGATCAAACGATCGAGATTAATTCAACTTCCAAGCTTGATTTAGGACGATCTAGACCGAATCTCGCTTAGCTCTAGGTATGAAAGTTGCTCATCTCTTCAATATGAACATGTTTGTAGTTGGTGACTTTTCTATTGGAGGTGGTTAGCCAACGTTGACCGCTCGCTGCCGACGGCGCGTGGCGGCGCGTTAGACCATATTTTTGGGTCCTGTATTCAGTTTATGCATCTACGCATCATTTGATCGTTTTGATATATTATAGGGTCATAATGGAAAAAGTTGATGCATGCTAGATTTACGGTTTTACAACGTCATCTTCGGTTTACGATCCGAGAGGATCCGACCGTCAGATTTACTTCAAATTTTGATATGTTGATCGTAGAGCTGTTCCGATGACTTTGTGTGGTCACGGGAGAGGATCCGACCATGGGATTTTCGTTTAAGTGTATTTTATGTTTCGTTTGCTAAGTTGCGATCATATTTGATTAGGTGATTGACGGATTTGTATTGGACGAACGGTTGTGATTGTGATTTTGAGCTGTTAAGAAAACGCAGTTGGATTTAGAGGTGAGTAAATCTCACATGGTTCATTTATGAACCGAGCTATTTAATTGTCGGAATTGATTGATAATTGTAAATCGTTTTCAAAAATAAAGATTTGTTTGAAATAATATGAACTTGATCGACTACGGTTCATAGGGCTAAGGCTCACAGGTAAAAAAATGAATTTAAGTATAAAATGAATTTCTTGGTTTTAATATGTATGAACTATAGTTGGTATTAGTGGCATCCCTGAGTAGATGACTACATATATATATATATATATATATGTTTACGTGAAATATATATCTTGATGATGTGGCATTGTGATATGCATAATAATTGTGATTTTATGCAAGTAATTGTTTTGGGTAATTACTCTTTACAGAAATGTAATATTTTGTGTAATTGGTGATTATATTTTGTTAAAAGTGTACATGAGTTATGAGTGTATCATGTCGAGTCATGTACTACTTTAAATATTTTCGGATCTACAGATCTTGGTCACAGTAGTGACGGAGGCAATTATTATCGTAAGGCTGAACCTCAGCCGAGGTGACAGGTTACGATTCAGTTAGAGTTCTAGTCTGTCTGCCATTGTATTTCAGGGGAGTAACACGTGGGTTACATGAAGCTTTTGAATACACGTTTTAAATTGTATTTCAGGGGAGTAACACGGGGGTTACACGAAGCCTTTGAATACGAGTTTTTAAAGAGAGTTTGTGTGGGTTCTTTTTTTTATAGTCCATTTGAGGGACTTGTGTTTCTTATTGATTTTGAATGAATTATGGAGGTGATTTTAAATGTAATCTCCTGAACTAAGTTATATGCAGATATTACTACCTTTTAAATTATGTGATTTTAGGTGATCTCCTGAACTAATTCTCTATGCAGGGATTACTAATTTTTACCGAGTGTGATTGTATGTTTTGTTGTGTTTTGTGGAGTTAAATGTTGTTACTTTAATTTATCTAACGAGTTGAGAAATTATAAGCATGCGTGACGTGAGTCATGTTAATTGGGTTTTATGACACGAGCTTGCAAAAGCTTACCGGGTTTGTTGTTTCAACCCGGTGCACTATTCCATGGTGTAGAGTTTATTGTGCAGGTTAAAATATCGATTAATCGTCGTCGAAGCTGAGGTGTACGTTCGGTAGCATGGACGTCGAAGGGTACTCTTAGTTTTAAGTCTTCCGCTGTGGAGTGAGTTGTGGTGGGTGTGTTTACTTATTGAATTGTCATCCAGTTTAATTTGTAAACTCTCAGTAGTGTAATATGTGACTCTAAAGAACGGGTCGGTATTTACATGGTGAGCTTAGTTGTTTAGTTGCTTAATTTAAATGAAAAATTCTCTATGTGTTTTTCTTGTGCTTGTTAAGTTATCGCGTTTTGGATTTGAATTTATTTATTCAAAATTCGGGGCGTGACAGTTAAGGCATTCAAAACGACAACTTAAAATTATAAGTATGAACGGTTCAAGTTTGACAGATTTGATTCGTTCGTTGATTTAATCTAGTTTGATACCTTAACGAAACCGATTGACTGAAAATTTACAAAAATGATCTATACATTAGAAACTAAAAATTGAATAGTTGAGATGCTGAAATGTGATCGAAAAGTTGATCTAATGTCCTATCCTTAAAAAAGACAAAAAAAGAGAGATCCCTTAGTGAAAGGGCCAATAATACACTCATACCAAATATATGAAGATCACAAACAATAATGTTGATTATATTTACAAGCAATTCAAACTCATTACTTTAATGCATCACACAACTAGATACATCATTTGGCTTCTCATCTAATGTTAATCATCCATTTCTTCAAGAAAAAGAGTTTTTATCCTACAATGTAATCTTTTCTTTGAAACTTCGTGACCAACCTTCTTCTCGCTCTTCTTTAAAATATGTTTCTTTCAAACTTCTTCATCAATCTTCTTTTTGGTAATATTGAGATGATCGAATTCTTAAGGCGGCTAATTCTAATTCAGTTGTCGACCTTCACTACTTAAGTTAATCATAAGAGCAAGTTCACATGTTGGGTCACTCGCTATTCACTGCTTTTTAGTGTTTATTTCCATCATCTGGGTCACCGGCACAGATTCCAAATTGACCTGAGTCACTGGGTCAGTTTGCAGGTCACAAAAGTGACCCAGAAAGTGATTTTGGTGACTCAAGTCAATTTGGAAATTGTGCCTGTGACCCAGATGGTGAAAATAAATACTAAAAAACAATGAATAGTTTGTGACTCGGTGACCCAACGGGTGAACTTGCTTTAAGACTTACCACTAACGTTCTTCTTTCTTATTTTTATATATTTGTACTCTCAAGACAAGACCAGTAGCAATAATATACTACAACATGTCTCAATAATAAGCACCCACGTCTACAAAATCGCAATGCCAGCCTATAGATATTATGGGGAGAAGCGGAGATTGGTTTTCTTTACCAACGTGCAGTGCACCCTTTTTTGTAACTCTCAAGTACATACAATCCTATCAAAATTGATAGAAACCATACCTATATAAGGACTTGGTAGTGACTCTTAAGTTTCAAGCCATCAATCGTTAACAATCCAATTCACCTCTTGTTGCGAGTGCACATTGTTAGTATTGCAATGGCTCTCACTCGGTTCCTCCTCCCCACTTGTCTGGTTTTACTTTCATTGCTACTCATCAACGTCTCAGCTACTGATTATGGCTATGGCCCAAAACCACCACAGGTTGAGCAACCAAAACCTCCACAGGTCCAGAAACCAGAACCACCACAGGTCGAGAAACCAGAACCACCACAGGTTGAGAAACCAACACCTCCACAGGTCTCTGCTAGTGATTATGGCTATGGCCCAAAACCACCACAGGTTGAGCAACCAAAACCTCCGCAGGTTGAGAAACCAAAACCACCACAGGTTGAGAAACCAACACCTCCACAGGTCTCTACAAATGATTATGGCCATGGCCCAAAACCACAGGTTGAGAAACCAAAACTAGATCAGTTGTACGGAGAGCTACTACCTCGCAATCTGTTCGGCATTCAAGGGCTTGTTTTATGTAACTCAGGACTTAAAGCCTTCCCAATTCAAGGTAATATAGCGTTAACGAACATTACTTGAGCTTCAAGCAACCAACACTTTGTAATTTGTACTTCAGATTTCAACACTATCACTTTTGTACTTCAACATCATATTACATCGTTCTCCTTGATATTGATTTTTGTACTTCAACATCATATTCTATCGTTCACCTTGATAATGATATGTTTAAAAATTGAGTCTAAGATTATTTATTTGTGTTGCTCAATATTTTGTTGGAAATGCATGCAGGAGCTGTGGCAAGGATTACATGCGTGGGCGAGGACGAAAATGGGTACGAGACTGCACCTTTCTCCATCTTAAGTGGTGCAACTGATGCAAAGGGTTACTTCTTTGCAACATTGTCACCTTCAAAGCTTGAAGGTAATTACAACAATAAGTGGAAGCTCACCGAGTGCAAGACATTCCTCGACAATTCTCCACTGGAGAGCTGCAAAGTCCCTACTGATGTCAACCATGGAATTAGTGGGGCTCCGATTGCTTCTTTTCGCACTCTCAATGCCAAGAACATGAAGCTTTTCTCTGTTGGACCCTTCTTCTACTCCTCAGAACCTAAACCAGCCCCTAGTGGCTATTAGTTATCTTCTCTATTTACCAATTCGTACTTGAACGGGAAAAGGGAAAAGGAAAAGGGCAAATGAAATTGACTCTCTTCATTTTTGTTAATTATGCTTTATTTACTGGTAAGAGTTTTCAACTCTGCCATGCATTTGGATTATTTGTAACAAGCTTTGCTTTCCTTATTTTTCACATTGTTTTGCTGATATATAAATTGTTCCTCTAACACCTCTCTTTTAATTCTAAGTTTATCTTTTTCTCTAAACGTACACCAAAGCAAGTTTGAAGTCTTAATCACAACATTTAAATTAGAGATTTAATAGAGCACTATTTTCCTTCCACCTTCCACATTCCACAAGGTAAAAATGTTACAACTTTTGATGATGAGATATATAGGACTTTCAGAACTACATTATGCAGTAAAAAGATATATGACATACTTAAAGGATGCAGAGTATAATCAAGCATCTCATAACAGGAGAGTAAAAACAAAATTGTGAATTAAAGCTAACAAAAAGATTCCAAGTCTTACGAGGAAACAAATATGCGTCTCTGATCATACCTATAACAATGGATACGTTGATACCTGTATTTTTAATATGGAAGTTGGAGATTGAGCGACCCTTTAGTTTGGTTTCTAACGAGCAAACAAAACCACAACAATAACATGTATGGATTCAACCGAGTTCTTAAGTTTTAGTAGAGCTTCTCGGTACGTACATGTTTGTGTGCTACAGTACGTGCATGCATATTGTTACTAATTATATTAACAAGAGTGTTAAATCAAAAGTAGGTGATCATCCAAAAACTCAACATATTGTCAGTGCAATTAATCTTGTTCTTTTCCCTTCAGTGGCCTTTTTTTTTTTTTTTTTGAGAATCGTTTTGTCCTTCTGTTGATTTAATATGTTACCTAATTTAAACACAATCTAATAGTCAAACCACTGGGTCGAAAATTCTTATACTGGTAGCAATTAGCCTTTGCAGTTTTGAGCTCTGTCCGTCTGATACTAACTGGTAGGGGTGGGCGCGGGTCGGGCCGGCTCGGTTTTGGGTCAAAATCGAGTCCGATCCGGACTTGTCGGTTGTGTCAAAATCTGGACCGAGAACCGAAAGAGAATGGGTTGGGCCTAAAACTTCGGATTACCGAATTTTCAATTCGGCCCGGTTCGATGTCTGTTTTATATGGAATTTTTTATTTCAAATTTTAATGGGCTTTTTGTTTTTGCAATTGAATGTTTTTATGAGCCCTTCACTCTCATATTTTTAATTTTTTTTTTCTTTTTTGAGAATCTCTCATATTTTTAATTTGTATTCTTTTTTTAATTCATATTCTTAACCAATTCCAATTTTTATCATTATATCTGATGAACATAAAACTCATTTTCTGGGCTTCAAGTTCAAGATCACAACTTGAAACACATGAAGGAGCGGCTGTAAACTTTCTTTTCCGGGGCTGATCTAATTATACATAGTACATACTATTAACCAAAAGAAAAGAAAACAAAAACAAATACAATAATCTCAGCAAACAATCCAAAATCAAACTCTGAAGCTTATTACTAATCTCAACAAACATATTGAACTGGGTTTGCTATAATCAAGAGTGCCAAAATTCATAAGAAAAAAAAATTAATAGCAACAAGAAAATACCAAAGCTTTAAACACAACTTCTCGGTTCCTATATCGCATTGAAAAAGAAAAAAATTCAAGCTTCATCTCATCCCCTCCAGATCTAAGATTCCATAGCTTGCAATACATAGTTCAAAAATCATAAACCATAATCATAATCATATCTAATATAAACCCAATCTGATCTCAACCTAAAGAGAGATAAAATCATAAAATTGAACTATTAGTCTAACACCCTACCCAAATCGAATAGAATATTACATACAATGAAAAAGAACACCTGATGGAGATGATGGAGAACACCAAGAACAACGACCTTATTAACTGGGGGATGGAGTTCGTCGATTAGCCGCGGTGGACAGATCTGATGAAGAACATAGATCGCCTCATCTAGTCTCGAAGGACATGGCCTAATTTTGTTTGCGGCCTAATCTTTTGTGGAAGATGGCTAGAGATAGAGAGAAATCGGAGAATGAGAGTTGAAGAGAGAGAGATATAAGAGTGAGGGCGTGAGGTTGTGGAGAATGAGGCTGATATCTCTAGGGTTATAATAATTTATATGAGGTAGTTGCAATTGTGTGTGGTAAGGTGCAACATAAACAACAATCATCCAATAAGAAAGAGACAACACATTAAAAAAATATATGTATTTAGAATTCGGTCAAATTCAATTGACTTCGGTCGGTTTAAAAGGCTGAACCGGTCCCGAACCGGAAAGATCCGGTCCGGTTCGGCTAATGAATTTTTGACTGCTTTTCTCATCCGATTCGGTTATTGGACAGTTTTTCCTGCCCGGTTCGGCCTGTTTTCGACTCCCAGTTCGGTTTATGCCCACCCCTACTAACTGGAATTGCTAGTGTTAGCCTTTTCTATAGTTTGAAGATGTAATTGAAATTGTTTGAATGACAACGTATAGAGGGTATATAGTAAAATTACCAAAAACATGAGGCTTCCTGCTTTTGAGCCAATTATGTTGTACCTTTGTAAGCTGTTGTATCTTCTGTTTATTTTTCACTTTTTTTTAGTTGTGTAATATACTAATATGTTAGGCTTTGCCTTTCAGTTAGGGGGCCTTGACACATAAAGATAAAATCGGATATTTCTTTTAGTTTCTTTTATTATTATCTTTTATTCTAATTTTTTTTTATCAGAGTGAGCATGTAACAAGCTACTTCGGTTATGTTACCGAGTTAGTAACACACTCATCTAGTCAGTATTCAGACTAAGGTCTACGAGGTTATCCTAGCAAAGTCAGACTAATCTCCTGTAGCAGGCCCAAGAACCTAAAGCCCCCTCAAACCTGCTTGTCACAAACTATCGACCTCCAGTAAAATAATTTATTGACCCTCACAATTTTTTATCTTTTTATTCCCAGTTGGTCCTTTTTTCTCTTGTAAATTTATTTTGACCTTGTAAGACACTTTATTAATCATTAGTAAACACTTTTTCTCTTCATTGGAGATTCATTTCGATTTTTAACTTAAACAGACTTCCAATTTTAGTCCATGAAATTGAGCAAGAACATGGAAACTTGAGATGTAGGACCATAGTAAGCACCCACGTCTACTCATCTCCATGCCAGCAGCATATAGATATTGTGCGGAGGTGGATTTCTTCTCCAACGTGCAGTGCACCCTTGTACGTAACTCTAAGTTTCGGCACATATTCAATCCTATCAAACTTGAAAACATACCTATACAAAGAATGTCGTATCCTTTCAAAAAAAAAAAAAAAGAATGTCGTAGTGACTCTTTAAGTTTCAACATATTCAATCCTTCACCTTGTTGTGTGTGCACATTGTTAGTCCAATTGCAATGGCTCTCATTCGCTTCCTCCTTCCCACATGTATGGTTTTCTTTTCATTGCTAATCGTCAATGCCTCTGCTACTAATTATGGCTATGGTCCAAAACCACCACAGGTTCAGAAACCAAAACCACCACAGGTCCAGAAACCAAAACCGCCACAGGTGGAGAAACCAAAACCAGATCAGTTGAATGGAGAGCTACTACCTCACAATCTCTTCGTCATTTAAGGGCTTGTTTTATGCAACTCTGGCTCTAAAGCCTTCCCAATTCAAGGTGATCTAGCTCTAACTCCACCTTAGCGATTACAGGATAAAGTTCACAAACATTACTCGAACCTTAAGTACTCACAGTCAACACTATTGGTATCTCAAAATTCAATACTATCTTAAATTTCATATTTTTGTCATGAGCTTTGATATCTTAACGATCTTATCTACGCATTCTTGTTTTGCTTAATGTTTTACTGGAAATGCATATATGCAGGAGCTGTGGCAAGGATTACCTGTTTGGGTACGGTAAGGACGAAAATGGGTACGAGACTGCACCTCTCTCCATCTTAAGCGGTGCAACTCATGCAAAGGGTTACTTCTTTGCAACATTGTCACCTTCAAAGCTTGTAGGCAAATATAACAAGCAGTGGAAGCTCAAAAAGTGTACTGCATTCCTTAACATTTCTCCATTGGAGAGCTGCAAAGTCCCCACCGATGTCAACCATGGTATTAGTGGTGCTCCGCTTGCTTCTTATCGCCCTTTCAATGCCAAGAAACATGAAGTTGTTCTCTGTTGGACCCTTCTTCTACACCTCAGAACCTAAACCAGCCCCTAAAGGCTATTAATTTATTAATTATGTTCTACATTTACTAATTTGGAGTTGAATGGGGAAAGGGGAAAGGATATTGAGTCTTCATCGTTGTTGTATGCTTTATTTCATTACTGGCAAGTGGTTTTACACTCTGCCATCTCGGATATGTGTAATAAGCTTTGCTCTGTTAGAGCATGCCTATTTTTGTTTTGCTAATATATAAATTCTTCCTCTAAACACCTCTACTAGTAGATCCAATTTTGTTCTTCCTCTAAACACCTCCTCCAATCAAATATAACATTTAATTAAATTTTTTTTTCTTTCAAAATTTCCTTATATTGCCTATGTAGTTTTACAATTTATCTAAAATAATTAAGTAAAAATAATAATTTCTATATATGGCCCATCATTTAATACAAAAATAAATTCAAAACAATCTGATTTGGAATTTTTTTAAATTAAATTAATTGAATATTATGATATAGCAAAAAATATTCACCTGGTCAGTTATTGACCAAGAAAATAATGTTCAACCACCATTGGATGTAAATCCAATGGTAGAGAGAATTATTTTTTAAGTTGATGTGTTTTGTTTTCCACTTTTCGATGTAAATCTAAGGGTTATTGAGTATAAATTCTTTGGTTATCAACTGACCAGGTGAACATCACTGTATGATATAGTTATTTTTCGATCTTCTAACCCAAAAACTCTTGAAATCTTTCTTTTAGCAAATTCAAAGAGATTCCAACAACATATCATATGAAGATCGAGAACCAACCCTCTGATTAATTTTTATAGAGGAGAGACTTACTCATAAGAGAGTAATATAATGTGATTTTGATTCATTCTTCTTCTCATGGTTGAAGAGAGAAAAAAGATAGAGTAACAAATTGTTATATCTTATGTTCAATGATATTTTAGTAAAAATAAGAAGGTCTACTTAGGTTTTCAAGTATTCTAAAAAGTAAATTAGAACCACTATTTGGAGGTCAAACTAGAACCACCCTTTTATAAATTAACTATCCTCATCTTTGCATTACACAATTCGCAAATGAATGCAATCACAAAATTGAACCCAATTCCTATTAGGAAACCTAACAAATCTAAATCTTTATAGGAGAGGGAAAAGGAACTAGTCCAAATCCTAAAAGGAAACAAAACTCGCAAGGGAGCATATATAAAAACATAGCCTTCGTGTATTAATCCTCAACAAACACACTTGGTCAAAACTTGTCCACTCGCGTACCCAAACTCTGCAACCATGGTTCTCGAGGCGACTATGATATGCATCGACAATTCAGAATGGATGCGAAACAGTGATTACTCTCCCTCCCGATTCCAAGCTCAAGCCGATGCTGTGAATCTCATCTGTGGTATCAAAACCCAGGCCAACCCGGAAAACACAGTTGGGGTGTTGACAATGGCGGGCAAAGGGGTTCGCGTGCTGACCACAACCACCTCTGACCTTGGCAAGATTTTGACTTGCACGCATGGCCTCGAGATAGGGGGTGAGATGAACATTGCAGCTGCAATCCAGGTAGCTCAGTTGGCTCTTAAGCATCGCCAAAATAAAAACCAACAACAAAGGATTGTAGTATTTGCTGGAAGTCCTGTCAAGAATGACAAGAAGGCATTGGAAATAATTGGGAAGAAACTGAAGAAGAACAGTGTTGCTCTTGACATTGTCGATTTTGGAGGAGAAGATGATGGAAAAGCAGAGAAGCTGGAGGCCCTTGTTTCTGCTGTTAATAATAATGGCACTAGTCACATAGTCCATGTACCTCCTGGTCTCCATGCTCTCTCTGATGTTCTTTTAAGTACACCTATATTAACTGGTGATGAAGAAGGAGGAGCTGGCTTTGCAGCCACAGCCGCAGCAGCTGGTATTGGTGGTTCTTCTGGCCATGACTTTGGAATAGATCCGAATATAGATCCCGAGCTTGCTCTCGCCCTTAGAATGTCAATGGAAGAGGAAAGGGCAAGACAAGAAGCTGCTGCTGCCAAAAGAGCTGAGGAAGAAGCTGCTAGCAGACGAGGAAAAGGAGAGGAACGGCCATCCAAATCGGAGGATGTGACCATAACAGAAAGCGATGATGTTGAAATGGTTGATGAGAATTCCTTGCTAATGCAGGCTCTTGCGATGACAATGAATAACTATGGCTCTAGTAGTTCTGCAGTTGGTGATGCTGAGATGTCAGAGGCAACTGGTGTGGATCAGGACTTGGCTCTAGCTCTTCAAATGTCCATGCAGGAAAGCGCAGGAGGGGCATCATCATCCGAGACGGTTGATGTGAGCAAGGTGTTGGAGGATCAGTCTTTTCTTTCGTCTATCCTGGAATCTCTTCCGGGAGTTGACCCCAATGATCCTTCTGTGGAAGAGTTTCTTGCATCTGTGATTAATCAGTTTAAAAAGAATGAAGAAGATCCATCTAATGACGAGGACAAATAAAGTGCAACGGAATTGCTTCTTCAAAACCAAAGATAATTGATATTTCAGAGGAAGTCTCCTATTTATCACAGTACTATAACTTTTAGAGATTCTTACATTATAAAGTTAATCAAAATAGGTGCAAAGAAGGGCCAAATTGGCTCTTAGATTGTAATCCTATTGCTTCAGATTTTTCTGTAACCTCTAATTCTCAAAATATACATTGCTGTTCTTCTTAGATCTGTAGAGTCTTTTGTGCATGTATCACTAATATTTTTCTTTACATAAGAGAGTAATCCGCAATAGATGCAAAAATCTATACATCCCTCTCTCTAAAACTTTGGTGTTCTTAGCGCACACTATACTCATAATCTCACTATTGGTAAAGCAGAGCTTCTCCAAGTGACATACAGCAAAAATAACCCAAGCTAGTTTGTTTTACGGGTTTTCCCATTTTCTAACTCGCAAAATTTTAAAAAATATGGGTTGAGATTTTTAACTCCCCAAGTTAAAATTGCTTGAAATTATGATTGTGGGATGAAAAGATTTGGTGAGAAATTAAGAACATACGATTTTGACTAAAAAATTGTGTGCTAGTCCATAATTTTTAGTGAAAAACATGATCTCACATAATTTTTTTTTGGGAGAAAGCTAGTAAGTTGGTTACATGGGGTTAAAAAAATAACATGTTTGTTTTTGTGTGCTTAGCCTCGCTTCGGTTTGCATGTGTATGATTAGCCTCACTTGTGAATGTGATGATTATTCTCACTTGCATAGGCTTGAGCACTTGAATGGGCATCACTGACCACTTACGTCGACATGGGCGTGGACATTTGCATGGACATTGTTAGCCTCACAAGTCTAACTAAAATTTATTACCGTTTTTAATTACATTTTCATTACTTACTCTGGTAAAGTCAAAATTGCAATTTTGCATGAATGGATGGGAGGTCGTGGTTTGCATGCAGAAAAGGTCAACTGGTTGGCCGGATTATTTTATCACCCAATGATTTGCTCTATCTAATTAAGCAGAATTTGATTTCTTAAATACTCAAACCCACCCTCAAGAAGATACAATGTATCAAAAACGACATGGAAACATCTTATTCTTATCTGCAATTAGCCTTTTGCAGTTTTGAAGCCTTTCTTCATTATCTACATGCAAGTCGTGCAACCAACTAATTATGTTTACAAGTTTCATGTATTTTATTCGACAATAAAAAAACAAGGTTACTTATCCCCCCTAAATGCCTTATAAGAACGCCATGGGTGATTCCTATAATTCTATCATCCAGTACTCATATTTGTTTTCTCAGAATTAGATAGAACTTCACAACTTCTTGACAATGGCTTTGAACCATTTCATCCCATATGCTAGCTTTTTGTTAATCTTGGCAGTAATGGTGGTATGGTTTCTGCAGAACCCGAGTACAAGAAACCCAAACTAGAAAAGGAGAACTTACTATCAACGATTGTGGGCATTCAAGGCCTTGTGTATTGCAAATCAGGCCCTAAAGTCACTCCCCTTGAAGGTATTCACTGGCTCTATTTCCGAGTTACACTTGACTGACTACTTATGTCTGAGTTACCCCTGCCCTGTATTTCCATGTCTTTTGAGGCAGTTCGTTGAACATGCACTCATCTTCATCCTCCAAGTGTTGGGCATTTTCCTTTATAGAAAATGACCAATGGGTTCCTCCAATTGAGATATTAATTTGAGTAAACTAAATGTTGTAGTCTCTAATTCTCATTATTTGAATTTTTTTTCCAGGATCGGTGGCCAGGATAACATGTGAGGCTGTAGATCAATATGGGTTCGAAACTGCACCAATCACTATTTTGAGTGATGCAACTGATGCAAAGGGTTACTTCCTTGCAACTATATCTCCATTTGAGATTCAAAACAACAAGAAGAAGCTGACACAGTGCAAAGCTTTTCTTGAACTCTCTCCACTAGATTCTTGCAACGTTCTCACAGATGCAAACAATGGAATCAGTGGCGCTCTACTCACTTCATATCACCTCCTCCATGAGAAGAACATGAAGTTATTTACTGTAGGGCCTTTCATTTTCGCATCAGAATCTAAACCGGTCGATAATGGTTACTAGACACACTTATATTAACTGTAACATTGGGTTGCTAGTTAAAAAATGTACCACACTGTAGGGCCTTGAACAAATGTACCAAGATTGATCTGTTCTAGTTAAAAAATGAGTGATGAAAAAGTGTAGAAAAATGGCTGTAACACACAAGAATGTGGATATTATCAATGTCAATGCTCATGTTCATGTTATTTTTCTTTCATTGCGGATCAAAGTGAGAATTTCAGGCACTACCAACTCTTTAACCAGTAATTTCATCAAGTGATGAAGGATTGTTTTATTGTTTTAAACTAATGTTCATAAGCAGGGTCACATGTACAAATTTATCACTTTGCATTCAATTCCAATGTTGTGCATACAATTCGCTGTACTGAAAGGAGCAGAAGAAGGGGCAAGGATTAACTTACCTCATCAAACTACCATTTCAGCTTCTCTAACATTTGAGGGAATCCCCACATCCAATCTCATAGTTGGTCTGCATTCATCCGGCACAGCAGCGCCTGCCTGAACACACATTTCAACCACCGCGGGGGCTTGTCCATAGAAGCTCCTCAGCTCCCGTTGCAATGATGGTCCATTCACATCCGACACATGCCACACATATCTCGGTGGTATCAAGTCATTGAGCACCGCAGCCTGCCATCCATGCTGCCCATTTCGCTGTTGATGCTTGAAGGCACCACAGTTCTGAGCTTTGTGCCCACTTGGACCTACATGAATCTCAGGGCAATACCCACAAACCCTCACCAAATACATCTTCATTAGCCTCTTGGCTCCTCTCCTCATCTGTTCCCATGCTCGCAGCGTTTCCTCAGCAAGCAAGATCTTCTCCTCTTCATTAAATGGCCCCACAATCTCGGAATCAGGTATCTCAGCTAACACCGTTGCCTTAGGACCTTCAGGGTCTGGCAGCTCACTCTCATCTGCATCAACAAACTCACTTTTCGCAATGCGGATGATCGGCTTTCTCCTCCTCTTAGTGGGATACTCCGGGATATCGACCCCAGCCTGAATGCAAAGCTCAACTACTGCTGGAATCCTCGGAATTGCGAATCTCTCCACATGAGGAATCCGCCTCCCAAGTCGATCAAACAAGTGGAAAGCCTCAACAGGCAAGAAAATATCATCCACAGATGCATTCGTTATCCAATCATGAAGGCCCTTTCGGATACTAGCATCCGGCCCTTTACATGACTTAAACGGATGCCCAACCGGTCCAACATGAATCTCATTACAAAACCTGCACAGAGTCATATACACTAGCCAAACTTTACTTTCCATTTATACGTAGTTCCTAACAAGTTTCGAGGCTTGGAAGAAAAGAAAAAAACTGACCTGCAGGCATGTACAGGCACCACCTTCAAAAGCTTCTTGAGGTTGTTGATCAGTGTGATTCTGGCATTGTACACATCATAGGCAACTGGTATAAGGGACTTGACGAGCAGGCCATTCTTGGGAGGTGGGACTGGCTTTTTGGGCTTGCCCTTGCTCTGCTTAAGCCTCTCCCTTGCCCTACGCCTCAAATCTACTATGGGCACTGGAAAGGGCTTCTTCTCTCTTTTCGAATAGTACTTAGGAAAGTCGGAGTTTTGAGGAGGATCCTCACTCCTCACCACCAATTGGGAAACTCTTCTGGGCTTCAATGAAAGCTTGAGTATATTCTTCTGCAAAATCAATGAAAACAATTTAGTCACTGAGAATGCGAAATTTACAGAGGAATCGATTACTAGTGGGAAAAATGAGGGGGCGTACCTGAAATTGAAAAGAAGGGAGGGAAGTGAAGAGGTGGGGACTGAGAAATTCTGATTTTGATGAAATCTGCAGGGTCCCAAGTTTGGAAGGAAAGTCCATTTCTTCACCACAGACCGGAGCAAAGCTATATTGCCATGCGAGAAGCTTTGAGAGCAAGATAGAAGGAGAACTAGTTATGTCAGTAAACTAGTGCAGGGATTTTTGAGAGAGGATTTGGGTTTGGAGGGCTGTGAAGAAGAAGACGGAGGAGATGGTGGTAGTGGAAAAGAAAGAGGATAGAGTGAGAGTGAAGGTCCCATGAATGTTTTGGGTAGAATTGTTTCTATTGAATGAGGCCCAATTGATGAAACTGGGCCAAGATTAACTCATCAGCTAGCAAGGGTTCCGATGGTTCGATTGAGAGCCCAAGTGATTCTACCAAATGTTTTGAAAGTCATCCAAAATAACTAAAAATGTGAAAAACACTTTTGGCGTCGACTAATTTTGTTTTTCTTTTACTTGTGACGTTACCAATATTTGGTTCATACTATCCGATACATCAATGTCCAAAAATGGAACTCGTTTAACAAAATCAATTTCCTAACGATGAATCCATTTGGTTTCTGATTCGTTAAAAGGCCCAGGAGAGTCCACCAACGTTGGGAAAATGACAACTGATGCCAGTTCCTTACGTTTCATTTGGTCTAATGTCGGTGTTGATTTGGTACTTTATCTACATTAACCATGCCTAAAGCTAAGCATAAATGTATGTAGCACGTACCATGAACAGCACAGTAGACAAAACAAATACTATTTAACAGAAGTGAAAGCAAATAAAAACACCAACCACCTCTGCAGACGGGAAAGATAAATGAGTAAAGACTAGACCATTGATTGCCAAGAAAAAATACTGGACCATTGAAAAAGAATATGTATGGCAACATTCGTACAACCCTCTGTGTAACTTTATCACTGTCGTCTCCTCAATCGCAACTTCATTTACAAAGTGTATATACTAAGCCTAAGTATCCACTCCTTTCCTATATACAGTGCTCTTGAAGTCGGATTTTGCTCCTCGTATGATGTCCGCTTATTCGGCTAAGAGTGTCCAAAAAATAGATGAAAACTAAAATCTTTTATTGAGCGTGCTGAAATTTCAGTTTTCTCAAGGCAAAACTTCATACCCATGCCTGCAACAGCTGGGCGGATTCCATGAATGGTTTAGCATTCAAGCAATCGGGGCTTATCCATTAAGCTGGGCCAGCTGCAACCCATCGACCATCCCAAAACACCTAGAATTATATCAATGCTCGAGCAAGCATCAGCCTGAGGAAAAAAAAAATCCATGTCAGAAGAAAATTTACCAACTGAAAAGATTAATGCATTTAGAGACAGATGTCAGAAACAGTACCAAACTTTCCAGGCTCCCTTCAACATGAAATAACATGACAGCGATCCCCCTTTCCCCATCGATCTCAGCCTGGTTATTGATGATAAAGGTGTTACAGAATAAAATTTGAGGGCATCAGTATAATTAAGTATATGCAATTACAGGCTTCAACCACTCACCACACAAGAACAAATACTAATGCCTGCAGCTGCCATTGCTGTTGTGACCTCAGCGATCATACCTTATAATTATTGTTTTAAAACAAGGTTCAGTATTATGGAAGAACATTTCTATCTCCATTAGGCATTGAATGAAACCAATGACAAGATTACTTCGGATATTCTCATAGATAAATCAGATTACAACAAACAGGGGAAATTTTCGATTCAAGGAAAGCTGACCTTTTCGATCGATGGAAACCACGGAAAACCAAAGGATGGAGTGCCCTTCAACATTATGCCACGAGGTAATCTTGCTGGCTTGCCAACTTTCTAAACTGGGCAAGGCTTCCTTGTACATAGGAATATTAGCTTGCAACATTCTAGCAACACCATTTCCTTGCGACAACAACTCCCCCTCAGCCTTCAAACTCACATGTTGAACATGTTTGTTATGTTTCCCGTTCACCTTGGGAGCAGAAACCCGAGCATTTCCATTGGTAATTTGGAAGGGATCTTCGGAACTTCGTTCTGGCAATGCCAATCCTACAACATTCACCAGCATTTTCTCCCACAAAGCTTTGTATCCTTTGGAGGTACTGGGGAGCTCTTCTGCTTCACTCTCTTCTTCAGAATCAGCAACGAAGTCATTTACTTTATCTGCTGTAATTTCATCAGCAGATAGGGCAGCTTGCTCCCTTAAGAACTGCAGACAAGATGAAATATTTGTTACAGCAAGGCAACGTAACAGGAAAAATAAAAACATAAAACCATAGTCAAACGAAAGCCTACTTTCATTATTTTGTGTCGGGCACTGCGTGTTTTTGCATGTTGCAACCACTGCTTATGCCTCTGAAAAGCTGATTTTCCGGTCAGTGACTGGAAGAAAAGAGAAACTATGAGCCATTAAAAAACAAGCATAAGGTAATGGAATGCTGATCATGCAAAATTAAAGAATAATACTAAATATAAATACAGCAAGATATCCTGCCTAATGGTCACTAGCCAGAACCTGAACATTTTCCATTCTGCCAAAGGATCAAGACCTACAGCTAGTTTATAGACACAATTTACAGAAGCATGGATTCCGTATCAATTTCCAAATGGCCAACAATGCACTGTTTCACTAAGAATCTAAGATTATTGGAAAATTTCTTTAACTTGAGTAGGAAAAGATTAGCATGCCGGTGGGAATTCAAGTTCAGAATAGTATGGCTACAGAGCCTAGAAGTAAGCAAATTTTTAATTTATAAAGATTTTATACATAATAAAAAAAAATCTGTATATTTTATCGTATACAATTTAAGAAATGCAAAGACAGAATAATGGTTGAAAGATACTGACATTGTAAGTGACTATCTCCACAACTTCCGCATTTGCAAGTACATGCATAGGAGAAACAAGATTACCGTTCACCTGCATACAAAAGAAATCATCACTGTTTTAATTCCTTATAATTTATACTAGAGATTTTTTTCAATACAAATGTAAAATCTGCCAAATATGAGCAGAGTACCTTTGCTGCTACCATTTTGTTGCCAATTTCAGTGTGTATCATATAGGCGTAGTCAATAACAGTCGCTCCTTTTGGAAGATTTTTTATCTGTACATTACACTTCCCAATTTCAGCAAAGTATTCTCATATTTGAAGAGTTATGTTATTCCTATACAATTAAATTTAATAACTATATCATTCATGAAACAATCAAATTTATTTATTTACCTCTCCCCTTGGAGTAAACACAAACACACGACTACCTAATAGATCTCTAGTGATAGTTTCTACAAATTCCCTAGAGCTCATGTTGCCAACGAACTCCTCTTGCCATTCTCTAATTGCATTGAGCCAGCCAATCTGTTGGGGGGGGGGGAAACAGAAATTGTTCATGAGAATAGTATCAAAGAATGGGATTAGAGGGTTTACAAATAAATCCCCACAAGAACACAAACAATCAAATCATAAAACACCGATGAATCTACGTGCATACTCTGAGTGCAATGTTTGCATTGTTAAGGCAGACAGTCTTCCCTCTTGAACTTCTACCACTAGGGATTGTGCGTCCAACTAAACCAGTAACAAATCCTCTCCCGCTATAATGGGAAGCAATGCCTCTTTGGGCTATCAGGTCCATCTCTTCTGTCCTTATCTGCCCCCAAAATAAAACCACTTATGTAAATGACAGCTTAGCAAGTAATTGAACTTACACGAAAGGGAAAGAAAATTTCAACTTATTATCAACTGTTTGGAGACTCTATAGCCATTAGGTTTGGGGGTGACAACAGTCTTTCATATATCAAAAAGATAACCAAGAAAGGAACATCACATAATACCTGCACTTCAAGCCGCAACATGCTCTCATACAAGAAAGGAATTACAGTTGTCTGGAGACTCTGATAGCCATTAGGTTTGGGGGTGGCAATATAGTCTTTCATCTATCAGAAAAGATAACCAAATTATGTAAATTTTACCAACTAACTTTTGAGAATGATTAAAGTGTATCTTTTAAGAGTAATAGAAGACATAAACTCACAGTTCGAGGAATAGGGGTCCAGATTCCATGAACCAACCCAAGAACATGGTAGCAAATCTGCAGAGAAATGACGATAAGAAAGCTTGATGAGGTACAAAATACAGAGTGCAGGAAAGAGTTCCCTATCTCTAGGCAGGAGCAAGGATATACCTGCTGTGGGGTGCACAGAGGCCCTCCGCCAAGGCATGGCTTTGGTTTGATAACAATACGAAGCTGGTAATAATGAATAGAAGCTATAAGTCAATGAAGAAATATAAATTATCATGAAGTGTCCTCATCAATATTTTCAAGGTGTTAAAGGCAAATAGCAGAACAAACCTGTGCTATTTGATTGACCTCATTAATTGAACCTTTAGATTTGAGAACAGATTTATAGATACTGCAAGTAAACATCAAGCATGGTCAGCCTGAAAAAGTCCTTATAAAGTTATAAGTATTGTTTAAAGTAGTGACTGACAATCATACATAATTAAACAAACAATAGTAACAACAGTAACTATTTATATATATATATATATATGTTTATGAAGCATATCTAAAGATTTTCCTAGATGTTAGCGTGACACACTAAGCATGAGAGCAACATCCTCACTACAAGGACTATAAGAGTGATAGATGGTATTCTGAACCATTTTAAAAACCCAGAAAAACCCTTTGAATAATGTCCTTTCATTTCCTGTGCCAGATAACATCACAGTACCAAAGAACATATCACTCAGAATAATGCATGAATGAGTTTAGACACACCAATGCAGACCATTAAATGAGTGAGAAAATGTTAGTAGATTTATAATCTCACCTGTATGGTTCCTTGCATACAGCACGAACTTCAGTTTTCACAGTCATAAGTTCTAAGAACTGGTCATCCTCAATCTTCTTCACCAAAATTTTGTTGGCCTAGCAAAAAGAACTAAGGTTTGATGAGCAAACAGCACTGATGACATAATCCTAGAAAGCTAAACTTGAGAATATAACATGTGAAAATTGTGATCAATAGCCTTTCTAAACCATCATGTAAACCTTGTTGAAAGAATGATTGCATTACCTCTACAAGTTCTTTCTCATGCTCTTTGTAGAGGTCTGCCACTTTTCTCCTGATCTTTGCATAATCTTCAGGATTTGTGTACATGAAGGAAAGGTTTTCAAGTTCCAACTGCAATACAGTACAGTACACTTAGAATATCAGCTTACAGAAGCATCATCAGAAAATATGAAAAAAATAATAAAAACCATTATAGTTCTCTTAAAAATTGGTACTTTCAAGTGAGCTGGCAAGCAGAAACATGAAAAAGTAGTGGACAACTTCAGGGCAACTATGGAAATCACGGTGGAGATGAAAAGAAAGAAAGACAGAATTCTCAGATCATGGTCGGCTGATTCTGGGACCTCTCAAATTCCCAGTCATCATGATCTTTAAAGTATAACTACCTACACTTTATCTAAAGAACGAAACTTGAAGTCACAACTCTATGACATCTTAAGGACCAAACTTGAATCAGCCAATATATAAAGCAGAATTTTTTTTTTCTTTTTTTTGTTTACCTCCACTATATCTTAAGGATGAAGTTCAATATTATAATATAGTGATCAGAAATTACTTATTTAAGCGAAAAACTATCATAATCTATATACAAGGGTGACATTAAATTTACCAGTTGAAAACCGAAAGATTGACAATTAAAAAGCATAAATGCAGAACATCACTGGAGAAAAAGAAGGAAAAAGAAATAACAGTATACCTTGATTTGGTACATCCCAAGCAACTTTGCTAGAGGAGCAAAGACCTGCAATGTCTCCCTTGCAATGCTGGACTGGATCCAACAAACATCAAAGATATTTAAGCCTAACAGCTAACGAGTAATAACTAATAACTACTAGATCTTAAACAGACAACACATTACCTGCTTATGTGGAGGCATGTGTGAAAGAGTGCGCATGTTATGTAATCTGTCAGCTAACTTGACAATGATAACCCGGACCTGGAACAGCCTCCATTTAGTTTCCAAATGGCTTTACTCAATAAAACACAGAACTCCAAATATTATAATAAACAAAACTACCTCCTCTGTCATGGCTAGAAGCATCTGCCGTAGGTCATCTGCTTTTACATCTTGTACAGAATCATGTTCATCCTTACATTTCAACTTTCCCAACTTTGAAACCTACACACAAAGGAGAAGAACATTGAACAGCTGCTTTCCCAAATTAATTGGCAGGTTTGAGAAACAGAATAGGAGCTACGAAAATAGATATATGTTAGATATAATAATAATTATAATAAAAGTACCAACATCACAACAATAGATACAAAAAGGAACCTTAGTCTCTCCTTCTACAATATGGCGAACAGTAGCACCAAACTCCTCCTCTATCCTTTCAAATGTAACCACATTGGTATCTTCGACTGTATCATGTAGTAAACCAGAAGCAATGGACTCCCAATCCAATTCCTAGAACAAAATATAAAAGTCAAATTTGATTGTAGACTGCAATTAAAGTTACTGAAAGATGGCTAATATAAAACTTTGCGGAACTCACAAGTTCCCCTAAAATACGTGCAACTTCAACAGGATGAATGATGAATGGCTCTCCGCTGCGTCTCTTTTGACCATCATGGGCCTCAAAAGCCAGCTATACATCCAAAAACTACAGTTACATATAACTACCAATCGATTTGAAAGGCTTTGCAAGATAAGTACACAATAAATTTCAAGTTAGAAATATATCTGACCTTAAGAGCATTATGAACAAGTTCTAGTTCTTCAGGTGAGAGGTATGAGATAGTTGGCTTAAGATCCTGAAATAATTAGATTACAGAAGATGAATAACTCAAACCATATCAAAGTTTGCAGGATAGTGTTTATAGTTTTCATTGATGCGTAGTTACTTAATAACCAAGGTATACCTCCCACAATCCTTCAGGAGAAACCTCATAAGAGGTTTCTGAGGACAAGGAAGAAGAACAGTGCAGCTGCCACCTCTTACCAGCAACATGAACTAAACCTGATTCATAGAGTTGTCCAAGAAGTACAAAGTCTGAAGCCTCAGTAGAATGGCAACCTCCCAAATTAGAGGATTCACATTTCTGCACATAGTACAAGTGAACAGGTTCCATGGTTAATGACCATGCAAGCTAATTGTATGAACAACTGATCAATAATGCCTTAAATTTATACGAAGAGTTATACAGTCTTGCATCAGATAATTGAATAAAAACCTACGAAGCAACTATTTCCAGTAACAATCTGCATACTCCTGCTCCTACAACTCTCTGTGTTTATGCATAGAAAGGGAACCTAGTGTTCCCCAAACTTCACATAATCCTTATAAGAGAAATTATTCACGTCATGATAGTACGCTTGTTTTGGTTTTTCTACTGGCATGCTGCACCTTAGAGACATGATCTAGTTTAACACAGCAAATGGCTCCATTATACCACCATACCAAGTTATAAAAAGGTAAAATTGCCCCCACATTTAAGAAATGCAGAAAATATAAAATAAAATAAAAATCCATAAACTTGGAATTCTATCAATAGCACATAGTAAATCCAAATTGCACAAAAAACTTACATAATTCATCCGGTTTCTTCTCCCATTTCGTCCATACGACAGCCAAGAACACTGAGGAGGATGAGCTGTGCTAGCAAGGAACCCCGTCAAGGCTCTCGGAGCTTTCCACGCACAAGAGAACATGCTACAGTCATATTTCCCACTCCCTTCCCCTTTCGACAGCTTACATACGTTCACGCATTCTAAAGGAACTACAACAAAACTCAACCATTCCAAAATCAAACTCCGAATCAAATAACCATTCTCAATTAGCCTAATGCTACATTCAAAAGCTCACAAAACACTAGAACACAGACAAATTTCCGCCTCTCCTATCTCTCTCTAATTCTCGCAAATCAAATGAAAACAACAGCCCCGCCGAGCAGTACTGTGCTAAGTTCACTAGGGTTTTGTCTAAGCAAGTCCAAAATACACAGCAAAATCCACAATTAATTCACTGTCCTACATTTTCTAAGCAACAGCAAAGCGTTACACACCTGACATGGAAGAAGCGGAAGCCATTTGTAAAGGAAGAGAGCAATCTCATTGAATCGAGCTGAGCATTAAACGACGACACCGGGCGCAAAACGCAGCGCAGAGAGAGATAACAAAGTAGAGAGAGCTAACTGATTGCAACCAAACCGAAGCGCCAAAAGCGCGTTTTCCAATAAGAACGGCGACGGCGACGGCGATTGAGCTGAGCTGAGCTGAGAATAATCGGAGAGAGATTATGTGGAATCGGAGAGAGGCGTTACGCGGTGTTCGTTAAACGTTAATGAGCGACGGACTGGAACTAAGAAAAAAATTTGGCAACAGATAATTTTGAGATAGAGAGAGAGGGATATCGAGCTTTGCCAAGGCCACACAAATGCCGTTTGATATAGATATTTTAGTATTTTCATTTTCTTTCTTTTTTGGGTGAAAATGTTATGGTGTGGAGGGAATAGATTTGGACTGTTGAGCCATCATGACCACATGATGACACGTCGGACGAAAGGCCATTTTTGTGTAAAGGGCATCCACTTTTATTTTTTATTGAAGGTTACGCCCTCTGACTTTCCTACCTATACCTTTCTTGCCCCGTGAGAATTTGGAATTAAATTTTTTTGGATGACCCTGTAACAAATTTGATTTCACATTGATCGTGTGGAAAGTTTGTTTATGTGGATAATAGGGAAATTGTATGCACCTAATCTCTTAAATGCAAGTGTAATTATCTCGTATTTATTAACAATAAATTATGTGCGTTTTAGATGTTTTAACAAATTTACTTTTTTTCTCTTATGATTTCATTTCAATTTTGACAACAAAAATAAGAATAACCTCACTAATTTAACAATATGTGTACTAATTGCTTGCCAATTTCTCCTTTTCTTATCCAATAATAAGATTTTTAAAAGCTATCTTCGTGTGGTGGCATATGGAAACTATTCACAGTTGAAAGGAACTACATTGCTTAACTATTCTCTTCATACTTCATAGTAAAAGAGGGACTAAATTTCAGATTACAATAAAGTCGCTTACATGCCATAAGAGATCAAGCATTCAAGCTAGCTAGCAACACAGTATATGCAATACATAACTAGGGCTCGAATGAACTCATTTATCCCAACTTAATGTATATTAGGCCACAAGTCCACACCAGAGAATTTAGTGGCTGGTGGATGCAGTTTAAGACTCTAAGATTAAATATAGACCAGTTCCACGTGCACCTAGAACGTGGGCCGGAAATCTCCATCATGTTGATCAATTCTCTTTTCCTTTTCAACTAATTTCTCAATAATAGATCCTGATCGATCAGTAGGTGGACAATCCATCCATGCATCCAAAAACGTAAGTGTGTAGGTAGGAAAACATGTGCGGAGATGCTGTAGCCAGAACTGGATGCTTCTGCTAGCTTGGAACCGTTGTCGTTTCTGTAGTTCCTCGTTCCAGTAGTTCTCCGATATTTGTCGTGGCCGGAAAACTTTTAATTTGTTTTTATTATAGGTACCAAAAATATATAAGAACCCTTTGACTGAAGGCGGAGATATTTCTACACAAGAAAGATTCGATCTGAAAAACAACAGGAAAGAAGTTCAATTTGTTTTCTTTTGGTAAACCTCCAAGATCATTCAACAAGAACAAGGAAAGGGGTCGCCATTGCATTGGCATGGGAAGAGGAATATACCGTCTGCCTTGGTAAGGAATCTATCTGCTGTCTTTTTTGTTTTGTGCTGATATCGAGTATTTCATCTCATTAGTTTTCTTCCTTGGAATTTTTTCAAATAGATATTGGAGGAGATTATATCATCTTTAATTGTGTGGCTCTGGGGAAAAAGCAAACTTAATGGAAATGGTACAACATCGCTCATTTGCTTAGCCAGAAGAATCAAGGAAAGACTTCGGTCGAGGACAAATAAAAAAGAAAGCTATATAGACGATCGAGGATCAAATTTCACAAGCTAGCTAGGTTGGTTGATCTACTAATTCGATATCAGACGATCAACCTGGTTGAAACCAGGCGCCCATTTTTCAAATAAGAGAACATGCTTATTGCAATCATCCCTAGGTCCATATACATATATATGCATGAAAGGCGCGCAATACTTCAAACATTTTAACAAGAAGATTAAGAACATTGGATCGCCAGTGTGTGTAATTCTGCGCATGCAGCATGATATCGACTTGCTTCGTCTTTTAGTCTTATCGAATGCTATCAGATGGAGATGTTTGCATCACACAAAAATTCTCTCCTTTGAGATAAGATATAATCTGAAAACACAAGAGAGCAATCAGCACATTTTGTCCTTTAAATTATAGAGTACTTGCTAATGTTGATGACTAATTAATTAGTTACCTCGCTTATGCATGGTCTCAGATCTGGACTAGACATTGTGCACTGATATGCGGTGCACATCACTCTAAACATTTCATGCATGTCTATATCTTCCCAATCTTCATCTAATAGTTCGTGGAACGCTCGTTTCATCAACAACGGACGAGCCTACGTATATTCAATTAGCAGTGATTAATTAACTAATAATTGAGTAATTAACCATGTAGTTGTGATTGAATACCAGTGATTACTAACCCACTCGGTCAAAGTTTTGTCGTCCTGCAGTGTGGCAGACCTTTTGCAGAAGAGCCTCAACAGCAAGACTCCATAGGATTGGATGTCGAATTTCACTAGAGCCATTGCTTCGCGGTCCAAATGATCCCGAAGTGAGCACCTTCATTAATTAATTAACACCATATATACTGCTTAGTTAATTCATTTTAACAACTAAGTACTACTATATATACATGATCAGTGTACTAATTAAGCTATACTACTTTTGGTTGGAGTTTGGCTTTGTTTGCTTAAGATGAAGCCAGGTAGCTTGCCCAAAACCAGAGATCTATAACAAATTAAGCAGATTCATCAATTACAAAAACATCAATAATTAATTCAACTTAATGTAATTCAAATAAACATGATTCGTGTTAAAATTTCACCATCGGGCGTAAGTCATTTCTCAGAAAAATGTTGGTTATGAGCAAATTGCCATGGACTATGGGACCTTGAGGACATTCTTCATGCATGTATCGAAGCCCTCGAGCAATATCTATAGCTATCTTCAACTTTTCTTGAAATTTCAGTTTCAACTGTTTCCCCATTGATCCTGCATATATAGTTTGTGCTAATTGATCATATAGCTAATATCATACATACACAGCACAATTAATCCTTACAAATTTAACATTCATAAACTTGATCAAGTAAAGATTACCATAGAGATTTGTGTGTAACGGCCCTCTTATAGTAAATGGAAATGCCAGGACAGTCGTATTTTCACCATCGTAAAAAGCAATCAGCCGAAGTATATTTTTGTGGCGCATGGACAAGGCTGCTTTCTTTTCTTTTTGAAGAATAGTATGCCACTCTCCGGTGTATCTCTTTACCGTCACCCGGGTACCATTAACAGGTTGCAATCCTTCATACGGTAAGTATTCGCCATTCTCATAGGCCGGAATTCTGCTCCTGAACCCATGAGTCAGCTCTTCCACCATTTCCCAGCTCATCTCTAATGGTAACCCTAGCACAAAATCGGCCTCTGAGAATTTTCTCCAAGAACTAGTATGGCTTTGCAGAGAAGAAGCCAAAGTCTTCTGATAAATGTCTTCATGCTGATCAGACATTATTGTCTGGGCATTCGATCGAGCTCAACGATATCGGTGATCTTGTGTTTGATAAATTAACACCTGGGGCAAGAGGACTTATTTTTCATATCAAGTTGGATATATAGGAATTCCCACCCACAAGCTAAGAAATTGATGACGTTGATAACTAATTAATATTCCTTGTTCGTGCCGATTGGTGCTGGATTGGTCTCTTTTAGCTTAGTCGATGAATATAACTTCTATTACGTACGGGATTACGATATGCCATTTTGTTTAATTTGGTCTTGTATGATGATCGATACAAGGAAGCTAAAAGAACAAACGCAAAAGGCAATACTTCACTAATAATATTCCTTTTTCTTTTTTCCATTTTTTGCTCTTAAATAGATTTTTTGTTCTTATGGGGATGGGTTATTCGAAACTAAGACATCACTAGCACTCATATAAATTTTGAATTTTTGTTCAAGTCAAATAACGTTAGCATTCTCTTATGTTAGTGCCAACTTCTTTATACGATTAATTTGTGCCGTACATCATCTAATTGTGTAGGCAACTAGGTGCCCCTTGTCGAATTTTTGTTAGGTTGGAATATCAAATTAGAAAGACATAAATACTAATAATCTTGGTCATTCGATCTCTATTCTTCTTGGTCAATATTCAATGAGGAATAGCCATAACCCAATGCGATGACTTGAGGCTACTATATGTGTACGTACAATGTCTATATATACACATAGAGACGGCAGAGAGAGAAAGATCTAATTAAGAATAGTTAATACAGTAGATGTGTATTTTTACGTATCTTTTTTTTTCCTTTGTTTAGATGAAGTATACTGAAATCTTGTACACAGAAGATTTCCAATCGAATTACTTATTGGCAGGCTGGTGCTGCTGGATTCATTGTGCCCTTAGTAGTAACCTTTGCGTTGTAACATTCCGATGCAACGTCTGTTTTTTTGGCGGTGCCGGCTCCTCCTAAGGCAATGTCGATGTTATTCAATTCAACCCCGTCGCAAGGGTTTGTAGCGCTGCATGATAGTGACACGGCAACGTTGTGCGACGAGGTGCCCTTAATGTTTCTGAAGTGAATATCACTGAGCTTATATAGGGATTGCTTTCCGGAGTTTGGAACCTTCTGTTAACGAAAGAAACATCATTATCAAATCGGAAACTAGATTGGTCGAGAGATCCAAAGTAGAGGAAATAATGAATTTGAAGAAACTAGAATTGAATTACTGAATTAATTACCGCATTTTTATTGTCTCCCCCACTTTTCTTTTCTCCATAGTGTTGATCGATGACAATTGGGGCTTTCACATGGTCCAAGACGAGGTTATCGAATATAATTCCTCTTGCTTCTCCTCTGTTCGGCCCGGCCCAAGTTTTGATTCTGGCGCCGTTGGTTGTGTTCAACAATGTGCAATTGGTCACCGTGACACCGACCACGGGCTGCTCGTCCTTGTACTTACCAAGACTTCCAACACTGCGATCAAATTATCTTCGATAAGAACGTACTGAATAAATGCAAATTAAATGCATACGTGCAATATTATAATCAGGTAGTTAGTTAGGTACGTACCTAATGCCATGGCCAGGGCCGCAAGTAACGTTGTTGATGGTAACTTGGCGGGCGCCTTGGCCGACGGAAACGCAGTCGTCCCCGGTTCCGATGATACTATTGATCACTTTGACGTTGTCGGAATTACTGATGTGGCAGCCGTCCGTGTTAGGGCTATCGCCAGGGGCAGTAATGTGCACATTGTCCATGGTAACGTTGCTGGAGTCGGTGATGTGGTAATGAAAGTACTTGCTGTTCAAGGATGTGATCCCCTCGATAAGTGCATTCTTAACCTTCTGGAATTTTATGTTCTGCATTCACAACAAAACAAACCAGCATATAAATAAAATGCGTCTAGGTTGTACGCATTTACACCGAAATAAATTGGTTATGGATGGAGCTAGCTAGGGCAATGGATCTTACGGATGGGGAATGAGGGCAGTCGTCGCTATGGCAGCCGGCACCGTTCCATGTTTTCTCGCCTTGGCCATTGATAACTCCATCACCGGTGACAATCAAACCGTCAATATTTTCGAACGAGATCCATTCAGGAGAGGAATAATCACTCAAATCGGTGGTGGCTTTCACTTCTCCCTGAATTTCCAAAACGATTGGCTCCTTGGAGCTGGTGCATGGCCCTTGGAACACAACAGGTCCAGCCAAAAATGTGCCTTTTGGAATAAGAACCTTTGCTGGACCCTTGTACTCTCCCCTGCATGCGGCCACCCACGTCTTAATGAATGCCTGCAATTTATTATGAGGAATTTAATTTTCATCATCACATGCATAAAATGTACGTGCAGAAACACGATCCACCGTTAAATTGTTAGACTGATCGAACATTTGGCTTATTGAACAGGTACATTTTTGAAATTCAATGCTATTATTGTCTTTAGCTAGAAAACTCACCATTCCAGTATCATTGTCAGCATCGGGATTCGAACCGTCATCATTCCCATCATCGCTGCCGGAGTCGCCGCCACCAGCAACGGGAAGTTGTGGTAGAGGAGCGTCTATATCTCCACCGCCGGGAAGCTCTCTCATTTTGCGTCCTTTTGAATCGCCGGCTTCGGGCTTAGCACCGAAGGCTGTGACGTCGAATACTTTTCGGTTCGTAGTATCAGTGAGGCTTCGACCAGGTGCACCAACCCCAAAAAGATGTCCACGGGATGCACCATTGGCCGCGCAAGCGAGAAAAACTAAGCCTACGAGAAGAATAGCCTCCAATCTCCTTGCGGTGTCCATGTTTGGCGAGCTCAATCCCATAGACATCTTTCTATGTACTAGATTTTTATTTTACTTTTTATTTATGTGATTTATTTGATTTATTTATTATTATTATTATTTTATTTTATTTTTGGAATGGCTAAGTAGGATTTAGGAATGCATCTAAGAATAGCTAGGCATTTATAGGCCCTCTCCCTCTGTATCTATCTTTAGAAGCACCAACTGAAAGCTGACTAAAAATTTGAACACTCAAACAGTGAGACTATGTTTAGTAAGTGATGTTCTCAAATTTAGACATGTATTATCTCAAAATAGCAAACAAAGACCAAGCTATTTGGTTGTGGTTGTTTTTCTTTCGTTCCTAACAATTTATTCGGTTGTTCGGCCATAACAAAGAAACCAAACACTATTTGATGGTGCCCTACACTGTTTGTTAACACGCATGACGTGATGGCATCATGGCAACACGTACCGGTACCATTTATGATTATATATACATATATATATATATATATATATATATATATATATATAGTCCGTCTCAGGTGCGGACAGTACGGATTTCCTATTTTCGACCACTTACCGGCCACATTTTTACATCTTAACCGTTCAGTTTTTAGGTCCTAATGTATAGATCACCTCTGCAAAATTTCAGCCAATTTGGTGATCGTTAAGGCATCCAAAACTGCAATTTACCATTATAAATACGAACGGTTCCGGTTCTACAGATTAGGTCCGTTCGTGTAAAATGCAGTTTTGGATGCTTTAACGATCACCAAATTAGCTGAAATTTTGTAGAGGTGATCTATACATTAGGACCTAAAAACTGAACGGTTAAGATGTAAAAATGTGGCCGGAAAGTGGTCGAAAACAGGAAATCCGTACCGAAAATTAGGTACGGACGTCCGCACCTGAGAAAATTTATATATATATATAGGCCCGATTAAGGGCGGACGTTGACGCAGCAGGAGGCTTCCAGGTGGCGACGGCGGCGCGGGGCTTGCAGGAGGGAGGCCGAAGGCATCCCGGACCGTTCTGGGCACCGTTCGAGGTCGGGCTTGCCGATTTTTGGGCAGCCACCTCACCTGCAACTGCAGGTTATCTGCAGCACGGCAAAACCCGTCGCCGGCGACTCCACCTGACCGCAGACCCCTCCGCTCCGGCAAGCCGCGCCGAGCAGTCGCCGCTCGATCGAGGCCGGAGCAGCTACGTCCACACTTTTTCTGGATTGCGGACGTCCGCTCTCGAACGGCTCAGTGTATATATATATATATTGATCGTATCTCTCAGTTGGACAATTTAACAAACTATATTATCAAAAATATTAATAATATCAATACGATGGATAGAGTGAGAGTAAAATCGCAACACCTTCTTGATATAGTCTCAGACTGCTAATGACATAGATTAATGTGATACTCTTTTATGCCTTGTCCAAAATTTACCGATGCAAGTCAATTGCTTACTCTCAATCTTTTAAAATAGACTCAAGTGTATAAATAGTTTTTTTTTTTTGGTCAAATCAATTGTATAAATAGTTAGCCTACCATAGTCGATCTACTCATTAGTTTAAGGGAAAAAAAATGCAAACAGTACCCGACCTTTGGCCCATTAGTAACTTTAGTACCTGACAAAAAAAATATATCACTTTGGTGCCTGAAGTTCGGACCCCGACCAATATTAGTACCTAAAACACTGTTGGCCGTTACGGCGTTAGCCATGTGACAAACTTTGAGGGGTGTTCTCATCCCTTCACTCAATCTCTTCTTCTTCCTCTCACTTTCTTCGTCTTCTGCTTCCTCCCTACTCTCCTTGTTTCTCCCAATCTCTTCTTCTTCCTCAAGCTCAGATTTCCAATCCAGCCACCCACACTATGCCAATCAAATCTCGCCGCACAATCCACCATTCTCCATCGCCGTCGCCATAACCCTCGCTCAAAGTTCACCCAAAACAAGGCTGAGAGAGAAAGAAAGAGGTTCATACTTGGCGGCCATAGAAGGAGTTCGGGTCTGAAATCGGACGAGTTTGGGTCTGTGGTAGAGCCAGGTACTACCCATTGCTTCACCTTCATTCCCCAATTTCATCGTCCCTCTTTTCAACTCTTAATACTCAATCTCCCATTGCAATACGCAGTCCTTTGCCAGAAACATATGACGAATTTGTGGTGAAAGAGAAGGAAGAAGAAGACTTTTCTTGCTATTTTGAACAAATAGCTTCCTCTCCTCATCGCCGACGTCTTTCTGGGGTCAAATCGTCCAGCCGGCAACTCAGGAAAAGGAATTGAAGTCAGAAAGCTTTGTGTTTTCGACGAATTCCGGTTGTTCTTTGACGAATTTCGGTGACTAATAGGGATGTGCGAGGTATAGAAATCACTCTCCTCTTCCCTCTTCACGCTCTATATGATGGGTATCACTGGTTTTTGAATTCGATCAAGTTTTGATTAACTGGGTTTTGGTTGGTTTCGGGGTCTGACACAAGTACCATCGCCGATAGCTTTTCTGGCTTCGTCGCTTCACGTTGACGGTGTGTGAGGTATAAAACTCGATCTTCTTTTGATACTCTATGTGTTGGTGTCCTTGGTTTCGATTTGTCATCGAGTTTTGATAAAGTTGTTGTTTGGGGTATTGTCGGCTGAGTTTCTGGTTTGTTTCTGACGTTGATTGGCATTCTGGAGGAAGAACTGCTTGGTGATGTTCATTTTAAGAATCTGTGTAGTGGAGTGCAAATCGGAGCGTGATTGGATGGTAGCAAGGTGTTGGCTTCGAAGTTAGAAAGCTTCATGTTCAGTGATCGTGTTTCGAAACTAGACACAGTAGCAATACCCATGATTAATACAGTGAAGGTAAATTTCAATTCTCACACTCCATGTGTATTGCGACTGTTCTTCTCGGTGCAGAAGTGGAATGGGTTTGTGGATACATGATTATTGTTGGCTCTATTGTATTTTGATTGATTATGCTGGAAAATGAGATTGGCATGTTGATTAGCTACTATACTGAGAATCGAAAAATATGGAAATTGGGTTGTTGTTATAATCTTGGATTAAGTGCGTTACTAGAAATGTGATATTAGTTGAGTTTGGTCATGAATTAGAAAAAGATAATGAAGGAAAAACATGAGTGGGTGCCCTTGTATTCTGCGTTTTGATATTCAACAGTTGGGAGGAAGAAGAAGATGAAGAAAGCAAGAGGAAGAAGAAGAGATTGAGTGAAGGGACGAGAAGACCCCTCAAAGTTTGCCACATGGCTAACGCCGTAATGGCCAACAGTGTTTTGGGTACTAATATTGGGTCGGGTCCGAACTTCAGGCACCAAAGTGATATTTTTTTTTGTCAGGTACTAAAGTTACTAATGGGCCAAAGGTTTGGTACTGTTTGTATTTTTTTCCCTTAGTTTAATAAAATGATTTCGACTTTGATATAATGACATGCCAAACCAACGAAGGAATAGTGCTGTAGCTCGTCTAATCTCATCACCAGTCCAGATAAGACCCACTTACATTCAAAAGGATATATGTGATGCAAATTAAGAAGTAACAGAATAAGGAATTTCTGAAAAGATCCGGTTTAGTGACTTGGGTTTCAATTTTGGAGTGGTTCAGTGACAAGGGACCTCTCACCCACTAGATTAGTAGATTTGGATAAGCAATGTTTAAGGGTTTGGTTTGAAAGTTTAGATAAGGTCTTATCCAAGTAGTCAATTTTCTACTAGTCGTAGTGACAGAATAATTAGCGTGTGATTTTTTGAGGGACCAATAGAGCAAACTTTGATTCATATAAATTCGATAGAGAAGAGTGGATAATCAAATTTGTTATGGACATATGCGAAAACCAGAAACCAGTCGGCATTTGATGGTTTACACTTACAAGTTACAATGATTGAACGCTGCTGCTACCGTGGGGCACTCAGAATTGGATAAACGCCCCGATTGAAAGAACCATGGGCTCCAAGGAGGGGGAAAAAACCATGGGATCCAAGAAAAAAGCTACTAGGAAAGTGACCACAATGTAGAATAATATCATTTTTATGATGAACATTATCAGTATCATTATTAAAAATTTATAATATTACCCAGAAAAATACACTTAATATAATCTATACTATTATTAAGAGAATAGAGTTTGTCAGCCAAAATATAAAAAAATTACGAAAATATCTCTCAAATATTAAAAAACATTTGAACTAAAATATTTGAGAAAGACAAAATGATTAATTCACAAATAAAAGAAAAACAAAAAAAAAATTCAAAAATAGAAAAACAAAATATGTACCGTAATTTTCTCCACATTCTGTGGAATAACTTCCCACGTAATTATTCACACTCATAGGGTGTGTTTGGAGTCTAGTTTATTATTATTATTATTTTTTCAATAAGTCTAGTTTATTATTAAGAGAAGAGGGTTTGTTAGTCAAAATCTAAAATTTTAACAGAATTGACTCTAGGAGATTAATAAACTTTGAGAATTAATTAAACCACAAGGATAATTAAAACATTTACAAAATGTGTTATTATTAAAAAAAATTATAAAAAAAAAGTACCCACAAGTTCACAACCCACTTTTCTCTCTTCCATTTTATTTTCTCTGTAATAACCAACTTTTTTCTTTTTATTTTCTAAAAATAATAATAATAATAATAACTTATATATAAAAAGCATGTGTGGAGAAATGTTAGTATAATTTATAAAATATAACATATTCAGAGAAATGATAGCACTTGTTATATAAAAGTAAAAAAAAAAAAAAGGACTGGTTTTGAATGTTCAAAACCAAAAACAAATGTGAACATGTGTCTTGGTAAGTTGGTATTACAATTGGTAGTAAAACGAAGAGTTGAATATCCAATACTTCCTCGCACCCCAACTAATAATTTTATTTATTCTCCACTTTATTTTTTAGGGTAACGGAACGAATCCATTGATATAAAATCATACGACCACACTCGGTCAAACTTGGTAGATCAATAGATCCCCAAATTATGCAATACCTGCTCAGCTAAACGCAACTAATATCCGGAAAACAAACAAAGTCTGCATAACCATGCTTATTGCACCTAACCAAAAAACTAAAGCCTAAAAGACAAGCAAAAGAAAACTTGGAACTGATAGCCTACAAACCCAAAGTAGAAGCCTTGCCTTGACCATCCTTGTCGCCTAAGACCATCCTGGTGTACGACGCAAACAACCAACATAAATGCTATTACTCAAGATTTGTAGACCACCTATTCCTAGCCAGAACGGGAGACATACTCTAGCTCCGATGCAACCACCATCTGGAGACCTCCAGATCCACCTTCAGAAGCAACTGACATTCTTGAGTCGGAGCTAGCATAAGCAGAGGCTGCCGGGGAAGGCCTAGGAGTATTTCTCTTCCCACGGAGACTTCCTCTCTTCTTATACACCTTTGGGGCCGAGGAAACAAGTACTTCAACCAAACCCTCAAAAGAAACATCAAACCCAAGGTCTTCCGGTTGAAGAACCACCGGAACTAAAGCCAAACTATGCTTTGCTCTCTTATCCTCAGCCGGTAACTCTTCTTCCCTCTGTCTTCACACCCCAACAAGTTGGGGAGCAGCAGAGGTACCCTCCGAGATGGGCGCCTCCACTCCTTCCGGTAAAGTCCGGATTTGCATCGTCCTCTTTTTCAGCAGATTAAGGACTTTGATAGCAGAAAGCAGCGTATGATGAACAGTGGTTTGGGCATTAGCCCTAAAAACTAGTGTTGGAAGAGAATGACTCGTCGACTAAGATCGAACAGAACCCTCAGCCAAAGCCGCATCTTCCTCCATCTCTAAAGGACATCTCTCCCCCTTGATTAAACATGGAACATTGTCTGCACCGCCCAAGCAACCTTCCATGCCTAAACTGTAGGGTTAGAACATCCACTGGGGAAACCCTAACCCTACGAGTTAGGCAAACCAACTCATTGATGGGAAGAACCAAACGCACTCGTGCAGTTCCTTGACGCAAGGCCGTCCTATCCACTTGTAGCTCCTCACTAATGGTTTCTCCAACCAATTTAACTGTTGGTTCAGTCAAAATGCCCGGAGGCAGACCTTGCACTTCCACCCAAATCCACACAAAGTCCAACTTGACCGCAGATAGATCCGAGAAACCGTCATAATCGTTGAGCAGCACCATGGCACGCTGGAAACCCCATGGTCCACCCTTCTTCACCCTCACAATATCATGTTCAAGAGTGAACGTAAACAAGAAGCGGTCTGCATGGGGTTGCACCTCCACGGTCCCCGTGAGCCTCCACATGGATCAGATAGCATTGCGGAATGAATCCAGAGTCACCGCCCGACTACTATTTAGCCGCCCAACTAGGTAAGAGTTCCTAGCCAAAAATTCTTTTCCTGGAATCTGAAGATTGCCTAGATTCACAGGCTCTTCGCTGTCCTTAAGGGACAACCTTGTCGCAAGTTTAGCAGTCATGGAAGCAATAGCAGCGACCATGAGATGAGAGAGCTCGCCGCACAATTCAATCACAAAAACCCTAACCCTAGCAGAGCGTAAGGTGAGAGAGAGAGCGAGAGAATCGAGGTATTTTGACTCTTCGCCTATTTATTCTCCACTTTATTGATATAACAACTGGATGAAAAATCATTCCAAGAACCAAATTGAGGTAGAGTAGTTAAATTAGTTTTGATCTAGATGATTGAATTCTAATAAGCTTTTCTTTTTATAGTGATTCTTATGTTTGTTATATATCAGTTAATAAGGAAAGTTACAACAAAACTTTCAGAGTGTGATACTTTCTATTTTATATCTACAGAAATCAAGCAGACCTAAGAGACAACTGTTGTCGAGGAGCTAATATCACTACCTTGTTTTTAAAATTAAAAAGAAAAAACCTTTGAAATTTGTAATTGGTTCTAAATTAGGTGGCACCACTGCCAGGTGTCTATTAATCAAGCAGAGGAAACTATCTACTGGTCCCGGACTACCACGTGGCAGTGGTAATCCGAACCAATAACATCACTCGAATTTAGTGGGGCCATGCAGGGGTGAAAAAATAAAAGAAAAATTAAATTAAAAGATTAATAAAAAACAAATACAAATCATATGGATGAATAATATCAATCACACCACGTGTAAGCTAATAATTTTCCAAACCTTGTGTAAGCTAATAATTTTCCAAACCTTGTACGCCCCGGTTCACAAACGTCTCCGCAAGATAAGGCAAAAGCCAAACACGTATGGCTTTATCGTTTTATATAAACCCGTGACTGCTCTCATGCTACCACGTCGCACTTTAGACAATTCACAATTTCACACACAAACCTAGGCTCCCTACTAGACAGCACACTAGAAAAGGTGAAGACGAAAAAGCACAGTGGAAAAGAAGAAGAAGGACTGAAGGAGAGCGAGCTTGCAATTCAATCATGGCGAATCGCGCTAAGCTGACTCGAATACCGAGCATGAGAGATCGCGTGGAGGACACTCTCTCCGCTCACCGCAACGAAATCGTTGCGCTTCTCTCCAGGTTAGCTCGCTCTACTCAATTTTGTTTCAGTCGAAAAATCTACTGAGTTGCGGTGCGGTTGGGACTTAGGTTACAGTTTTCGTTTGGTTTTGAAGGTATGTGGCTCAAGGAAAAGCGATACTGCAACCGCATGACCTGATCGATGAGCTCGAGAAAGTGATCACTGATGACAAAGCGAGGCTGAAGCTCAGCGAAGGTCCTTTTAGTGAAGTCCTCAAGTCGGCACAGGTTTGTTCGAGTTCATGTTACTTTTCTTAGTTCACATCCGTAGAAGTGTTATAATTTTCAATTGCTGTATTGAGTATATGTCTACGTGATGTTAGTGAAGAACACTCGATCATTTTCAATCACTCTGTATTTATGATGCTATATTTCTATGTTCTGTTTTATCCATTTCCTTGTGATCAGTCAGGAATTGACCAGGGAATCGGTTTGCTTGGCTAAATTTGGAACAAACTCCTCCTCGGTAGTGATTGAGGCTAAAATTAGAAAGTATATTTGTGTTTGCTCTAGTTACGGCTATTTAATTCGTCCTCCAATTGATCTTTTGGAGATTCACATAATTTCCAAGAGGAACTGTAATACTGCCGTTGTCGAGTGGTCCAACTTGTTCTACTATTTGCTCAAAACTCTAGAGAACAAAATAAATGAATTGCATAAAGATATAGTTTCAGATACTGCTTGTTCTATCCTTGGAAATTTTAGAATTTAGGTGGGGACTGTGCGTGAATGTCAGTTCTGTTCTATCCTTGTATGGATTTATCATGCAAATTAGCTTTCCATGAATTAACAGAGATTCTGGTGGTATTCTGGTGTCAGGAAGCCATTGTTCATCCTCCATTTGTGGCTCTAGCAGTTCGTCCAAGGCCAGGTGTATGGGAATTCGTTCGTGTTAATGTGAATGAGCTGACTGTGGAACAATTGAGTGTTTCTGAATATCTTGGCTTTAAAGAAGAACTTGTGGATGGGAGGTAAGTAAATTTGCCTTAAGTGAATTATCTATTTTTTTGTATAAGTTACATCATGTCTAACAGAAATTTCTTCCTGTTGATGTATTAGGTCTAATGACAGATTTGTACTTGAGCTCGATTTTGAGCCATTCAACGCTAATTTTCCTCGTCCCACCCGGTCATCATCCATTGGGAATGGTGTTCAATTCCTCAACCGCCACCTTTCTTCAATTATGTTCCGTAACAAAGACTGTTTGGAGCCATTACTGGATTTCCTTAGAGCACACACATATAAAGGGCATGTAAGTTGTTGAGCAAGGTTTTTTGAAAGAGAATTATTATTTCAGTCTCTTTACTAGGGATAACCGGATAAGTAGTTTACTTTTGGTGAAGTTTACGTAATATCTATTTCGAATCTGATTGTTGGAAAGTAAAGTTATCATATCTATCATTTGTTTATTTTTCTTCAGTTTGTAACCTTATTCTACTTGTTATGAGTTTTGCATTCCTGATACATGTCTTTAACTTACCCTGGGCATAAAATGCCTGTAATAAAAGACTGATGAAATTATTCTGTGTTTTTGTGTGATTACTTCTTTGATCTAGTTTAATTAATGAAAAAAGATATTTGCAGGCGCTGATGTTGAATGATCGGATACAGAGCATATCCAAGCTTCAGGCAGCTTTGGTTAAGGCCGAGGATAATCTTTCTAAACTTCCATCTGAGACACCCTATTCTGAGTTTGAATATGTGTAAGCTTATATGCAGAGATACAACAACCACACATTCACACACGTTTATGTATTAATGACTAATTTCTTTCTTTCTGCAACTGCCACACCCAACTTGATATCGTATGTGGTTCTTCTTTTATGTAGATTACAAGGATTGGGTTTTGACCAAGGTTGGGGAGACACTGCAGAACATGTATTGGAGATGATGCATCTTCTCCTAGATATCCTACAGGCTCCTGATCCTACTACCTTGGAGACATTTCTAGGGAGAGTACCAATGGTTTTTAATGTTGTCATTTTGTCTCCACATGGATACTTTGGGCAAGCAAATGTCTTAGGCTTACCCGACACTGGTGGGCAGGTATTACTTCTCATTTTTCTTTTTAAATAAGTTCGCAGTATTCAAAAATGTGTATACTTAATTGCTATCGGTTCATCCTTGTCCTTTTCACTTCCTCTTTATACATCTAATTCAGGTTTACCATAATGTTCTGTATATGAGCATTAAGATGTCAGTCGTCAATGTAATTGTTAGAATAAGAACTTATACGATTTCTATGCAGGTTGTCTATATACTGGACCAAGTGCGTGCCCTCGAGAATGAAATGCTTCAAAGAATTAAGAGGCAAGGATTAAACTTTGCTCCAAGGATCCTTATTGTAAGTGTCTTTATCATTGATGCAAGAATGTAGATGTTGGCTAATATCTGTAAAGTTAATGGATGTTTTTGCTGCTGGTCCTAGGTAACCAGGCTAATACCTGATGCCAAGGGAACTACATGCAACCAGCGGCTAGAAAGAGTCACTGGAACAGAGCACAGCCATATTTTGCGAGTTCCTTTCAGATCAGAGAATGGTATTCTTCGTAAATGGATATCAAGGTTTGATGTATGGCCTTATTTGGAGACCTTTGCTGAGGTAAAGATGTACACACTCTGGTTCTTCTACCCATTACAAATAATGCTTTCAAATTAATGCTTCACTTCCAACAGGAAACAATATATGTGGGATGGCTCTTTTATTTTGATACTAAATGATGTGGATTTTAATCTCCAGAGAGTAGGAAGGGCATCTTATATGTTCAATAAGATTAATTTCCACTATCCTCTTTAAACTAGCTAGTAAAACTGCCAATGTATTCTTTTTGTGAAGTATCCATCTTAATTCAATGATTTTACTTGTACAGAGCAATACTATCATAGCAAATTAATCCATGTGATTTCTCTGCTGCCACTGGCACCAGCCATTTCGCTTAAGTGTTGTGTATTTAGAATCATATAGAATTAATCCATCCTTTATCATGAAGATAGCACATGAATTTGTTTAGTCATTGTGTATTTGGAATCATATAGAATGATATTGTCTTCTATGTTCTCATACTTTCATGCTTTCTCATTGTTTTGCATGTTACCAGGATGTTGGAGGTGAAATTACTGCTGAGTTACAGGGATATCCAGATTTTATTATTGGAAATTACAGTGATGGAAATCTTGTTGCCTCTTTGTTGGCTTATAAAATGGGGGTTACACAGGTTTGATATTTCTTATCAGCTGCAAGGTTCATCATATTGTCCAACAAGAATGTTATCTGACTATTTTAATTTTGACATGTGCAGTGCACCATCGCGCATGCGTTGGAGAAAACAAAATATCCGGATTCAGATATCTACTGGAAAAAATACGATGAGAAATATCACTTCTCATGTCAATTCACAGCTGACCTTATAGCCATGAACATTGCAGATTTTATAATCACCAGCACATACCAAGAGATTGCGGGAACGTAAGTCTTTTCCTTTTGTCATTATTTTTTTATGTGGGATGTGATATAATGTTGATGTTCTTATCTCTCTCTTAGCATGTCCCATTGTTGGTTCTGTTCAGCCTTGTTTAGTTTGGTATATTGGCCATGCTCTGTTTGCGTGTGTTTGTGCACATTTCCTTTTATTATTTTTTTATCTTTTTTTTTAATAAGATAAAAAGGTTATTCACAGTCTCACATCTTACTTGAGCATCAATAGTGCATTTGAAAAATGGGATGCATCTACTTCTCTAAATTCATCTGCCTTTTTCTTGTTGTAGTGATGTTAATATCCGTGGTTTGCTTGTCCATTCTTTCAGGAAGAATACTGTTGGACAGTATGAGAGCCATAGCTCTTTCACTCTTCCAGGGCTGTACCGTGTTGTTCATGGCATTAATGTTTTTGATCCAAAGTTCAATATTGTGTCTCCTGGAGCTGATATGAGCATTTATTTCCCTTACTTTGAAAAGGAAAAGAGACTTACATCCCTCCATGGTTCCATTGAGAAGTTGCTTTATGATCCTGAGCAGAATGATGAGTACATGTGAGTTCCTTCATAAGGTATCAAATGTAGGAATGCAAGTAATTTGTGGCAGTCACCTTACAACTTTTCTTCTTTATTGGTCCAGTGGTCTTCTGAAGGATCGATCAAAGCCCATCTTATTTTCCATGGCAAGGCTGGACCAGGTGAAAAACATGACCGGTTTGGTTGAGTCCTATGGTAAGAATGCCAAACTAAGGGAACTAGTAAACCTTGTCTTGGTGGCTGGTCACAATGATGTGAAGAAGTCAAAAGATAGAGAAGAGATTGCTGAGATTGAAAAGATGCATGCTCTCATTAAGGAGTACAACTTGAATGGTCAATTTCGATGGATATCTTCCCAAACTAACCGAGCACGTAATGGGGAGCTATATCGTTACATTGCAGATACTGGAGGTGCTTTTGTTCAGGTATATGGCCTGTCAGTTTTCCTTCATATAAATCTACTGGGGCACTCTAATTTACTTTGCTTAATTTGTAATCGCAGCCTGCACTTTATGAAGCTTTTGGACTCACAGTTGTGGAGGCCATGACTTGTGGTCTTCCGACATTTGCCACAATCCATGGTGGTCCTGCGGAGATCATTGAGCACGGTATATCCGGATTTCATATCGACCCTTATCACTCTGAACAGATGGCTGCAATTATGGCTGATTTCTTTCAACGTAGTAAGGAGGATCCTAGCCACTGGAAGAAAATTGCAGATGGGGGCCTGAAAAGAATTTTTGAAAGGTTTGTAACTTCCTTAAAGTTATGGAAATATACTTCTCTACTTTTTGTTACTTGAAGTTGAGCGAAACCTCTGTAACTTTGTAGGTACACGTGGAACATTTATTCTGAAAGGCTAATGACATTGGCCGGTGTTTACGGTTTCTGGAAGTATGTGTCAAAGCTTGATAGGCTTGAGACCAAGCGATATCTCGAGATGTTCTACATTCTGAAGTTCCGCGATTTGGTGAGTAATACAAGATATAATCATACTGGAGAGTTTAATACATAAAATTCAACAGGATTAATTACACTTTGTGCTCAGACTCCTCATAATAAGTGCATGCATTGTTTCAGGTTAAAACTGTTCCTGAGGCAAGAGATGATCCACATTAAGGCATTAAGCTACAATTGCTCAACTGTTGGGCCTCCTGTAACTCGATGACTTCCGTCTTCCACAAGGTAATAGTTGTACAAATGAAATAAAGTTAACCTTGGGTGTGCAATGTAAAACTGTATCCAAGCTCTTCTGAAGCCTTTTTATTTTAACACGTTCCAGTAAATTTGTAATGAAACTCTTGATATATGCCAAAAGTAAAATTGTTCTACAATATTCTTCAGAATAGGAAATCCTGTCATGGATAATAAGCTAGTGGTCCATTTGAGTTGGAATGTCATTTGGTCCCTTTTGGTACCCTTTCTTCTGAACTCGAACCGTATCCCCACCACACTAGGCCTGGATCATGTGAGTATCTCCCTCTGTCAGAAATGACAGACCAAAGACCAAGCCTAGCCACTTTTTTTTCGCGCCTAAACACCCTATTCTGACACTACTGACAAGCCTGCGTAGAGACATAGCAGCTTTTTTGACTATAATACGAATACAGCAAAACCCCAGCAGCTATCACATGGCACCACAAAATCTTTCTTTTTCTTGATCTCTCTCCCTTCCATGTCTTTTTTCCACGCTCTTTTCAACGGTCAAATTCTCGTCAACGACCAACGGTAAATTATTTAATCCTAACAATCTAACATCATCCACTGGCACCCAATCTCACATAACAATGTTGTTCTTATTGAATCACAACTAGAATTCCTACTCATGTGGTTTTGAAACACAAGTCTTTCTAGGGTTAACCCAAATGGGATTATGGAGAAAAGTTTTACATTAGAATTAGACCAAGTCGATAGTTCGATTATAGTGTAGGATCTCAACTCTCAAGTATGAAATATTAATGAAATTATGAAATACTGCAGAATGTGATATCCGTTTGGTGTAGTTGATCACAATTTGCTACAATGTACTCATGCCTCTTGCCTTTGGATTCTACCATTTTCAGCTCTTCCTAGGGCAGAACATCCGACATTTAATGTTATTGTAATTCCATCTCTATGGACCCTAATCGAACCAGGCAATAGGGAGTTAAACAGTGGGAGGACAAATTAGACCAACAAGCATCCATTAGAATAGTTGTAGAGATATAAGCAACCCCAATGGCCATTCATAGAGCCCATAAACTTTTACACAACAATAAACATCGTTACTGGCACGAAACTTTCTCTGGCGCCGAGGATCATAAGCCCTGAACTATTAATAATACAACATTCAGCCAAGGCCATCATCCTCTTCATCATCTAGACCTTGACCACTGTGCTTCGTAGTTCGGGGCCTGGCTGGACCCTCTTGGTCTCGGCCCTATCACCACGTGCACTTTGCATCCAAAAACTAAAAAGAAGCGCTTAATAAGTTAATAATATTCAAACCAGACACCTAACAAGTTGGAGAGAATCTCAGACTCATTATCTGGGTCTCTCTTTAGAAGTTTAGAGTTGGCCGAACGAGTGAGCAAGATAGGCTAGTGCTCCTACTAGGGGTGCGTTAATGTAAGTGGCCGGCTCCGACTGCTCGTAATCGGACCGGTCATCGGGGAATCTGTCGTTCTGGTCCGGCCCACCAATCACAGCACCCACTAAGATATTAGGGTTGGGAGACTGGGACTTCATCACACTGAAGCCTGAGGAGCACTGGATCTTGGCCGGGTGTGAGGCCATGCAGGGTAGTGATGAGCCCCTGTGGTGGATCCTCTGTGGGTACCTTGGGCCATACCCCACCATGTAGGACATCTTCACGGGGTTGTCTCCTAGTAAATAGTCCACCTGATAAATTTAAGGAAAATGTTTAAAAGACTAAACACGATTAATTAAGAGAATGATGGTCCTTAATTAGTTAATGAGTTATGTGACCTGTCTTTTGGCAATGGCTTTGAGTCTCTTTGGGGTGACAGTGGTGCCACCACAGTTAACCACCTGGTGCGAAGAGGTTAAGTACTTGGCATAAGCCAAGATCATGAAGGAAGTAGAGGTCACATATTGCATGTTGCTATCGTTCATTTTGAACAAAAGACCACCTGCAACAAAAAACACACGCTGTTAACTAGCCGTTACAAACAAAAGGACCACTGGCATATCACATTCTTAAAGAGAGAGATAGGGGACCTGGGGTATATTGGGTTGATGAAGAGCCTGGTAGGATGGAGCAGATGAAATTATCAGAATGCCCTTTGTATTCATGGAGGGCTGGTAGCTTCTGGACCAGGAATGCCTGTAAAAGAGTCACGTTTTCATATCAGACTGGTAAAACATGAAGGATTAAGCATGAGAAAAATCAAATTCTGAGAAATTTGGACCTTGGAGAGAAGAATTCTTGCTCCAACATGCTTGTTATCCCATCCGAATGTGTTATCGAACTGCGCGGCACCGAGAATCTGGCCATTAGTTTGAATATAGCCAAGGTAGGTTGGGTTCTTGGTGGCCTTGTGTAGCCAAGCGGCTCCCCATAATAATTCGTCCTAGCATTATTGAAACAGAACAAAGATAATAGCTTTAGCCACTGTATAGAAACAACTATAATTGAGAACTTGAAAAGTGGATTAAAGCTTTACCTGATATCCTGAGTAGTCACAATAGAATGGGCACACATATTTCTTCAATCCATTGCTGTAGGCTCCCCTGTGCTTATCAGCAAACTCAAACACCTAGTAGACCCAGAGGCAAAAACAGTCAGAAATCAAATACCCTGTTTTTGTTTGAAATACACAGTTTTGGGCTTGCTTCTTAATCTTTGCTTACCCTCATAGCCCTCCTGACCAAAAGCTTGGAGTAAACGGGGTCACTTCTCCTGAAGACCAATGAAGCAGCTGCAAGAGCAGCAGCAGTTTCACCTGCTACTTCAGAACCAGGGGTATTTGCGTCAATCTTGTAAACACTTCTTGGGGTGTCCATGTCCTCTGGTCTCTCCCAACAAGCGTGGTCCCTGTTAGCATCTCCAACCTGCCAATCAAAACCCCCCTTAATCAGCCTCAGCACTCAAATTTTGTTCATTTCTAAAATATGAACAATGCAGAGCAAAAAAGCTAACCTGGACATAAATGGTGCCTGGGTGGGCTGTTGCTTTGAGGAGGTAATCAGTGGCCCAACGAATGGCTTCTTTAGCATTCTGCAACTCACCCTTCATCAACCCACCAAACTCAATCACACTCCATGAAAGCATGGTGGTGGTAAAAGCCATGGGGAACCCAAACTTGACATTGTCCCCTGCATCATAGTACCCTCCAACCAAATCAACCTGCATTGCACAAATCACAAACTAAATGAGCAAAATCCCACTTCAAATTCCAAAACCAAAAACAGAAAGAACACAATGTGGACTTTATTGGGTTTTATGTGGCTTTTTTGCTTACATGTAAGGCTGAGCCATCCGAGAGACCAGAGTCTCTCCTCCAGTTAAGCCTCTGGTTAGGAGGGAGCTTCCCAGACCTCTGCCCTTCAAAGAAGAGGATTGACTTGGTGAGGGCATCTTTGTAATTGTGACTGGCGACTCGGGGATGGTGGCGGTGGCGGTGGACTGGGTTGTGGTAATGGCCAGGAATGGTGGCATTGCAGAGAATGAGGGTGGTGAAAATGCAAGAGAGTAGGAGGCCAAGTGTGAAAGAGAAACCAAAGGAAGCCATTTTGGGTGGCCCAAAGTAATGAAAACCCAACCAACCAACCAACATCCAAAGCTTTAAGCCAAGAGGGTGAGGAGGAAGCAGAGACCTATCACTGTATTTATATACTGTAAAGCTGCTACTGCTACTGCCTCAGTATCTCTTTAACATGCTTTCTCATATAAAGAAGTATTAATTTAAGCCCATATCCTCCAATCAAGGCTTGCCTTCTGTTATTTTGATTTGAATTATTTTCACAGCGAGACATTTGTCACACTGTTTTTGGTTCCTTGTGCATTCCCACTTTTGAGTACAGAAATGACAATTCTGTGTTAGTGTGTTACCCTAGCCCCTATTTGCAGAAGTCCTCACATGGTTACTTGCACTCCTATAACATTTTTGGTAGTTACATCAGAAAAAAACTATTCTGACATATTTGCTCATTGCAATGACAAGTATCTTTGCTTCGTTTTAGTTGCAAAACCTCCTTGTTTAGCCCAGAGTTTCTGTATTACCATATACCAGAAAACACATTAAAACTTAATCCTTTGGGATCACAGGCAAAATGTACTGAAAATGCATTATTGGTTGGATAGATTTGATAAATGTGTGGCAATTTTAGACACTTCTACCTTGTTTTTCAACTTGACATTACTTTGAGAAAACAGTAACAATAACCCCTTTCACTTTTCTCTTTTGTTTCTTAGCAATACTTGACTTTTTTTTTAGAAATTATTTGTCAGAAAATTAGGAAGTGAAACAAAAATCAATTCAACTATTTATATACCATGTGGAGTTATCTTTGGACATTTGTCGTTGTTTGAAAAACTCTTCATTTTAAAATGATAAGATATTATTTGTTTCAGTTATTAAGTTGCATTATATGTTTGTCGAAAATGATGAAAGTCGAATTCTCCGACTTTGTTTTCCTTTTTCTTTTCTGAACGTCTACTCTAGATATGTTCTTTAGAGCAAGTTCACCCGTTAGGTCACCAGGTCACCTACTATTTACTGCTTTTTAGTGTTAATTTCACCATCTGGGTCACGAGCACAGTGTATTTCATGCCCTGGGTCACCCTTTACAGTGTTCTGGGTCACCATGGTGACCTTCACAGTGTATTTTGTGCCGTGGGTCACGGACACAATGTATTTCGTGACCCAGAGAATGAAAATATACACTAAAAAGCAGTGAATAGTAGGTGACCCGATGACCCAACGGGTGAACTTGCTATTACATATGACTGATTGACTGAGGTTGCTTATTTACGCTTTGGAACGGATCTTCTGGAGGAGCTGTTGCCCATAATCTGAGACAGATAAACACAAAAACTGAAGGTCAGTCAGAGAAAGGTGATGAACATATAAAATGGGTTAAAAATATATGAAGGCAAATTTGCTGTCGGACATAAACGTGGGTTTGCTTCTAAAAATCTTTGAGTTCTGTGATTGATTCACAAGACGGTCAAGAAAGGACCATGCAAAACTAGTGCTCAGGAATGGAGCACTTGAATCTCAGACCAAAAAGGAATGGAGGACTTGAATCAAGAAGTATGGATAAGCCAAATTATTTCTGGGTTCTAATCCCCCATTCACATGATACCAGAAAAACCCTATCACTTCAGATCATGCACGCAAAAAATTATGGTTCCTACTGTACTAGTAGGTCCAGTTCCATTTCCATCTTGTAGTGATATGCACCGAATAAAGCCTTAACCATTTTAGAGCTGAATAATTAGCACAAGACGGCCCTATGTTTTTGTGTGGTAAAAGGATACATAGTTACTAGGGGCAGCTCGTAAAGGTATGTAGCCAAATGAGGTAACCGTTCCGAACTAAGAACTTCTCGAGTTACCAAAATTCATTACATGTATATTGCTAGTAGAAATTATACACTCTTCTCAATTTTCATATACCGTTGTAGCATTATTTAGTGGGGAATGTTAGCCTTCGCTTTGGAATACAAGATAGAAAGCAAAGAGGACCCAAAGCATGTTACTTCAGAAACTTGTGATTAAGTATATAGTTTTATACATTCAGAAAGGACCAAGGAATAAAAAGCAACACCCGAAAACATGGATCGAGGGGAGGAAGTTGTGCATTTAAATTAAACCCCAATGGATAAAAGAGCCTAGGCATTAATAAGGGAATGGAAAACTATGGATTATATATAATCATTCCTGGATTGAAGTTGTGGGGAGAAAGCGATGGCCCTTCAATCTTTGACCCTAGACCATGTTTGTGAAAATGGCCTATCCAGATCATCATGTGCTCCTCTGGGTACGTGGTGCCCAGCTCCCACATGCAAAGAAAGCATTCATTCATGTTCTTCTTCAAGAGGCCTCTCTGTAAAAGAGGAACTAGTTAATAAAGCAGACAATGACACCCTGCATTTGCTTATCTGCATTATGCGATCAAATTTATTCCAATGGAGTAATGTGTTTTAGGAACTTATTCTGGTCTTAACATAAGCAACAGTCTCCTGGATTAGATTAATTAATACATTTCATGTGCTCTAAATCCAAACGTGCATGTGTATAAACATAAGTTTTCTCCTAAAAAAAAAAAAACATAAGTTGAGGCCTCATGAGTTCGTGGATAAAGTAGAGCATGTAGTAACCCTTCTCATCATTGCAACCCCTTCCAGACTTTTAGGTATCAAAATCTGATGTCCCCATATGCTTTTTCTCAATTTCTTTCATTATTTCCTGTTTGCACCCCGCCATTTCCGGTTTTGTTGCAGAGCTCGCCATGATTATTCATGAACCAAGTGACTAACACATGGTGATTAAAGGGGTAACAAAATTATTACACAAATATGGAATGCATTTCAATCCCTACGTACGCGGATATAATTTTCACTTTTCGAATAAAAATTCTACAAAGTATACAGTTATAATTCATTTTCAATTTCAAAAATGTACCTAAAATTAGGGGTCGTCAACGGGCCGGGCCGGGCCCGGCCCGGCCCATTCATAGCGGGCTCGGGCCGGGCCGGGCCGGGCCTTGCCATATTTTAAAATAATTGCGGGCCGGGCCGGGCCGGGCTTTATTAAAAATCAAAGGATCCAAGCCCGTCCATATAAAGCGGGCCTTGCGGGCTTTTTCGGGCCGGGCCGGGCTTGGCCTTGCGGGCTTTTTTGGGCCGGGCCTTGCGGGCTTTATTTATAAATAAATATTTAAAGACACAAGTTTTTTTTTTTAATCAAGCTTTGGAAATTCAATGGATAATGGTCAAATACAACCAAAGATAATAGATCTATATAACTATATTGTACCAAAAAAAATCTATATTTATATATAGATACTAATTTATTGATAAATAAATTTTTAAAGACACTAATTTTTTATAAACCTATATTTATATATCATACACTCCAAAGAGCAACCCCTATCAATTCAAAGAAAATGGAAAAACCGACCGTTGGATGGGTTTATTACAATAAATTATGAGTATGGTAAAAAATTTAGCCAATTTCACCATATTTTTGAATCCGATCGGATTGGTCAACCGTAGTCACTTATATGTTTTATTGTTTGACCGATGGCGTGGCAACCGCGAAACGTGCTTATTTTTTCACATCACGTTTGTATATATTCCATCGATGGATGTGCGTGGACATAAGATAAAAAAAATTAATTTTAATTACAAACACATTGGTGTATACCAATTTTATTCCTTTAGTTGTATGACTTATACATTGCATTTAAATTGTTTAGGTTCATTCTAAAGCAACCATGAAGTAGAAAATGAATTCGGAGAAACCAACCGCTCGATGGAGAGATTGTAATGTTTTATGGTGATTGTAGAAAATCTAGCCAATTTCGTTATTGTTTCGAATTCGATCAACTAGGTCAAACGTAGTTACTCTTATAAACCTATATTTATATATCATACACTCCAAAGAGCAACCCCTATCAATTCAAAGAAAATGAAAAAACCGACCGTTGGATGAGTTTATTACAATAAATTATGAGTGTGGTAAAAAATTTAGCCAATTTCACCATATTTTCGAATCCGATCGGATTAGTCAACCGTAGTAACTTATATGTTTTATTGGTTGACCGATGGCGTGGCAACCGCGAAACGTGCTTATTTTTTCACATCACGTTTGTATATATTCCATCGATGGATGTGCGTGGACATAAGATAAAAAAAATTAATTTTAATTACAAACACATTGGTGTATACCAATTTTATTCCTTTAGTTGTATGACTTATACATTGCATTTAAATTGTTTAGGTTCATTCTAAAGCAACCATGAAGTAGAAAATGAATTCGGAGAAACCAACCGCTCGATGGAGAGATTGTAATGTTTTATGGTGATTGTAGAAAATCTAGCCAATTTCGTTATTGTTTCGAATTCGATCAACTAGGTCAAACGTAGTTACTCTTATAAACCTATATTTATATATCATACACTCCAAAGAGCAACCCCTATCAATTCAAAGAAAATGAAAAAACCGACCGTTGGATGAGTTTATTACAATAAATTATGAGTGTGGTAAAAAATTTAACCAATTTCACCATATTTTCGAATCCGATCGGATTGGTCAACCGTAGTCACTTATATGTTTTATTGGTTGACCGATGGCGTGGCAACCGCGAAACGTGCTTATTTTTTCACATCACGTTTGTATATATTCCATCGATGGATGTGCGTGGACATAAGATAAAAAAAAATTAATTTTAATTACAAACACATTGGTGTATACCAATTTTATTCCTTTAGTTGTATGACTTATACATTGCATTTAAATTGTTTAGGTTCATTCTAAAGCAACCATGAAGTAGAAAATGAATTCGGAGAAACCAACCGCTCGATTGAGAGATTGTAATGTTTTATGGTGATTGTAGAAAATCTAGCCAATTTCGTTATTGTTTCGAATTCGATCAACTAGGTCAAACTTAGTTACTCTTATAAACCTATATTTATATATCATACACTCCAAAGAGCAACCCCTATCAATTCAAAGAAAATGGAAAAACCGACCGTTGGATGAGTTTATTACAATAAATTATGCGTGTGGTTAAAAATTTAGTCAATTTCACCATAGTTTTGAACCCGATCTAATTGGTCAACCGATTACCGATATGTAGAATATATATATGCACATATTCTATATAGAATAATAGAAGTATAAGAACTTCCACACACACACACACACATATATATATATATATCTCTATATATATTATATCATATATATAAACACACACATATAAATATATATACATATATATAAACACACACACATATATATATCTCTATATATATATATATATAAACAAACACACACACACACACACACACACATATATATATATATATATATCTCTATATATATATCCTCTATATAAACACACACACAGTCACACACACACACATATATATATATATATCTATATATATATATATTATATATATAAACACACACACATATATAAATATATATATACATATATATAAACACACACACACACATATATATATCTCTATATATATATTATATATAAAACACACACATATATAAATATATATATACATATATAAACACACACACATATAAATATATATACATATATATAAACACACACACACACACATATATATATATAAACACACACAAATATATATATCTATGTGTGTGTGTGTGTATATATTTATAAACACACACACACATAACTACAAATATATATATATATATAATATTTTACGGGCTTTTACGGGCCGGGCCTAGCGGGCCTTTGGCGGGCCGGGCCTACGGGCCGGGCCGGGTTTTTTGCGGGCTTTAGGCGGGCCGGCCCTCGGCCCACCAAGGCGGGCTTTTGCGGGTTTTTTGACGGGCCGGGCCGGGCTAAAAGCCCTCCGGGCCGGCGGGCCTCCATCGGCCCACTTGATCCGCGGGCTTTTTGATGAGGCCTACCTAAAATTCTATCCGAGTAGGGGCGTAGGGCACTTCTTACCCTATCAATCATGCACCTTAATTATCATATAATTGCTAATTATTTAAGAATAGGGGCACTTCTTCACCATGTTGGTACCGGAAATTAATGAGTGTCGCCGCCGGCATTATGTTAAACCAGCAAAGTACGGAACTCCGGTAGAATTGAGCCACTCATTTCCCTGTATAAACGCCCCAACCGTGAACTGACTCGCCTCCGTGGAGCTATTAATAACCCGATAACCCGGCCACGTCACCCTGGCGCTCGTATCCGACCCGTTTCCCCGGTTCAAATACTCTCCATAATACAACGTGCTCAGCGCAAACGTGCCATTCCACTCCAACCAGCCCGCAGGGTCCACCACGTCGTCGATACTCGACCTGAGATAAACGGTCCGGGAGTACTCCTTCCACGGACGGCCCAGATACGTCTTGAACGTGGACTTGACCGGAATGAGGTCGGACGCGGCGGTGACCTTGCAGTTGAGGATGGAGATTCCGGTGTTCTGGTTGGGGTCCTCGCGGCCCTGGGCGGTGAAGATGTTCTTCTGGTTCTCGTTGGGCTTTCGAGCGTAGAGGTTGCAGTTCTGGAAGACGACGGCTGCGTTGCCGAAGATGAAGTCGACGGTGCCGTAGACGTCGCATTGGCCGTAGAACTGGCGGAGGGAGTGGACGTAGAGAGTGTCTTGGTAGCCGACGAAGCTGCATTGGTAGAAGACGGAGAGGTCCGAGCCGGAGCGGAGGGCTACGGCTTGGTGCTTGCTTGGTCCGGCTGAGTTCTCGAAGGTTATGCCTTTGGCTATGAACCCTCCTCCGACCACGGCTGCAAAAATACAGTTACAAAATGGATCATTTGGGTTTGATCACATAATAAATGGGCCACTAGAACAACGAAGCCCAACAATGAATGAAAAAGCTATCTAGTTTTGTTTGTGAATCACAGCCCATGCAACTTGTTCTGTGGCCCAGAGGAAAGCCCATTCAAGTATCAAAGTGCCTTGTAAAGTTCCGAATCAGAAGTCGGTAAGCTTGATTACTTTATCGCTTATCAGAAGTTCAAATTCGGGTCACCTGATTTGTGCAACAAAGCTTGGGTTTAAGGGTTTAGGGTTTAGCTCAGCTCGACTCATATGTAGAATATTATCAACTTAAGTACAAGTTTGCTTTGTCTCGGACCAACTACTAACTATATGTATACGAGTTTTATGAGCTTAGGATCTTTTTAACGAGCTTATCAGCTTAATATGTTTTTTAAACTTAGCTTGTTGCTTACACGAACAAATAAGTGAGATTCTTTGACAACTGACAACTGTTTGGGAGTTCTTGTGTGTGACCCTTCTTCTAAAGAAGTACTGTTTTGTCAAAAACCACGAGACTGAATTATGCTGCAATTGCCGGAAACAAACAAACCAGAACTATTAGGATTAAAAACAAAGATTCTGTACAATGTCCAGTTATTCTATAATCAAGAGTAGGTAAATGATTGTCTCCATTGAAATTTGGAAATTATTGTTTTTTGCTCTTAATAGTAGTTAAGCAGTAAGAACTGTATTATGCACACAAAATCAGAAAGGAAAGGCCACCCATGTTTTTCAAACCCCAATCTGGCCTTTTGGGTTTGTCATATGGGCACGATTGAAGCATTATGATGCTGTCTTTTTTCTTTTTTCTTTTTTTTCAGAACAAGAAATGTATAGTCTGCTGATCAAATCATTATACACCACCGAAAATGTGTGAAGTTAGAGGATAGGAGACGAAATCAAGTCTTGACCAAAAAAAAAGAAAAGAGACGAAGTCGAGTATGTCTGGTTCAACTTAAAAATGATTGGAAAGGGCAATGGGACCGATATATCATTATATCTACACGAGAAGCGACGAATTCAAGTAAGGCAATCAAGCCAGTTTTATGAGACCCACCAACCATGTGAAGGGCCAATTATGATTTCAATTTTATTAGTCTAAAAATGTAAGGTTATAATTGATATAAGATAGAAAAGTATTTTAAGATGTTAGATTATCTAACACATATTTTCTTAATAAATTTATCTTTGTACACGTTTGTTTTTATCAATGAAAAATAATAAAATTACTGAAAAATTTAGATACAACATCTAATATTAATACGATGAAGTTGTGTAAATTTACAACATAAGTTAGAAAATAGATAACGAATATACTAAAAATGGGTGGAGAGCTAGCTTCGAATTAAGTAAATTAGATTAGCGAATAAATTCCTAATATCTTGCAGATCAAATATTTTTTTCGTTCTTGTGTTACCGACACAACCTTCTCCACAATCTACGGGTGATTAGTTAATTAATTGATTAAGGATCAATCACTTGTTGTGCCATGATTCCGGCAAATGCTTTATGAATTATAATTAACTTTTTTTTGCCAATTTCTTCTAATTGTGGGGTATCTAAAACTCAATTTGACACCTATGCGAGAAGAACTTGCGAACTTAAAACGTTATAATTACACAAAGTAATCTTATTATGAGATCTTTAATTAAGAGGAAATTGATAAAGCTAATCAATCAAAGCACAAGTACGTTGACTTGTTTATATTGAAGTATTGAATATTTATTGCATCATTATTGACTCTTTGGGGTGGTTGGTATTTTCTATATTGAGTTATAGACACACATGTACATCGTAAATGGTACTACAAGTATTTTGATGCATAATATTGCTCACTCATCCAAGATCACATGCACCGTGGGGCAACCCTAACCTTCACGAGCGTACCAAACAGTTTGAAAGATTTGAAGGATGTTTGCCATTCATAATGTTCTACTTTCTTTTGGTTTTTGGTGAGATAAAGGTTTCAAAATTCACTAGCCAAATATAGACAAGCAAGTAATTGAAAATATAGAAATAGTAGAGAAGAGATTAAACTCACCGACGGTGGCCGATCGGAAAGTAGTCCAGCCGTCGACAACGTTCCTACTCGCTTTCACAACCGTCTTTCCAATCCCATCTCCCAAAAACATCAAATTCTTCTTCTTGCTCACAACCTCTACATTCTCAAAGTACGCACCAGCTTTTATGTATATGACAAACCTGCATATAATACATCCAACGAACCCAATTAATACTCCACTTCAACCACATTGATGTGTACTTATTTATAGTATACCTGTATACGTATCAATTGGTAAACAAATTTGGCTAAGGAGTTTACCTGGTTGCGCTCGAATTTGGAGCCGCAGCCACTGCGTCGGTGATGGTGGTAAAGTTTCCGCTACCGTCTTTCGCCACCACCAGATCATACTGAGTCTGATTTGCCGAACTAGTCTGCAACAGTTTTCGAGCTTTGGATCCGACCCATGTAGGGAACCCGTTTTTCATGGGTCCGTACTCGTCAGTCTCACGTTCAACCACTCCCGGAATCTTCTTGAGCATCACAAGGGCATTGCTAACGTGCTTGCAGGTAGTATTCAATCTGCTTTCCAATTCATCCTTCACAGCTTTCGCCGTACTACTGCTGGAATCAAACCCTTCGAGACACGTGTACTGGTTCGTCATTGCGGCGCTGAGCAGCGTCCTCAAGTGGTTGTAGTGCTTGGCCGCCGGCGACTTCTTGGAGTTGAGTTCTGACATGACAGCCTTGAGCTCGGCAATGGTGTTGTCGAAGAGCTCGAGACAGTCGTCGAGAGCTTGCTGCTGACCGGCGGCGAGCTTGGTCTTGGTGTGCTTTTTGATGCTGGTGCAGTTGGAGTTCGAGGCTATGACCTCGTACATGGTCTTGTTGACGGTGGAGGATATGATTTCCGGGACTGATTTCGAGCTCAGGTTCGGGAATGAGGTCAGGGTCGAGACGCAGAGATCTTTGTAGAGTGTGTTTTGGCATGTTGAGTGGGCTACTTGGTTGTGCTTCTGGACATGGATGATAAATTCTTTTGTGGGTTTGGGGCTATTTGTGAAGTGGCTTTGTGAAAAGAATAGGATGAGGATGAAGGCTGAAGTTGGAAGCAATGATAGCAAGAGCTTTGTTCTCCTTCTTAGACTATACATGGCTGTGACTTTGCGCTTGTGAGATGGAGAAATGTGCGAGGACAAGAAATGTGAGGAATGAGTAGTATATATTAGGGCTGGGCTCGGGTCGGGCCGGGCCCGAAAATTAGTGAGACCGAGACCGAACCCGAAACTGTCGGTTCGGGCCGGTTCGGGCTTTTTATAAACTGAAAACCGATAGAAACCGAACCCATTCGGGCCGGTTCGGTTTTCGGGCTTTTCGGGCCCAAAATGTCAGTTCGGCCTGTTTTGGTACCTGGAAGAGTGGAAGACTGGAATGCATATCAACTTAAAATTTAATAACCCATCACTAAAACATAGCTTCACCAAGCTCAATTATACCTTGTAATTGTTCAATACTAATTAACAATCGTATGCCCAGATTCCCACTCCTAGCTTTTATATCACAAACAACTTGTATTCAATAATTGGCACAACCACTTAATATGCAACGTAAAAGGAGTTTTGACAATTTCTTTCTTTAATTCCCAACTATCAAACCATAATCACAGCTCTGCAACTAAATCTAAACAACACAAACCAAACTTACGGTATCATAACTTCAAAGTTCAAACCTTTCAAAGAAATCCCAGCTTGCCTTACCGAATTTTTTGACCAATTTTGTTTCTATACACCGCTGGGCTCTTGTGAGTCTTGTCTGAAGTAAGAAAACAGTGTTCTCCACCGCTTCACCACTCCTTCCTTTCAACACCGACAATTCTGTATTTTTTTTAAAATACCCACCATGCATGAGTTCTTAATCCCATATACAAAAATCAATTCGGAAATGGCCAAAGAGAAGTAAAACCACCGTTGAAAACAATGGCAGTAGCACTGAACCCAGGAAGATCTGAACCCAAGAATTAATCATTATCACTAGTTTGAACAAAACAAAAAAACCCAGAAAGATCATCCTCCCCAGAAATTCGCTGCGAGGAGCGAAGTGTAGACTGCAGACCATCAAGGCTCAAGGAGAATCGACAGCGACGACGAACTTCTAAAGCTTCATTGAAGGAGGATTTCGATTTTTCGAGATCGAGACTGGAGCAGGAGAGAGAGAGATAAACAACTTAGAGAAGGGTGAGGGAGGGATTGAGAGAGTGAGAGGGAGATTTCAGATTTTCAGCTGGTAATCACTAATCTGGGTTTATCAATTTCTGAAATTTGGGGCTTAGACTGAGATGCCGAGATGGTATCGATACTATCGACAAGCAAAGAGAGGAGGCTGAGGTCGAGTTAGTCAGAGTGTAGCCTTTACTCCTTTAGGGTTGTTTATTTTATTTTATTTTATTATTTAACTTATTATTATAATACCCAATCATGGACTGACATGTGGCAAATGCTACAGTATTCGGGTCGGTTCGGGCTTTCGGGCCCTGAAAAAATGAAACCCGAGACCGAACCGATAACATGAATTCGGGTCGGGCTTTAGACCGAACCGAAAATTTATATTCTAGAACCGAACCGAATCGGGCTTTTTTCCTCGGTTCGGGTCGGGTCCTCGGTCTTTCGGGTCCGGACGCCCACCCCTAGTATATATAGGATAGTTGATGATGAGTGTAAAAATGAGCAGTAAATAATTTAGTTTCTGGGTTATTAATTGGTTAGATTCTATTAGATTTTCTTTTGGGTTATGTAGATTCCTTGCCTAAGTTAGTAATGAATAATCTTCTCAAAAAAAAAAGTTAGTAATGAATATAGCCAGCTAGCACAAGTCAATAACCCACATGACCTCTATTTTCTAGATTTGGCTACAAGATCGACTGATCGAGTATTATCACGAGTTCTTTTACTATATTCACTACTTTCGCTTTTGCTCGCGAAGTTTAAGTGAGTGTTAGGTTTGATCATTTGGTTGAAAAGGACTTAAAGAGAGGCCTCTGTTAAGAAACTGAAATAGAAGGGTGTGTAAAGACTAAAGAGGGTCTAGAGAGTAGAGATAGTTACTGGACCGGGTTGTATTAATGGCAATTCCTTCAGATGTTCATGATTGAGCCGGTTTACGTTTGAAGTTACAGGCCTATGTTACAAATTCCCCATCTCATTGCGGGCGGAAAACGAATAGACATCTCGATGTGATACAGCCTTGTTATATGTTGCACTCATGCTCTCTGTTTTCTACTCTGTTTTGCTTTAGCATCTTTGCACACCCCTTCAATGATTTAATTTGATAACGAACCATTAAAAATATTACAATCTATCCTATAAGGTTAATTTGCTATATCATTTTCTTTTTGATCAAATACAAAAAGCCAACTGATGCTTCTTAGTGTAAATGTTTGACCACAATAAAGATTGGAGTCAGCAAGAAGCATATATATATATATATATATATATATATATATAGTGCTGAAGCAATCATTCTCAGAACATTTCTTCATTTCTTGCTCTACCTGACTCAATATATATCGTTCGTGTCTAATGTAAAATGATCAAATTATCATAATATCATTCACTAGCCAATCTTAGGATATAAGCATGGATCACGGATAATATATATACAAGAAGGTTTTAGAGAAGACCATTTTTATTTTTAGCATGTAGTTTAATAATTTAAACTACTAATTCTCTAGTTACATATATAAATATGAATCCTACAAAAAAAATTTGCGAAAATCGAAAATGTTTTAACCATTTCATTAGCACCATGTTCATTCTAATTTTATTTAAAGGACTATATTTGTCTAGACATTTTCAATAACCAAATGATTATTGATTTGAATGATTTTTTTAAGACACAATTATTATATAGGAATTTAAAGGATCAATGATTGAAATTGTTAACTTAAATAGTATATTAGTGAGGAATAGTAAAAATTCTCAAACTTTAAAAGTAAGGAGATCTATGCATTAAAATTTAATTGGGTTCGGTGACGTAACATAAAAGCTTTTCGGTAATGCATGCTCTTTGATTGATCATAATTCATGCATTATGATAATCATTCATATTGCAAATACCCATACACTGACAGTGCATATAATACACTCCCTTCTTCAATCGTAGTTTTTGGTGTCTTTCCTCGTCGTATAAAGTACAGTGGCAATAGAGTTCGATCTGTATCATTGGAGTTAAGAACAAGGTATGAAGGAAAGCCTCAACTCCATTAAAAATTGCATGTGCGCATTGATTATTCCTAACTTAATCGAATCAGAACGTACCATGTGAACCCAATCAATAGGCCTTCTGAGACCTAATTCAAACACGAATTAGCAGATATACATATATATATATATATATATATATATATAAAAAAAAAGAAGAGGAAGAGGAATTTTAGAGTACGTAATTTGAAACTTAAAGTAGCACATGAATATATAGCTATATAGCATAATTTGTCGAGGCAAATAAAGAAGCTAGCTAATAATAATGAGATTAATTATTGGGAAATAAAAGGCCATACTGTTGTATTTGGCCGTCTAAAGTAGCTTGGGAGGGGTCGAAGTCTATTTTGGGGCACTTCGATCACTGGCTTGTCCTTTGCATTATACAATATATATTTAACAAAATATTGAATTCCAACAACAAAATTTATTACAAGTTTACAACTATAATGGAACAATAATAGTGAACTCCATGAGTTGTTCCTCAATTAAGCAACTCTACAATCTATTCAAAATGTTCTTAAGCAAAGCTAAGCTTAGAAATATGTGGTGTATGAGTATCTGTTTCTCATGGGATCTGGTTTACTTAGTTGCCTTCTTCATTTTTTTTTGGGAGCTTCTATTAACTCTAAATTTGGCATTTGGACCTCCCCACTTAATAGACCTCCAACTTACTTTTACCAATAACCATTTTGCTATCTGCACCTCTCTAATCTTCCTATAATGCCCATCGTCCAAAATAATCAATAAAAGCCTTTTTTTTTTTAGATTCTATTCATATTTTCAAAAATCATTAGTTGGATCTCCTTTAGTTTTTGAATATTTGGAATTGCAGCAAATTTTTTTTTTTTTGGGAGTTCATCCTCCATATATGAGTTAAGGTGCTAGCACTTTTTCAATGAATTGTCAACTCTTAGTTAGCATAGGCAACAATACCATGTTTGCTCATCATCTTGTACAAATATATTTTACAAGTATTATTTTCATTGCATTTAGGCGTCATTGTCCCTAAACTGATTCAATAGCAACTTGAAATGAACATGGTTCTTTTGTTTTAGATACGTATGAGATAGTGGAGGAAATTACAATAATCAACCATGAGTCTAGTGCATTCTCTATAGATTTATATCATAGGGTTAAATTTTTCATCATATCTATAGAATAGTTCCACATAAAATTGCTCTGACTGATGATGTGGGGAAGATCTTGTGGACAACTACCCATTGCTGCGTTTATTGTTAAGCAGCGACAAGCGTGGCCCGTGGCCCACCATTATACCGATACTGTCCCAACTTAACCACCATTAGGTGTTAGGTTTTAATCACATAAGGCCTCGGTACAATTGGGTGAGATCCACCCACTTATAAGTTATATTTTATTTGTCACTTTTTCCAATGTGGGATATTTCCTCTCCAACATGCCCCCTCACGTGCAACCTAGCTCTAGGTATGCACGTGGAATTAATTGACAAACCCGATTCCACATTGGAAATCGGGTCACAAGTCCCACATTAGAGACTTGACCAATCACATAACAATCTAAGGCCCACATCGGACACTTGGCAATAATCCAATCGGAAACTTCCGATGGCCAATTTAATTAATCCAAACTAGGACAATGATTGGAGAGGAGATTGGTGAATAAATTAATGAATGAACCCATATCCGGGTCCATGATGACGACGAATTGGAGAGAGACCCGCTCTGATACCATGTTAAGCAGCGACAAGAGTGGCCCGTGGCCCACCATTGTACCGATACCGTCTCAACTTAACCACCCGATAGGTGTTGGGTTTTAATCACAAAAGGTCTTGGTACAATTGGGTGAGATCCACCCACTTATAAGTTATATTTTATTTATCACTTTTCCAATGTGAGATCTTTCCTCTCCAACACGCCCCCTCACATGCAACCTAGCTCTAGGTATGCACGTGGAATTAATTGACAAACCCGATTCCACATTGGAAATCGGGTCACAAGTCCCACATTAGAGACTTGACCAATCAAGTAACAATCCAAGGCTCACATCGGACACTTGACAATAATCCAATCGGAAACTTCGATGACCAATTTAATGAACCCAAACTAGGTCCATGATTGGAGAGGAGATTGGTGAATCAATTAATGAATGAACCCATATCCGGGTCCATGATGACGACGAATTGGAGAGAGACCCGCTCTGATATCATGTTAAGTAGCGACAAGCGTGGCCCGTGGCCCGTGGCCAATCATTATACAGATACTGTTCCAACTTAACCACTCATTAGGTGTTGAGTTTTAATCACAAAAGGCCTCTGTACAATTGGGTGAGATCCACCCACTTATAAGTTATATTTTATTTATCACTTTTCCAATGTCGGATCTTTCCTCTCCAACACGCCCCCTCACGTGCAATCTAGCTCTAGGTATGCACGTGGAATTAATTGACAAACTCGATTCCACATTGGAAATCGGGTCACAAGTCCCACATTAGAGACTTGACCAATCACATAACAATCCAAGGCCCACATCGGACACTTGGCAATAATCCAATCGGAAACTTCCGATGGCCAATTTAATTAACCCAAACTAGGTCAATGATTGGAGAGGAGATTGGTGAATCAATTAATGAATGAACCCATATCCGGGTCCATGATGACGACGATTTGGAGAGAGACCCGCTCTGTTACGATGTTAAGCAGCGACAAGCGTGGCCCGTGGCCCACCATTATACCGATACTGTCCCAACTTAACCACCCATTAGGTGTTGGGTTTTAATCACAAAAGGTCTCGGTACAATTGGGTGAGATCCACCCACTTATAAGTTATATTTTATTTGTCACTTTTCCAATGTGGGATCTTTCCTCTCCAACATAAGTTATATTTTTATTTATCACTTTTCCAATGTGAGATCTTTCCTCTCCAACATGCCCCCTCACTTGCAACCTAACTTTAGGTCTGCACGTGAAATTAATTAATAATCCAATTCCCACATTGGAAATTGGGACACAAGTCACATATTGGAGACTTGGCCAATATAACAATCCAAGGCCCACACCGGACACTTGGTAACAATCCAATCGGAATTGTCCGATGGCAATATAAGGAACCCAAATTCGGGCCCATGACAATTGGTGACGCAATTGGAGAGAGACTCGCTCTGATACCATGTTAAACAGCGACAAGCGTGGCCCGTGGCCCACCATTGTACCGATATTGTCCCAACTTAACCACCCGAATGGTGTTGGGTTATAATCACAAAAGGCCTTAGTACAATTGAGTGAGATCCACCCACTTATAAGTTATATTTTATTTATTATTTTTCCAATGTGAGATCTTTTCTCTCCAACACGCCCCCTCACGTGCAACCTAGCTCTAGGTATGCACGTGGAATTAATTGACAAACCTGATTCCACATTGGAAATCGGGTCACAAGTCCCACATTAGAGACTTGACCAATCAAGTAACAATCCAAGGCCCACATCAGACACTTGGCAATAATCCAATTGGAAACTTCCGATGGCCAATTTAATGAACCCAAACTAGGTCCATGATTGGAGAGGAGATTGGTGAATCAATTAATGAATGAACCCATATCCAGGTCCATGATGACGAAGCAATTGGAGAGAGACCCGCTCTGATACCATGTTAAACAGCGACAAGCGTGGCCTGTAGCCCACTATTGTACCGATATTGTCCCAACTTAACAACCCGATAGGTGTTGGGTTTTAATCACAAAAGGCCTCGGTACAATTGGGTGAGATCCACCCACTTATAAGTTATATTTTATTTGTCACTTTTCAAATGTGGGATCTTTCCTCTCCAACACGCCCCCTCACGTGCAACCTAGCTCTAGGTATGCACGTGGAATTAATTGACAAACCCGATTCCACATTGGAAATCGGGTCACAAGTCCCACATTAGAGACTTGACCAATCACATAACAATCCAAGGCCCACATCGGACACTTGGCAACTTGGCAATAATCCAATCGGAAACTTCCGATGGCCAATTTAATGAACCCAAACTAGGTCTATGATTGGAGAGAAGATTGGTGAATCAATTAACGAATGAACCCATATCCAGGTCCATGATGACGACGAATTGAAGAGAGACCCGCTCTGATACCATGTTAAGCAGCGACAAGCGTGGCCCGTGGCCCACCATTATACCGATACTGTCCCAACTTAACCACCCATTAGGTGTTGGGTTTTAATCACAAAAGGCCTCGGTACAATTGGGTGAGATCCACCCACTTATAAGTTATATTTTATTTGTCACTTTTCCAATGTGGGATCTTTCCTCTCCAACATAAGTTATATTTTTATTTGTCACTTTTTCAATGTGAGATCTTTCCTCTCCAACATTTATCATATAAACGTGCTGGAGTACTGCTTTTTGTCGCCGCTCGTTCACATGTTTGTTTGAATTCAGAATGAGTAGGGCTTCATCAATTGAGGTGGCCTTGTATTTCTCATTTTCTCTCATTTTATTTTTTTATAGCGCAGTGATAGATCTTGTAAATTATCAGCTATCTGAGTAAGGAAGTCTATCATTTTACAAGGACAAAGTCAAATTCTAAAATTTTTGATTACAACGTTAAATAACTTTTGACGATATATATTTTAGAGTTTACATTGGAAGATAAAGTTTTCCCCAAGTTGAAGAGTATTATTGTTCGTAGAGATAAGAAGAATTTTTTTTTCCCTTATTTATGTCTTTATTGGTAATTTGACATGTCAACTTAACTATTATTTAGAAAAAGAGAGTGGTCTAGATACCAATATTGGAGGTATGAATAGAAGTTTTTTTTTTTTTTTGGCTAAAAAAAATGAAGAAGGTGGAACATAGGAATGAAAATTTGATGGGATGATGAAATTTTAGCAGTTTTGCAGTAGTTATGAAATAGCACATTTTTATTTATTTTTGGTCCATATGTTTTGAATTAACACCAATCGAAAGATGGAATATTTTCAACTTAGAATCAAACTAGGTTTCATATTAAAATGAACGGTGAAAAATTATAAAACGTAAACATTTTTAGTTATTTAGATCGAAGTTGCAAATTTAAATAATAGTAGTGATTCTTGTAAAGCAACCCAAACAGACGACCGACAACGTAATTGCCTCTAGCTTGTTAATTTGATATAGGGGTGTAAATGAGCCGAGCCGGAGCGAATACCAAGGTGATCATGTTCGGCTCATTTGTTTTTTATCGAGCTCGAGCCGGGCTAAAGCTTGAATTTTTTTTCCATGCTCAAGCTCGGCTCGGCTTGAATATTTTTCTTAGGCCCGAGCTAGGCTCGGCTCGGCTTGATTTATTAGACGAGCTCGAGCTTGAATAGGCTCGGCTTGGCTCATTTGACTTTAAATTTAAAAAATAAAAAAGATAGAATTTTTTTTTTTAATTAATAATCCAAATTTGATGTCTGACCATCATACAAATCCCTTTTGTTGTCTAGAATAAACTCAAAATGATGAATCAAACTCAAAATTGCACTTAAACTAATTAAATAAGAATGGGGCAAACTCAGATTCTCTTCCAATTGAAAAGAAATGTAATAAAAAGAATTGAAGAATTGAGATTAGAATAATTATATTTTTATAGTATAAATTTCATTAGTCTAGCTTTAACAAACGAGCCAAGTTTTAACAAGCTCGAGCTACTCATGGAAAATAGGAGCTACTCACGGAAAATAGGAGCTACTCACGAGCTAGACGAGCCGAATATATCCTTGCTCAAGCTCGGCTCGTTTTTTTGCCGAGCTTAATATTGAGCTCAAGCTCAGCTCATTTATCTTACGAACACGAGCCGAACGAGCTAAAATCGAGCCGAATACCAATCGAACACGAGCTGTATCGAGCCTACTTACAGCCCTAATTTGATAATACTTTTGTAAAGGACATTTTATTTTTCAAGTCCTTTTGGTTGAAAAGAAAGATCATGATCGAGGACCGAAAGATATGCATACAGATCGAAAATGGGTTACAGACGTTACTTGATGGCACTTTGAGCTAAGCTATACGTCACAGCAATTGACAAACCTTATGCAAATGGTAACCGTTACCGTTACTGCTGAAGTTTGCAGGTTATGAAAACCTCGGCATAGTAAGCTAGGTGTTTTATAATTTAATTTCCTTCAAACTAATGATAAATCAAAGAAACCCATGCATCAAAATGTTGAAATAAAAAATGACTTTCATAGAGGGAGATTGCCTAAATAGAAAGAAAATAAGGCCTCCTTAATTTCAAGGTTTTTGACTGCATTAGCTATCTGGCTTTAGGGTTGAGTATTGACGTCCAGAAACTACGTACTGATCAGCATGAAACTAATCTTGTTGAACTGAGCTTACTTAAACAACTAATCCAAATGCCCAGATTAATCCCATCACGCTTCTCTGTCTATATATATATATATATATATATATATATATATATATATATATATGCAAATCAATATCTTGTAAACTCTACAATAGCAAAGCCAATATGGGTTCACAACCATTCTCTGTGTTCAAACTCTCGACTCTCATTCTTCATCTTATTCCCATCCTTTTTGCCTCTCGATCTTTAGCTGCAGAGACAGGTTGTGAAACTGATCCAGTATCCAAAGAAATCATTTGCGAATTCACCCCTAACCCTTCATATTGCAAGTCCATGCTACCCAACCAAACAAACAATGTGTATGACTACGGCCGTTACGCGGTCCGGAAATCATTATCACAATCCCATAAATTACTTAACGTGGTGAACAAGTACCTCCAACGCAACTCGACTCTCTCCAAAACCGCAATCCTCGCCCTTGAAGATTGCAGGCTTCTTGCAGAACTCAACGTAGATTTTCTTGCAAGTTCCCTACAAACCCTCAACGACAGTAACCGAACACTTCCCAGCTCGAAAGCCGAGGACGTCCATACATGGCTCAGTGCCGTCCTAACAAACCAGCAAACCTGCTTGGATGGCGTACAAGCAACTTCTTCATCATCTTGGAGGAGTATGAAAAATGGACTTTTGCTCTCCAACAACACGAACCTTTATAGTGTTTCTCTAGCTCTGTTCACGAAGGGATGGGTGCCTGAAAATGAGGAAGAGGAGGAGAGGGAGGAGGAGGGGGAGGTGATCACATGGAGGAAACGGCTACTTCAGAATTTTGGTGACGTGCTGGTGAGGGAGACTGTCACTGTGAGTCAGGACGGAAGTGGGAATTTCACCACCATAACCGACGCTGTTGCCGCAGCTCCGGTTAACACTAAAGGTTTAAATGGTTACTTCTTGATTTATATCAAGGCTGGAGTTTATGAAGAGTATGTGAACATTGCAAATACGAAAAACTATCTGATGATGATTGGTGAGGGCATCAACCAGACTGTCATAACAGGCAATCGGAGTGTTGTAGATGGCTGGACAACTTTCAATTCAGCAACATTTGGTAAGTGATACTAATCCCTAGCCAATCAGTTAAAGACTTAAAGTTCAGATTTGAAATTTCCGAGCAATAAAGTTGAAGGATTTTCTTTTGTTTTATTTTTTAGTTTTGGTTGCTTAAGTTCTAATTTGTCTTTGTTTTTGGTATCTTAAATGAATACTTGATGAGTTTAATTTAGAACAATATATAGTTTCTAAATCTGCAATGTAATATATAGATAGAGAGAAAACCACAGAGTTTTGTTTTATTCTGATTAATAAAATGAAGACTTGAATAATTTGGTTTAGTACTTTAGTTGACGTCGAGTTCTTGCCTATTATCCTATAGTTTTGGTCTGCATCGATTTTTGGATTTATACATGGACTGAATAAGGCAATCCCGTAAACGTTCATATACCAAAGTGAAAAAATCACAAAATCACTAAAATTAATGCTAAATATGATTGAGTTTTGTCATTAATATTGCAGTGGTAATTGCACCATGGTTTGTAGCAGTGAACATAACCTTCCGCAACACCGCCGGGGCAATCAAACACCAAGCCGTCGCCGTCCGAAACGGTGGAGATTTGTCCGCATTCTATAATTGCAGCTTCGAAGGGTACCAAGACACCTTATACACACATTCCCAAAGACAATTCTACAGAGACTGCAACGTCTACGGAACAGTAGACTTCATATTTGGAAACGCAGCAGCTGTTTTCCAAAAATGTAACATTTACCCCCGGCTTCCGATGCGTGGGCAGTTCAACGCCATTACGGCTCAGGGTCGAGCAGACCCGAATCAAAACACCGGCATTATGATCCACAACTGTACCATCAGAGCATCCGATGACTTGGCTTCGGACAAGGGAACTACCAGGACTTATCTAGGGAGGCCATGGAAGGAGTATTCAAGGACTGTGTACATGAAATCCTTCATGGATGGTTGCATAGATAGGGAAGGTTGGAGTAAATGGACTGGAGATTTTGCTTTAAGCACATTGTATTACGCCGAGTATAAATGTCAGGGCCCTGGATCGAACACTAGTAGAAGAGTTACATGGCCAGGTTACCATATATTGAAAAAAGCTAAGCAAGCTAAAAAGTTTACAGTGTCCAAGTTCTTGCTTGGGAAGAAGTGGCTGCCTCAAACTGGAGTGCCATTTTCCGGTGGGTTGATTTAGCATAAGTAGGGACTTCAAAAAGAAAATATTAATAATCTTGATTGGATATGTCTTTATGATGTTTGAATTTCTAGCTCATCATTTCTTGTATGGTCTATTAATCAGAATAAACAAATTAATTAATTATCAATACCAAGTTATAAGTTGGGGTCTAACTAAATGTACCCATCAAGTTGATCCTCGCCGACGGCAACTCCTCTCTCTCCACGGCAACTCCTCTCTCGCTCCCTCCCTCGATCTCTCTTATGCTTACAGTTTCAATTATGGTGCAAGACTGCTAGGTGAAGCTGTGAAGGTCTTTTTTCTTGGTTTTTTGTTTATGTTTTTCTTTATTACAATGGGGATAGAATTCAAAATAATAAAATATATTTTTAGGGTTGGGTGTAGTAAGATAATTAATTAATTTGTTTTATTCTGATTAATAAAATGAAGACTTGAATAAAATATTCAAGTCTTATAAAATAAATGGAAATTATTAGTTTAGTACTTTGGTAATTGTTGACCATAATTGTACATAGATGCGTGATTACGAGTCGCATGTAATTCTTGGTTTTCATGACATATTGAAATTGGGAACCAAGCAGCGTGAACACAAGAACTACACATGTGACTAGTACGTGTGCCGAACGTCACGCAAATAGTGCAACCTCTCACACTTCCACCGATAAGATTTGAGCTTAATTAATTATCAGCATAATGTATTAAGGTTTATTAAAATTGAGGAATTTAACTTCGTATCAAATCCATACACAAAAACACATGCATGTCGTAGTAGTCGAACACTTGAATTATCCCCGTCCGACTTGTATTTAGGAATAAAATTTTGAAAATTAAAAAATCCTCAAATATAAAGATAATAGTTATGATGATGTGAACCAAAATTCTATTATCTTAAATTTAAAAAATAAAAACTGAGTTTTGTTTAAGGATATCTCTATTTGTGTTTTATCCAAACTCTAGGTTACTTGACCTAGTGGTAATAGGGTTCAATTAGAAGAATCTAGAGATTCTCTTTTCTTGTATGATTCTAACTCTATGCATTGTAATCCTCTATATAAAGAGGGCCCCTATTATAAATGAGAATACATAGCGATTATCTCTCAATTTCTGATTCCCTAAAACACGTTATCAGCACGAAGCCCTAACCCTGAAATTCTAAATTCATAGCCTTCAAATCCCAGAAACCACCGCCGCCTACCTTGAAGATCTCAACTCCAGCAGTCCAGAACCGGCGGCCCCACCCCTAGAACCGGCCGGCAAACCACCGAACCGGCCACCGGAAGTAGCAAAAGTACCTCTGCCTGGTTCAAAGCCTTCCTCACCACCTCCTGCAGCCATACTCGACCACCTGCAGCGTCTCCACCCCAGAAACCCGGAACCGGAAATTTCACCACCGGAACCGGCCAAAATTCAACCGAACCAGCCACCGGCGTCTTCCTGACCTGAACCGGCAGAAAGAAGAAAAAAAAGAAAAGGGAGGAGATCCTGTGCAGCCCACTTGCTGCAGCCCAAGCCCACCTGCCGCAAGCCACAGTTGAGCCCACGTGCAGCAGGCCCCAGCGGAGCCCACGTGCATCAACCAAGCCGCCAAACAGCTCTGCCATGTCAGCTCAACCTGCCACGTCAGCAACCCCGGTCAACGGCCAGTCAACACTTTTCCGGTGACTTTTTCCGGCCACATTTTCCGGCTACCTATTTTGAGGTATTTTTTATTAAACGTTCCCGTTTTTAAATTCAATTTCTCTTCTTTTTCGGGGACTTGCAACCTCCCTTCTTCTACCCCTCTTTCTTCATTATAGGGGAGACCAAATTAAGCCGAACTGTGGGGGTTTGTGCTCACTCCAAGTTTAGAACTTGATGAGATCACTAGACTTAGAGTTTGTAGAGAATTTGTGATCGACCACTTACATCATTGTTTCGATCTAATCCAAAACTCCTCTTGGAATCATATTTTCTTGGAAGCGACTACGCTCAGAAAATTCCTAATTTCTTGGAAGCGACTACGCTCAGAAATTTAATAGTTTTTCGTGGTAGTCTTTTTCGCTCTGAAACTAACCCTAATCTTGTGTTGTTTTCAGGATGAGTTACCTGAACAAGTTGAACTTTGTTCCACTAGAGACAACTGGCGCAGGATACCATAGGTGGGTCCGAGATGTGCGCCAACATCTTAAGGCTGATGGACTTCTGGAAGCCATCCAAGAGCCTAGTCAGAACGTGCTCTCCATTGAGCAAGCTACTGCTTTTGAAGCAAAACAAGCTAAAGGCATAATTCTCATGACAAGGCACATGAATGACGCGCTCCAAAATGAATACCTCAATGAGGAAGACCCAAGAAAGCTATGGGTAGAACTTGAGCAGCGATTTGGCAACGTTCGTGACTCCCTGCTTCCTGATTTAGAAGTGCGATGGCATAGCCTCCGCTTTTGTGATTTCAAGTCTGTGCTTGATTATAACTCGGAAGCTCTTCGTATCAAGTCTCTGATGGAGTTTTGTGGCCAAGCCATAACTGATACGATGTTGATCGAGAAGACTCTCTCTACCTTCCCCATCTCTGCTCTGGTGATTTCAAAGAATTATCGGATTGATGTAAATGTAGGACGTATCACAAGGTTTCATGAGCTCATTGGCGCCATGAACGTAGCTGAAAAGCACGATAATATTCTTGTGAAGAACTATAATGCTAGACCCGTGGGAACTAAGCCTATTCTGGAGTTTAACTATAGTCGCGCCCCCAATGGAGGACGCAAGGAGCGAAACCCAAAGAGTAGGGACAATTCTGGACATTCTGGTCCATATGTTCGCCCTAAAGAGGAAGGAAATCGCCGAGAAAGGCGTGCACGGAACCGTGGAGGTCAATGTGTGAAGAGAGAGAGAGGCGGAGCCTCCGACCATGGTGGTAAGGCCACCAAGAGCATAGGTCATCCAAATCGCGCCCCAATGGCGCCTCGATCAAGGGAGCCTGACCATAATGATGCTTGTTTTCGATGTGGATCAACTGAACATTGGGCCAAAACATGTACAGCACCCCAGAATATTGCAAACGCATACAAGACGTATCGTGAAGCAAGGGAAGCAAATTACATGGAACAAGAAGATCGAGATGGCGATCTCGATCTAAGGGTGGAAGACTACAAGGATCAAGAGCCAGAAACTGGTGATTTTGATTAAGTCTTTTTATTTTCCAAGAGATGTAGGCGATTGCCATATTACTTTTTATTGGATTAGATTTTCCTTGATCAAAGAAACAATGATGTACTTCGTTGGCTTATGAATAAAATTTCGAGTTCTTTTCATTATGACTCAATTTTGATTCTGAGCATATTACTTTGTGACTACGATGGCTGGACCATCAATATTAATTCAAGGACATGGAATAGCCCAAGTTCTACTTGCCAAATGGCACCTTGATTACAGCTGTCACAGAAACTCTCTACGCTCTTAGGGCAAATCGTACCCTATGAAAAGCCAACGAATTCCATGAGAAAATGCATGTAGAGAACGGAAATGAGTTCCTTTGCATTACCTCTAATGATTGCGAACAAAGACGCATCTTAGAGAAGTTTATGTGTATCTCTAGTAGATTTTATGTCACTATTCGAGCTATTAATCCAATAAAGTTATGAGAGAAGATCTCTTGGATTTAGACACATATTGGCTTTGTCACGACAGGATAGATCATCCTAGTCATGATATGATGATCCGTCTACAAAGACTTCACATGGACATCATTTCTTTCGAGCGAAACGAAGCATGAATCAAAAGTTGATTCCTAGACTAAGTGTGACCGACACTGTTTCCTAGGGCACCGCCTCCGTCCACCATCAGCCTAGGGCTGGCGTAGTTCCTATCCATGACACCATGGATGCCGTACATCATGGTGATGGTGCCCCAGGTGATGCTGCAATCACCGACTTGCTTCAAATAACGTTTAAGACGCTCAGGCCCAACCAAAATTCTCATTGGTTGCTTCTAAAGCCTCTCGCTCGTTTTACAAAACCCGTTCCTTAGGGAAATTAGGACTGAGACCGTCCTATGCAAAGGATATGACAATACTCATTCTGTTCTTACAAAGAATCCGTAGGGATTTTGTGGATTAATTCAACCAATTTGCGGACGCTTAAATATTTCATGATGTTGGTTGACATGCAAACACGCCGGTCACGTGTTGTGCCATTGTCCACCTATAAATGCTGCTTATGCTACACTCTTAGCACATATCATATGACAACGGGCTCACTCCCCAGATCATCCTATTAAGTCAATTGGATTTGACTTTGCTAGAGAGTTTACATCGAAAGACTTTCGATGGATATTGCAATAGGCTTGATGTTAGACATCACATTCCCATGTACACACCCAAATGGTCTTGCGGAAATGACTACGATGATAGTCCGGGCATTGGTAATGCGCACCAATCTCATTATATCCGCTTGGGGTAATGCAATATCGCATAAAGCTATGCTAATTCGTCTACGACCCACCGCCACTCAATGTACCTCTGCGTTATAGCTAGTGACTGGGTACAAATATCGTACTTACGCATATTTGAGTGAGCCATTTATGTGCCAATTGTGCCGCCACAGCGCTCTATGATGGGTCCTTACAGACAAATGGGCAACTACGTTGGATTTGAGACTCCAGCAATCGTCCGCCACTTAATGCCCTTGTAAGGCGATCTCCTTACATCTAGATTTGCGGGTTGTCACTTTGATGAGACAGTATTCCCGTCGTTAGGGGGAGAAAAGAACACGGATGTTCAGCAGGAACGACAGGAATTGTCGTGGCCTGTCCCCACTATGTCTCATCTCGATCCCTATTACAGTGACGAGATCACACAAATATGCTGTAAACATGCCTGCAAGGAAGGACGTTCCTACGAGAGGACGTAGCGCCACCCTACACGGAGGTAGGCATGGTGTCAATGCCAAAGAAAGTGGTACCCTGGCGTTACAGGCCATGGCCCCAGCTAGGATGCGTGGAGAGGCCCGTGGGTTCGAATGATACTTTGGCACATTCCAATCCTTTGATCATCAAGACTCAAAATCTGTCTCATGAGTATCTTCCAGATTAGGGTTATCGTTGGGGGACGCCTCAACGTTAGAACCTATTCCTGAGAATATAGAGCTCTATGAAAATTACACTAGTGTACATGAGACGTGGGATAGAAACTCCATCATGATTGATGATGTAGTTGCACATTTTGTTGCGCATGAGTTTGTCTAATGATATCGAACCACGCTCCGTTGATGAATGAATACCAACGTAAAGAAATTTGGCCTAAATGGAAAGATGCGATGCAGGTTAAGATGGATTCTCTAACGAAGAGGAAGGTTTTCGAGCTAGAGATGCCAACACCTCCTAACATAGAACCTGTGGACTAATGGGTCTTCGTTAGAAAGCGTGATGAGAAAAAGAGATGAAAATCTCGCCTTATGGCGCAAGGCTTCCCACAAAACGCCCTGGAATAGACTACGATGAGACATATTCTCTCGTAATGGATGTCATTGCACTCCACTACCTTGTCAGTTTGGTAGTTTCCGAATAACTGAACATGCAGCTTACAAATGTGGTCACTACGTATCTCTATGGGGATCTAGATACGGAATATACATGAAGGTTCATGGTGAACTTCATTTACCCAAGTCAAGTGGCTTAGACCACGGAGCGCGTTTACAATAAGGTTGAAACGCTCACTAAAGTGACTACTTGATTGGGAATAGATATGCTCACGCGTTTCTATGACAAGTTTCGAATTCTATCGCTGTTCATGTTGGACATGATCTTCATTAGAAGCCCTTAAAGAGTTAAGGGAAACCGCTGAACACTTGAAATCCGTAGTTTGAGATGAAGGATTTTGGGAGAACACGATTATGGCTCGGTTTGGAACTTGAGCATTGTGTCGATAGATGCTTAGGCATTTTGACAAGGTCAAGCCTTCGAGCACCCCCATGATCGTCCGTAGTCTTGATCCTGAAAAGGATCCTCTTCTTCGAAAGGATGATGACGAAGATGTGCTAGAGGCAGAAGTGCTTTACTTAGTACAATAGGCACATTATTGTACTTATCCCAATGCACAAAACCGGACATCTCATATGTTGTGAACTAGTTAGCTAGATATAGCTCTGCGCCAACGCGACGCCATTGGATTGGTGTAAAAGATATCTTTCAATACTTGAGATGTATTAGTGATATGGGCTTGTTCTATCCCTACAAAGAGATGATGGATTCGGACCCATCACACACCAGGTACGCCACCAACACTGGCCTGCGTCCACTATCCCCATCCCAAAACCACATGTGTTTTGGAAGGTTTTGCTGATGTTGGGTATCTCTCTGACCCACACAAAGGTCATTCCCAATCCGGTTAAGTGTTCCCCATAAGAAAAGACCGTGACATCTTGGAGGTCTACAGAATAGACCCTAGTCGCTATATCTTCGAACAATGCAGAGATCATTGCTCTTCACGAAGTGGTTCGTGAATGTATATGGATTGGATCCATAATTACGCATGTTCGAATCAATTGTGGTTTGAAGTCTACCACAGATGAGCCTACGAGCATTTAGGATAATGCTGCTTGTTTTGAACAAATAAGGCAAGGCTATATCAAAAGCGATAACACCAAGCATAATCAGCAACAACAGACTCTCCTCGAGATCAAAGTGAACTAGATTCAATCTGAGGACAGTGAGGCAGATTTGTTTACTAAGTCATTGCCCAAATCCACGTTCGAGAAACATGTGGCAAGAATTGGCTTGCGGAAATTTTCTGAACTCCCATGATCGTAGTCATCAGGGGGAGGCGCAGACATCAGGGGGAGATGTCTACATGTTCACCTCGAAACGTGAATGGTGTGTTGTGCTCTTTTTCCCCTTCAACCGAGGTTATTTTTGTCCCACTGGGTTTTTGTTACTCGGCAAGGTTTTTAACGAGGCAACGAGAGAAGCACCGCGTTTGGACAACACAAGGGGGAGTGTTTAAGGATATCTCTATTTGTGTTTTATCCAAACTCTAGGTTACTTGACCTAGTGGTAATAGGGTTCAATTAGAAGAATCTAGAGATTCTCTTTCCTTGTATGATTCTAACTCTATGCATTGTAATCCTCTATATAAAGAGGCCCCTATTATCAATGAGAATACATAGCGATTATCTCTCAATTTCTGATTCCCTAAAACAAGTTTCTCTTTATGGTTAAAAATTTGAAATTACTTATGCATGTATGCACACGTAGAAGTTTGAGTATTAATGGTAATAGTTATGGTGTTAATTGAGCTTCCAACCAAAAAAAATAAATACAAATTAATCACTTATATATCTTGTTGAAAAGATAACCGAGATAATTATTAATTAGAGCAACTCCAACAGATTCCCTATATTTTGCTTTTTCTCTACTTTAGAGAAAAAACAACAGATTCCCTATAACTATCTCCATTTTAGGGAAAGTGAGGAAAGAGAAAACTAATTAAATTCCCTATATTTACAGTAAACTCTAAGCAAACTCTAAAATTTTAAGAAAGAATATAAAGATTTTAGAGATTGTTGTAAAATATGAAATCTGTTATAGTTGGAGAAGAAAAAGAGACTAAAGTTTTGATTTTATAGGGAAATACAGACATTAATAGAGAAGCTGTTGGAGTTGCTCTTAGAGATGATATTTAATTAATTAAAGCCGGTGGCTCTATACATATGTGGATATGCATCAATAAGTTGGGCAATTGAACGTACAGATCAAGTTGCAACTAAACCAAGATACGTAATTATACATAGATGTTTATTTGTGTACGTACATTCAGCATGCATTAAGCATTTTCTGGTATGACTAAAAATCTACCAACTTGATTCAACAAGAAGTAATGAAAGACGGTACGTAGTTTATGTGTAGGAGTTTGTCAACAAAACCAGCTTGCTGCCTTACATAGCCAACCTGTCGTCGACTATGACTATGATTCAAAACCAAAATTAAAACCCTGAAGTCTAGAACATGCATACACATTTGAATTCAAACTTCGAGACCAAATTGACTTAGAGAAGCATATTAATCAATTTGATAGATTGTCTTCTAACGACTAGATATCTCTATATTGCAATTCCAGATTTGTATAGGGTATATAAAATACATTCTCGTCTCTTTTTCTTTGAAATCAGAATATATCCTTGTCTTAATTGGCTAGTCTCTGGAATATTGTTAGGTACAAGATCAGTAGTACTAATTAAATAGTTTTATCTGATCAAGCAGACTTCAAAATATAAAAAGTCAGTAATTAGATTGTAGTTTGAGGAAGCTTCATTCCATTTGCAGGGCCAGCTCGGAGCTGATTAGCTAGCTTTTCTGTTTCCGGATTAAACGCGAGGTTTCAACTGAGGTTGGAAGTTCTGAAATCGACGAGTAGTGATTGACTTGGTCATTACTGGTCAAATAAACCCAACTTGTAGATGGAGTAGGGTAACAAATGAAGCTAGATCTAGACTTGTACAGATTGAGACAGAAAGTCATGGTCATTGACCGGTCCCCGCGTCCACCGTCGTCTTCGTTTTTGAGCTAGCTAAGCTTCACTTGGTTTACATATTCAGTGTCAGAAAGCTAGGTACAATGACAAATCCACGCGGTTTAAGAATTTGTGTTTTTAGTCAAACTCAGAAGTTCGTTGTAGATTTGTGTATCGATCTGTCATCTCCATCATTAGCGTAGTCAATTGTTTGTTAATCTTCTAATAATTAGGCTCTTCCTATTTGGAAAAGGTTGGTCTATGGGTTTTAGCTCCTAATGCTCGGTTTTACCGAGTAATCTAGCATGTTATATTCCCCAACTCAGCCATTTTTGCATTCTTGTTTTTCCTTCGTATCTACATAAGATTTAAAATTTTGTAATATTCACTATTAGAAAAACAGGTCATTTCACACAAAAAGTGTTGTCACAGAGGTTCACACAGACGATTATCCGTGTAAAATGTGCTATAGTACACACGGAAATCCGTGTGTATATATTTTTCACACAGACTATTGTGGCCATATAAGGTTCAAACTGAGACCCAAAAATTTTCAAGTCAATTTACACACAAAGTCCGTGTGAAATAAAGTACAATTCAGATATTCCTATAAATATGTCAGAGGATAAATTAAAAATTCAAACGGTTTTCCGGGTGAAATATTGCTTCACACGGATATCTGTGTAAAATTATAAATAGGAAGATTCTAATATCAACTTTTAATCATGTCAAATAAGTGTAAATTTGATTTACCCACGGTAACCCGTGTGAATATGTGAAAGTATAAAATTATGATATCAGCGCATTGTCTTATCAAAACTTTCTTTTCAGTTGACACACAGACTACCGTGTGAAACCTTTTCTTATTTTTGTTTTCACACAGAAATCTGTGTGAAACAATTTCTGCATCTCCGATCTCTCTTTATTCTCTCCATCTCTCTCTTTTTCACAGATCTAGCTATCTTTTTCTCTCTCAAAATAGATAGCTAGCTAGCTAGCATATTAAGTTAAATACCCATTCCTCTCGCAACAAAAGCAGCATCTTACCTCAGCTAGTTCATGGATCTGACATCTACAGTACAGGTAAAGAACCCGGTTAATACCCAGTCCTCTCTCTATTATTGATTAGTGCTGAAAGTTGAAAGCTAATAATGTTTGAGTTATGGGTTTGATTAGTGCTTAAAGTTAGAAGCTTTACAATGTAATGGAATTGATGTCTCTGCAATTTTGTATCTCTTCCTGATTCAGATGATTTCTTATTCAAAACACCAAACCTATCGATGAGGAGATAGGTTCCTTACTTTTCTCTTTCTTGTGATTCTTTCTCGCGGCAAACAGATCGGACACCATCGACCTCGGCAAACAGATCGAGATTCATAAAGGTATATATAATCACTTTTGGTTTGTTGTTTATTTGGATCTCAAACTTACTGATCCATTTTGCATCAGAGATTGAGCAGCCAAGATGAATTCTGAAACTGGACCTTATACACTTGTGTATGATTTACTGCAATAAGATCCCAGATTTGCAAATCTCAATGAAGAAGATGAAGGAAAGATCCCAGATTAGTGAAATCTCAATGAAGAACGATGAAACTGCAATAAGATCCCAGATTTGCAAATCTCAATGAAGAAGACGAAGGAAAGATCCCAGATTAGTGAAATCTCAATGAAGAACGATGAAGGAAAGATCCTAGATTTGCAAAATCTCAATGAAGGACCCAAAACAACATGAAAATAAATAGAGGACCTAAAAATAAATATCTAAATATTTGAGTAATATCAATAAATTGATCAGTTATATTTAATCTGGAAATTGCGAATTAATGATTAAATGTTTGTAAATTTGGAAATTAATATAATTGATTCATATGGGACCACCTAATATAGCTTACACAGATCGACAAGCTTTCCATGTAAAAGTGATTTAGCAACGCTCGCACTACGTACGAATTGTGAATCCGTGGCTGTACTGTGTAAAACTACCTATACACACAGATTTCCGTGTGTATTTCGATGTATTTACACAAAATCCATCCGTGTGAAATGACCTGCTTTTCTAGTAGTGATTTTTGTAACGTTATATCAATGATGTATGTATTGGTATATTGATTTAATCAAATATTGTCGCAAATGACAAAATTTAAATTTCGAGTAAGAGATATTTGCTTATATGTAATTTCATGTTAATTAAAATCATGCATTAATTAACTAGCTAGCTAATTAATTGACATTGTCTTCCATGAATTCTTAGACATAAACATACGTAGACTGTGGGGTTTACACTACAGCAGTGTGTTGAATACATGCAACACATGATTCCAATCACACTGTGGTCAAAACTTATAAGAACGTACCGAAGAAACTATGTCTAATACTCTAATCAGATTCCACCGTCATCATGCCAATTGAAAGTGAATGAACTTCTTCTTTTTCATTAGTTCATCTTCTCTCTTCTTTTCTTTTAGACATATATATTAATTTGCATTGCAATAATGCTCATCATATATACAATGTGAAGACGGCATGAACCTTCAAAAACTAATTTGAAACAACGTCGTCAACCACTATAAGAATAATATCAAATTAAAAACTGCTCAGAGAAGTACGACAAAATCTTGAAGAACGTTCTTTACAATTACAAGGCCGATCGATTATACAAATTAGAGCCTGGAGATTGAGATATCCCACCTGCAACTGCTCCTACCCTACAGTTGACAAACACCTCTAATTATCCTACCCGGCCCGGCGGCCCCAACCCAATCACCGATTTCCAATGAATATAGATATTGTTCTTATTGCTCTGAATTCTGAAAATGATAATAAGAATATTAGACAAGCAGAATTGCCTAACATCTAAGTCCAAGATCGACGCGTATTTTATAGTCTCCCAATTGAAGTTGACCTCTCAAAGTCACATACACAGACAAAAACCCACTAGAATTTAAATCAAATTCTTTACCACCAACTACCCAATTTTTAAATCTCAAATCCTCTCCCTCCCAAGTCCCAACCCCTATATAATAAACCCCAACTCTCATGTAGCTAATCCACTACTACACAATATTACATCACAGTTCATAGGTCTAGCTAATCCAAACCTCATGGCTTCTTCTAAATCCCTAGTTACAGCTTCATTTCTCATTCTTCTTTCTCTTTTTGCCTCCCTATCTTTTGCTGCCGACACCACCGCTCCAACTACTCCGGTATCTTCAGGGACTCTATGCAAGGATACCCCGGACCCTTCTTACTGTAAATCAGTCCTTCCCAACCAAACATCCTCTACCGTTTATGATTTTGGACGATTTTCCGTCCGAAAATCCCTGACCCAAGCCCGGACGTTTCTAACCTTAATCGACAAGTACCTCAAACAAAGGTCTTCTTTGTCCGTCCCCGCCGTCCGAGCCCTCGAGGACTGCGGGCTCCTCGCGGGGCTCAACATGGACTTCTTGCTCAACTCATTCCAAATCGTCAACAAAACCAGCAGCCTTCTTTCTACTCTCAAAGCCGACGATGTTCAGACCTTTTTGAGTGCTATTCTAACAAACCAACAGACGTGCTTGGACGGCATACAATCGGTGGCTTCCTCTTGGGGACTGAAAAACGGGCTCGCTATCCCTCTCCGCAACGACACCAAGCTCTACAGTGTCTCCCTCGCGCTCTTCACCAAGGGTTGGGTCCCCAAGAACAAGAAAGGGAGTGGCGGTAGGACCGGGAGGAAGAGCGGGTTCAAAAACGGACGGATGCCGATGAAAATGTCGAGCAAATCGCGCGCGGTTTATGAGGCAGCGAGCCGGAGGAAGTTGGAGGAGGATGATGGCGTGTTGGTGAGTGACGTGGTGACGGTGAGTCAGGATGGTAGTGGGGACTATACTACTATTACAGACGCCATTGCCGCGGCACCGAATAACTCTGCCGCGGCTAATGGCTACTTCATGATTTATGTGAAGGCCGGTGTTTATGAAGAGTATGTGTCTATTGCAAAGAACAAGAGGTATTTGATGATGGTTGGAGATGGGATCAACCAGACGATTCTCACCGGTAATCGGAGTGTTGTTGATGGATGGACAACTTTCAACTCTGCAACACTTGGTAAGTCCTTGAAATTGAGTCACAAAGTTTAATTATCAGATGTTTTTGAAGTTGTATAGTACCATTATTTTGGTGAACAATTTTTTTTTTTTAAATCCAATATTGTTTGTGCTAAAGTGCAGAAGTAATTAAATAAAATATAGAATTGGTTATGCTTAACGTCTAGCAATCTCTTCTGCGTGTCTATTGCAGCTGTTGTTGCACCCGGATTTGTAGCCGTAAACATGACATTCCGCAACACCGCTGGAGCCATCAAGCACCAAGCGGTCGCAGTCCGAAATGGCGCAGATCTATCCACATTCTATAGTTGCAGCTTCGAGGCGTACCAAGACACCTTATACACACATTCCCTAAGGCAATTCTACCGAGAATGTGACATCTACGGAACGGTGGATTTCATCTTTGGAAATGCAGCAGTTGTTTTCCAAAACTGCAACATATACCCTCGGCTTCCCATGAGCGGCCAGTTCAATGCCATCACTGCTCAGGGACGAACCGACCCAAATCAAAACACTGGCACTTCGATCCACAATTGCACTATCCGAGCCGCCGAAGACTTGGCTTCGAACAATGGAACTACCAAGACTTATCTTGGTAGGCCATGGAAGGAGTATTCTAGAACAGTTTACATGCAGACTTACATTGATAGTGTGGTTGATTCAGCTGGGTGGAGGGCTTGGGATGGAGACTTTGCTCTTAGCACATTGTATTATGCAGAGTACAATAACACAGGGCCAGGATCAAACACTACAAACAGAGTTACATGGGCAGGATACCATGTGATTACCAACTCTAGTGATGCTTCTAACTTTACTGTGTCCAATTTCTTGCTGGGAGATAATTGGTTGCCTCAAACAGGAGTGCCTTACACTGGTGGCTTACTTTGAGAAATTAAGTTGAAGTTAGCTAACTAATTTGTTCCTTCATTTTTTATGTTTTATTTTGCCATTGTTTTAAGTGAAGTAATAAGTATGTAATACCCAATTAAGCTTTCAAAGAATGCAAGCTTAGTTGCTGGTTTTGAATATTGTTATTGAATCCTAGAAATGTCAATACCGTGAAACTATAGATTCTAAATTAATTAAGAACAGTGAAGCAGTTTCCATTATTACTCTTTTTTTGTTGACTGATGACCAGGCCTAATTTATTAAAGACTTATTATGAGTTAATTCGAGTTTTAGGATATCTCTGTCTTCCGTGTCTCTTTCTAAGAAAGACATGTAAAGAAAAATTAACCAAGACTTCTAGTACGTAGAAGCTGTTAGCTATATAGCATCTGGATTGCAATACAGATAGAATATCAATATAAATATGATCGAGGCCCCATTTGTATCTTGTTCTGTTTCCAAAGCTTCAGCAGTGGAAGTTTGAACACTGTCAATATTCAACAGCTTCTAAAAATAGAACCATACTTCTATATCAATTTACTATGCAAAACTTACAAGCCGTCTTAAAATTGAATTTAGTCTTCTTAACCTAACAATATTCGGTCTAGATCGCAATATGTGCCTAAACTTTGGTCTAAAAGCATTGGAGATCATTTTAGTAGACATGTGTTATCCCGAATATATGTAATTCAGAGTTTCAGACCTTAATTAATTATGGCTGGGCGTGAACATACATTAGTGCTTCTTTTCTCCACATAATGCAGTACGTATTGAAGATTGCTCTTACTTCATTTCTATACGTCTTCGGACAGCACAATAGTCTAATTAAGGTTAGGGGCAACTGCATTACTTATTAGTAACGAAATTAATTTTATACCTATAGAACTATAGATATCCTGTTTTTTCAGACCTAAATTAAATAAAAAACAAAATATAAAAACCTGTTCAATGTCTTGGCCAGGACGCATCAGATGATCATGAACATATGCACTAGTAGTATAGCAAACTACTTAACTACATATACCCTTATAGGATTTCAAAACACAAAAAACTCCATAACATTTAGTTTTGAACATTTAAGGACAAAAGTTTACACTTAAGGACAATATGCTCTCTACTTGCCACATGTCATGAGTTAATTTACTTTTTTACCCTTAACTACTTATTTTGACTTGTAATCCTTTTATAAAGATTAAATCTTACAAATAAGGACAATTTGTTCTCCACTTACCACATGTCATGAGTTAATTTATTTTTTTACCTTTAACTACTCTTTTTGACTTCTAATCCCTTTATATTACTTTTTTTTTTTCCCGAGAATAATCCTTTTATGTTACATTTTTTTTCCCTGAGAATAATCCGTTTATGTTACTTCCCCCCCCCCTCTTAACTACTCATTTTGACTTATAATCCCTTTATATTACTTTTTTTTTTTAGAATAATCCCTTTATGTTACTTTTTTTTTTTTAGAATAATCTGTTTATATTACTTTTTTTTTCTTTTTCTGAGAATAATCCATTTATGTTACTTCTCAAAAGCAAAAAAAAAAAAATCTTTCTTCTACACGTTGCTAAGAGAAAGAATCTTAGATCTCACTCTCCTACTACTCTCATCTCATCGCCTAATCCTACTATTGCACTCGTCCAATCCTACTGCTGCACTCATACTCGTCTAGTTTTGCTACTGCACTTGTACTCTTGTCCTGCTACTGCACTCGTCATCGCTTAATCTTGCTACTACACTCGTCCAATCCTACTACTGCACTCGCTACACTCATACTTGTCCAGTTCTGCTACTGCACTTTTTCCTACGTGCCGGTGCTTTTCTTCTCACTGGTTTTGTTCGATTATTTCTTGTGTCATCACCCTTTTGCACCTCCACACAGTAGCCAATTTGAACCATAAACAAAGCTTCTAGCTGAAATTCTCACTGTGGAAGGAGAATTAGAAGGATTTCCAAATCGGTGAGTTTGGAAATTGATGAAACTTGGGTTTGGGTATTGGACAGTGGCAGTGCCGTAAATTATGATGAAACTCGAGTATTTTAGTCATTTGCCATTAAAATTGGGAATCAGGCTTGATTCATTTGGCTTTTGGGCCTGGGCTCATGTCCTTATTTGTATAAATCTGTTTGCAAGTAGGTTTTTTGTGTTATTATCTTTGGTCATGTGCTACTATGTAATAAATAGTAAACTAGTAAACCCATTTAATAACCTTTGGGGAGATCCAATCGTGAAACGGCATCGTGCATAGGAGATTCAGTTTCATTCGCTGACGTGATGGTGGAGAAAATGAGTGTTTCACCAGAGAGAGCGAGAGAGAGAGAGAGAGATATTTGGTTCCAATCAGTGTTGTGCATTGGAGATCCATTCGGCGTCATGCATCAGAGATCTAGTTGTGAAATGGCGTCGGAGATTCAGTTCTCGTCACCGACGTAATGGCGGAGAGATGGAGTATTTCGCCGGGGGGAGAGAGAGAGAGAGAGAGAGAGAGAGAGAGAGAGAGAGAGAGTTATCAGAATTATTTTTCGTAATTGCATAAATTTTTGTTTGTTATAAGATGGATGGGCAAAATTGTCATCGCCGAAAATAGTTTGGATCTGAAATGGCCTTATGTGAACAAGAAACAATAAGTGGCCTTATAGCTTATTAAAGTTTCAAAATAACACTTATGAGTAATTTTCTAATTTATAGAAAACCTGGACTTAGTTAAAAAAAATGTAGTAAGTTATTGGATCTAGTTTCGATAGAATATGGACATAAACATTAATTATCAATTATACAATTTCAGAATGAAATTGGATGTGTAATTCAATCATAACGGATTTTTTTCATTCAGTTGTCAGTTTGTCACTGGTATAAGCCGAGAAATTACAATAATAAAAATCTAATGAGAACACGATGAAAAGAACAGTACGAGATTTCAAGCAAGCGTTCAATTAGGCGTGGCCCATTCTACCCAGAGGATGAGATTGTCATAACCATACCCATTGAGTTTGTCTATGGCTTTTTGGCCGTGTTCCTTGCTGAGAAAGTTAACAAAACCAAATCCTCTGCTAACTTGGGTGTCTCTCTCAAGAACAATATGAGCACGGCTTATGGCACCAAAAGGACTGAAAAGTTCGTGCAAATCGGGGTCCCGAGTATCCTCCGAAAGGTTGCTCACCCGAACTGAATTCTCATCATTCCTCAGAGCCCTCTTCACTCCTTCTCTCAAACCCGGAGGAACGTATGTACCAGTCTTGCTAGTTGTGGCTGCCTCGGATGAGTTAATATCTCCGGAACGACTCTGCGGGGCAAGATCTTTGTATGGGCACTGTGCAGTCCAGTGGTCACCTTTCTTACCACAAGTCCTACAAACCTTGAGAGTAGTATTGCCTCCTCCATTACCACTAGTACTCTTTGGTAGTTCTTGTGCCTTGTGTTGGAAAATTTGGTCGATGAATGCTACTTCTTTCTCCAGATTTCACATCCTACAAGATCTAAAAAATACAATATATTAGTAACAAATAATAATCATAATATTATTGTCATAATAGATAAAATAACAAGGATTATAGAACTCTTCAATTTATAGGCTTCCGAAGGACACATTACTTGAAAAGAGTTTTAGGTTGAGGCGTGTAAACACTACCCTTAAGAGTAGATTTCGCCCCTCGGAGACAATGTCTCGGTGTAGCAGGTTTGTGGCGCCCTACCCTCCAGGGTACAACAACCGTTAATCCTTGTAAGCGTACACTCGCAAACTTGGATCCTAGAACTGCTTGATTCTTTCCTTTGGCAAAATGTAAATTAAATAGTAAAACTCTCAAAACTTTACGACAAAAAATAATTCAAGAGAGAGAGAGAAAGACTAATTTTTAAAAGAGATGATGAAAGAGAAAGAATATATGTCGCATTTGGAGCAAGTGGTGTTCTTGCTTATAAAAGAGTTGCTAGCTAGTATAATTACACAAATCATAAAGTGAATGATAAATTGATAATAGAGGGGTTACAAAATGGGTAACTGTTATAACCCCCATGTATGAAATAATTACTAGACGGGTTATGATCATGATAAATATATATATTAATATGAGTCAATTTGTAATTTATAATCCCATTAAGTGCTCTAAAAACAAAACTGAAATTCACAACTCCAAAATTTAAATTGACGCATTTAGAAAATAAGGCAAATACCTTTCATCATATAGTTGTGTATTTTGAAATATCAACTAAAATTCCAACACCTTGTTGGCGCCAAGAGCCTTGGGGCGTTTGAGCATGATCTCCTCTTTGGAAACTGCTGTCAGATTGGCACCAGCGTCTTCATTGACGGCACCACCAAATTTTGGCCAGGCGGGCCGCTCCACGGCCGCCTTACTCATGAGTGGTGGTGATCTTGACCTTCTGACCCTTTTTTCATTGTATTTGTATTCAATCACCTTCTTCATCCCCTTCTCGTCGGGGCCAATCACCTGCTTTGGCGGCAGAAGGAGGAGGTCCAAATCCACTTGTACGTACGTCCTCCTCATCGATATCTGCCCACAGGGGCTTGGCTGGTTGGGTCGCATCACCTGATGGCTGATCCTGGTCTCATTGTTTGGCTGTTTCTGTCTCAACTAGTTTCTCACAAACTCCCAGATTTTGTTTTCTTTCTCTGTTTAATTGGTATAATACTACCGCACTCCTTTTATATACGGTATTCTAAACCTAATCCTATTACCATTGGGAATCCAATAGGCTTGTGCCAAGTCCAAAAGGGAATAGGAAAAGTAATTATAGTTTCCTTGTCTAAGTGATAACTTGTTTCGTTGAAATTTTTTGAAAATCTTGTTTCTCTAAAACTGCAGTCGTTGACTGTCAGATCAACGAAAATGATTGAAATAGAACTAGAAGAGGAGAAACCAACGACCAAAGTATGAAACAAACCTTCTAGAAATCTATTTTAACGTTCTTGGTATAAATTAGATATTCCAGCGAGAACTAAAACAAAGTTCAAATCCAAGCGTACTGCTAGCATGTTCATCTATGAAGTGCAAGACAGAAAAGAAAAGAGAAAAAAAAAAGTCAGAAATCTACCAAACTTGGTCTTTAAACTAATCGATTTCATCAAGTAAAATCCACACCTGCAGCACCTAATCAAATGAAGTTTTGTATTTTCTATTAACACCTCATATAACGAGTGTATTCATGCCAAGGCCGGCTTGAGGGCTGCCGCCTGAGGTGGCCGCCTCAGGCCACTGGCCTCCGTCAGTTTTTTTTATTATATAAATATAAACTTCAACGAGTTGTTATATATTTTTCTTCGCCAACATTGTAAAAGAAAATGTTGTAGTTTAGTGGTAAAGGGAACCTTGTGGCCTTCTTTTTGAAATACCCCACCCAGGTTCGATTCACAGTTTGTTCAATTCACTTTGCCTATCTTTTTTTTTTTTTTTTCCTGGTTTACTTTGCCTTTTCTTTTATTTTTCTGGTTTCTTTTGGTATAATCACCTTTAGTTATGTATATGAGTTTAATTTAGGTTGCACTTCCCTTTTTGCAAACTACACTCCAATTATCATTTTAGTACTTTTATTGCCATAATTACCCCCTATGACTACTCTCTTGCCATCTGGTTCTCTACGTTTCATATTTTACATCCGCCTTCAACAAACATAAAGGCACAATAACCTAACATAACGAAAAAAGGGGTTGCTTAATCTTTTATATTATGGAGCTTGAGGAGGCAACCTCTGTTCTTTGACACTAAAAGACACCCAAGTTTTGATTCTTTCAGATATGGTGTACCTTGGTTACACCAATCCAATGCAATGCTCTGCAAAATCCCTAAAATTTCCGGGAATTGGAATCCCCATAGATAAATTTGAGGTATAGTTGGCTGACTCAATTTCTAGTAGCTGTGGCTTTCTTTGGCATCAGAGTGATTTTCTCGCCGGGGACTTTTGGATCCAAATCGGACGATTCGAAGTCGTCGAAACACTCCAGCTAACTGAAGCTGGCTCATATGCTCAACTTCTCCACCTCGTTCGGCGCTGCTCTCTTGCATCAATTTAGTAATCTGCAAAGTCAAGAAGTTTCCACCTTATTTCGCCATGGTGGGAATTTGTTGTGCGATATCAATAGTTTCATTTGGGTACTTGCATCCATGGAACTCTTCCACTTTGGCAGACAAGTACTGGCTCGGCTTTTTGCTTGCTTCCCTGGCCTTCAATCTCACCAATTTGTTCATCTTCACGCCCATGAATATTGAGATGATGAAGCAAAGGCATAAGGTAAAGGGAATAGAACATTGATGAGATCGCGTGGTTTTCATACCCATTAATTGTGATAAGAGATACAAATGGATGAAAGGGGACACAGTTCAGAAGCAGAGGGAAAAAGAGAGAGAGAAATGAGGAAGATGATTACGAAGTTAAGGGCAGATTGGAAATTTCCATAGCTAAGGAGTGTGGTTCGTAAACGTTAGTGTGCAAATTTCAGTCTCCTTGATTTATTTCGCCCCTTATAATTTAAGAAAACAATATACAAGTAACTATGTAAGAAACTACTATATGAAAAACAAATTTCATTATTGAACAAAACAAATTTTGGTTATTGATCGAACACCCATTCATGAGGCCACATTTTTACTATTCACCTCAGACCTCTAAAATGTCAAAACCGGCCTAATCATGCATGCTAATCACTAGTGGGCAACTCTAATCTTGTACATGAATAATATAGAAACTTACAAACAGAATGGGAAGATACTCTATGGCTCCAGATTGTGAAATGAACTGGAAATTAGCCGAGTCCATTAAACAATGGCATGATCCAGATAGCAGGTGGGATGTTCCTGTGCCAAGGATTTAGAGAATAATGTTGTGTAATGCTTCCATCCTCTAAATTGAAGATGCCCATATCACTTGGTCCATTAGAGATGGTTTCATCCTCTAGTTTGACTAAACTGAAGATGTCGTCCATATCAATTGATCCATCATCAACTAATCGCACTTCGCCAAGTTCTATCAAATCATCTGTGTAGTATATGGAATTTGGTTGGCACCCAGGAAAGTTTGAAGCCAGAACACACATCGAGTGATTGTCACCAACAAACAAAGCCTTATCTCCAATACTCTTTAACTCAACCTGCTCCACAATGGATTTGTCCCTCTCATCAAACACCACCTTGTAAACCTTGAGGCTCTCGGTCCAGAACTCATTATCCTCATAATGGAAATAGTGATCTCGTGGTACATCCTTCTGTTTCAAAAATCTTCGAACATGCAACAAGTCTCCTTTAGTTGTTTCCACAAGATACCCCTTATGCGCATGACATGAAAACCGATATCCTCCATGTGCAAGTAAACTTTCTTCTACTGGCTTGCTATTAACATCAAACGATTTAATCCGTCCCCATTGTCCGACCGCATAGACTTTTCTTTTATAAAATATAGCATTAGTAAAGAAGGAGTAGACCTCAAGGTAAGTCCAGATTGTTTGTCCTCCTTTTATGAAAGCGATCCTTGAAACCCTATCATAAACTGCCACAACCACATAATTGTCTGGATTGGCAATTGGATCAGTGGATAAGATAACCTTTGGGGAGAAAACCATGAACCAATGACTCTCGGCATTGAAATATAATGGAGGTAGACGAATGGGCGTCACTTCTCTTTTGAACACGTTCACAAGAGTTGTACTGAGTTGATGTTCGCCTAGCAGATCTACTGCGACCAACCAACCAGGAGCATTGCTCGAGCCACAACACCTCTTAGTGCTATTACAAGCTTGTGGTAACTCAAAGTTGTTGTAGACTTTTTGCTCAGAGATGCTGTATAGTTTTCGCTTTCCTTGGGATTCTGAAGGGATCATAAGCATTGGATGCACCTTAAAACAAGGCTAGGTCTTGTGGTTATAGTCTGTTGCAAGAGCATGCCATTCCTTGCAAACGGCAGCAAAACGAACATGGTCAGTTGGTTCCAACAACTTATCCAGAATCTCTGAGAGAATGACATGAGGAAGACTAGACCAGTCTGCCAATAGTTGTTTGCGGAAGGTAGCAGCCATGTTCCTACATCATGACAGATGGAGCCCCGTCAATTACGAAAACAGAATGCAAAGAAACAAATAACAAGGGTAGAAATAACAGGGGAATTGAAAGGCAATTAAATTCCCAAAAGAAAAGGATATCAGAATGAATCTCACAAGGAGGAGGATTGAATTTAGTATGAAGGACGTAAATGCATCAAAGATCACATATCCAAGATGGACCGCATTGGCTTGTGGTCCTTCAATCTCCGGTGGCTGTAATCGGAAAGGTCCTCCAATTTCGCCGACAGCTCAGCCGAAAACAAATTTACAATCACATTACATCCTTGAGAAAACAAATTTACATCTAAGAACATGTCATGGAGGCCAAAATTGGTGGAAACCTAAAATCGTCACAATCTCACAGAATAAGAAATTAAATACGCGCTTCTTCTTCCTCTTCCTCTTCTTCTTCTGCGTAATCGGAGATCTGGTCTCCTATGATTCTCTCTCCGTCCCTCTTTCCAACATTCACTTCTAGTCCGGTCGGTGTTCGTTCTATATAGATTCCATTTTTGGGCTGTTTTTGGGTCCCCAGCCCAATGACACAGTGGGCCGGTTTCTTATGGACTACCCTTTTACCAAAATATTTTCTGCATTTACTTTTTTTTATTTTTTATTTTTTTTTATCGAGATCACACGGTTCTTTAACACATGTGAGACTAATCCGTGTCGGGATCATGTCAGAACACTTCCTCCCCCTGGCCACCAATAATAGATTGAGATTTTAACTTCAATCAGCGTCGGCGGGATTCAAACCCAAGTGTAAGGGGTTCCACACTTAGAGCCTCTTACCAACTCAACCGCCTGTGGTGCTTATTTTCTCCATTTACTTATTACACTTTTACTTTTGTGCAATTCTGACATTTTCAAGCTCAAAAGTCGGGTGATCCATCATTTATTTCCTACGTTTTTATGTTTGTGGAATCAAAGAGAAAAATCTAAACTATTGAAAGTAAATTAATTTTTTTAAAATTTTTTTGCATTGTCTCACTCACCCACTCTATGTCACAAACATTTGACTATAAAAGTACAGGTTTAAAGATGTCTAGTTTTTCAACCAAAAGAATAATGTCTAGTCTCGGAGAACAAGTAACATTATTCTTTTGGTTGGAACAACTACACATCTTTAAACCTAAAGTACCAAACTTATCAGTACTTAATCTTTGATTTTGTTAGAGCATTTTAGCAGATTCTTTAGCGCTTAACTCCTCAACTATTTTGGAGAGTATGTTTAGTTAAAATTTAACACATAGCTCTACTAGGGTTTGGAAACGTAGCCGTTAGGCTGGAGTCTCGATTTATTCTCTTATACTCTTGCTGATGGGAAAACATGCATGTAGACCTAAGCCTACTTCTCTTCCAGTTAGGATCAAAGTCGGAGGTCAGATTTCATCTGCCATTAGATGGGTCTGTGCGCACTCTGGTGCTTTGCCCAATTTTTATGGGCTTGAGGTCTGGTTCCATGGGATTGCGGGAGATGGTCGTTGCTTGGATCGGTGGCGATTGGCGAATGGAATCGATTTTGGCGTTGTCATTGAGTGTTTCTGGTGGCGGTGGTCTGTGGCACTGTGCTGGGTGCGTGGTGCATTCTTGACTAGTGGCAAGGTTGCAGTGATGTGTGAAAGATTGGTGATAGTCTATTGGGTTAAGGGGTTGGCTTGTGTGTACCTGGGCCTAGATCCATTGGACTGGGCTTGGGCTCAAGTTTTTCTCTTTTATGTAGTTTTTGTTAAGTTCTCAATTTTGAAAAAAATTTTGGTGACGTGAGTTTTTGTCATAGCTAGTGTAGGGTAGTTGAATGAGCTTCATTATCCAGCTAAAAAAGTTTACTTGTTTAAGTAACGACTCTTTTTGACAACCCTACTGTAATAGATTGTTACATGTAATTTCGCTGATTTATAAATGAGTTGACATATTACAAAAAAAAAAACTAAAACTAAAATTTGACTAGGCAATAGCTAATATTGTTAAAGATGTTCTAATGAATTATTTGTTAAAATTAAGAACCAGATTGTTAATTCAGTTTTGAAAACGTCTTTTTTGTTTATAAACTCATCTTTTATTCTTTTCTCAGAAACTCAACATGAGAAAAATTGAGGATAGGCCGGGTCTAGATCCCCTTCTCTACTAGTGATGGTGTGATAGAGCAAATGTTTATGAATTGCTTATGAATTCAGTCTACCGGTATTACTGTATCGAGGAGTTCGTTAATTCCTTCTCGAGAGTGTAAGCCAACATTGAAAGATCAAATGAGTTAATGAGCTCACTAAACAAAAAGCACTTGTTCAAAATGAGTATCTATGTTGCCGTTGAGGGGGAGAAAGGGTTTATTGGAGTAGGAGACACAGCAGTGGAAGCAACCAGCGTTAAGGTATTGGGTGATTTTGAGGGGCTTTGAGAGGCAAGTGATAGTGCATAAAATGAGTTTTTGGGGATGAGAATATCTAAAATACGATCCTTGTTTGGGAATAGAAGAATCCATTTTGACATGTTTAACTAGGCAAGGAACAAAATGAAATAACAGTACGAATAAAGAGGTAAGAAAAGGATTTCACCTCCAGCTTACGTGAGGAAAGAAAAATGAGACACATTTTGTACGCCAAACACCTAATAATTAACATGAGCCTTGAGATACCTCATGATCAAAATCCCCTGGAGTTACCTCATGATCATCTTGCTCTCTTCTCCCAGCATGTTCTACCATGGGACTTGTTCCAAGTGAAAAATACACCTCCACAGCTTTATTTGCTAAACAAACAAAAGGGCATTAAAATTTATCTGAAAGAGAACTGAACTGGATCTGAACTATATTGGGTTGTTTACTACAACTTCAACTGTACTGTACTTTAAAACACTAGAGCTTTGTATATACTAATGAAAACACTGTGCTCATTATGTATGTCTACTGAAAACACTGTGCTCATCAAGTGCAGAAAAAGGGCTACTTGTCTGGAGGCACTGGTATGGTGTTTAAAAGTTGACATGTAAGGACAATGAAAGTACTGATATGGCAAAAAGAACTGACGTTGTTCAACATCACGAACAGTAGCACTGAGGAACCGTGAATTTGGCCTAAATCTTGTTTTAGGTTGTTGAAGATAAGCATGAACACCTTCCTTCTCAGCTTGGCGCTGCAATTCTGCTTCTTCTCTCATAAGAATCGCAGCTATTCTGTTCTCTGTCTCAAGATCCATCTGACCCTGGTAAGCTACTTCCTGTCAAAAGAACAAAGGAGAAAAGAATTTTGATCAAATAGTTAAAAGCACTTTTCCTATATAACAAATGTTGTTGAACTTCAGGACCGTCTAAATGAAGATAACCATTTAAAGAAAAATAGGAGGGAGAAAAAGAAGAAGAAACAAGACATAAGACACACCAACCAGCTCACACTACAACATCAGAGTCAATTTAACAAGCCTTTCATAATATAGCCAAGGACCAAAGCATTTTTGGTAACAATAAATCTTTTCAGATTTTGCATCAGACTTTTTATCTAGACAGCTAGAAACAGAATAATTGGGACAGACTGAAAAGAAGTATATAAACACCAGCTAATTAGGATAATAACCAAATAAATGAAACAAGAAATACATGATCAACATGGTTATCCAGACTGCTAATATTACCCAAGAACGGTAACAGTAAACATTCCATCTTAAAGTCATCGAGTCTGATTTGTATTTTCAGTCGTTTGGAAGCACAAGCAAAACTGAGGACGTAATGTGAAACTACCTTACTAACAGGAGGGCATGTGGCATGGCACCATAAACTTTGTAGCCTTTTCGTGGAAAGCCCTCCACTGCATAAATACCACAGTATTAGTGATTCCAATTAATGTTTATATTTACTAAGCTATAAACTTTTTTGAAACTCAGCCCACATATCACCTATACCATAATAACTAACACAGATTTTCTGAAGGCAAATCAAGCACTTCTAGCAGAATAAGCTAGGGTTTGGCAGAGGCCAAATAAAGAAGCAAAAGAAAGCTTCCAATTGAGAGAGAACAAAACAGAACAATTTGAACAATCTCAAAATTACCATGGGACTTGTTCCAATTGAGAATACACCATCACCACAGGTATTCCTGATTTGAAGCTCATTTTAGCGAGTGAAGAGAAAACCCTTTTACCCAATTATCACATCTCTCATTGCCAAATCCCTGCTTTAGTCCCCATCAAACACTCTACTATACTCTACTGTCTGAAGGTGAACCACAAATTGGACTAACATACTTCAATCCACACAAATCAGACATCATCATATCACAAAGGCAGGTAAAGATGAAAGACATCAACAAAAAGATCAATTGTTTTATTGTCTATTTGCAGCAAATCTACACTCCGTCTGTTCTGAGTTCTCTACAATATCACTTACAAGCTTTGAGCAAAACGAACAAATGTCCGACTGTTCTGAATTCTCTACAATATCACTTACAGCTTGAACAAAACAAACAAATGTGAAGCAATAAGGTAAAGCTGCTGTTTTCCTTACCATTACACTTAAAAGCCACACTTTCTATCTGTGGTGAGTTATCTACACTACCACTTCCAACACAGAAAATAGAAGTAAAGCAAAATCACAAGGCAGCTGCATGCATTTATCTCATCTTAGATTTGCCTGACTTCATCTTCTCCAATAATGTCTAGCTCTGCCTTGCTCTTCTCCTTTGCTTCCGCAACAAGCTGCTTTTCCTTCTGTTCTGTAAGGCAGCAATCACAGATATGCACATATGCCTCGGTGTCAAATTTTATCCATCCCACTGCACTTCAAGTGCTCATAGGCCTCACACAAGTTGCATTGCAAGAATCTTTCTCCATCATCTTTAGACGTGCTACACTTGCACTCCACCTTTTTACCAGAGCCTTTGCAACATGGTTCAGTTCCCTTCATAAGGTAATTGTATTTTAACATGGTGTCTACACTCTACACACAACTTCACCATTGAATATTCACTGCCGACTTCGGGGTATTGTAGAACAACAGTTTCATATACAAAAACTGCATCACCGTGAACATGAAGGGGCTCAGTTGTTAGGAGAGGAAGAGTCTCTAGTCTATACTCCATCAGATTTGAGATTGGATTCTCCTTGCAAGCTACAATTTGGTGCTTCCCACACTACAGATTCTTCATTGTTGAAATTGCATAGTCCAGTAGCTCACTTGGACTCACTTCGGAGCTAGCTGCCTCTTCCCTGCTTACAGGGCCTCTCTTATCCAGTATATTGATCAGTACGTTTAACGTCTCCTTTATTTGCTTCCTAGTCCAACTTTTGCGGGTATCCTAGCAATGGTACATGCCTCTTTTGCCATCATTGATTTGGCAGGATAAGTCAGCATGAACGCAAGCAAGTCACTTAAAGTCTTGAATGGGGAACGACTGAGACTTTCGTAACATTCAAGTACTCCCTCTAGACGATGAAGTAGAGCATATTGGTCTTCCACCTTGCGAAACACTTCAACAACCTGAGAAATGTCAAGGTTACGGAGACAAGCTAGGGCAATCTCATACTTCACTTCATCTACTCCATAACTCCCTCTCCAAAATTTGTATCCCCACCTACTGAACCAGGATCTTCCGTCAGCCACCCCACGAAGCAAGCGAAGATCAACATTCCCTTTCTTGGAAACATCCTCCAATGTAACATCCCTGCAGATCATGCAGTCAATTACTTTAAATTCCGCGTCAATACAAGTTATTTTTACAACAACATTAATATGAATATGAAAAATTCAATACCTTATTTCGAGATTTTTACATATACAGTCCCATATGTCCATGAGGTTACTGGCAGACATCACACCAGAAGAACTTCTTTGAATCCAAAGCAAATGGGCATAGGCATTCATGTGTATCACCACATACAGCAAGGAATTTCCTTGTGGGTTATCCAAAACACTTTCATTAAGGCATTCATTCCACACTTCCTCAACTGGAACTAATATATGGAACCGTTTCTTTGAAACATGTGTTAGTGTGAGTCATCGTTACCTATTAGGAATAGGCAACAAGGGAATATATTGTTGTAAATACTTACCTTGTATGTGTTGTAGTACAGTAGTACACAATAGGTGTAGTACGATTGTAATCTGTTTATATACACCACAGAATGGGTGTAATAGCATATCAGAAAAAGTTTATTCTCTCAATCTTGTCCTATTTGACTTGGTATCAGCGCAAAGATCCGAAAAGGACTTTGTCTCTTTCTTTCAGCTTTTTCCCAATCTGAGGAAAAACAATTGGGTTAAAAGCCAATTCTTTGGAGCCTTGAAACGACGTCGTTCGACGTCCTCTTCAGTCTCTTCAGTCGTTCGCTCGGCCTCATCTTCAGCAAAAGACAGATCGCTCCGGTCCGTCTCAGATCGCCGGCGCCCTTCTCCCTGACCTTCAGTCCAGACCGGCCTCGTCTTCCGTCCCAGACCGCCTTCGTCTGACATCAGATCGATCTGCAACGCCTCAGCTCGTCTCAGATCACCGAAGATCGCCGAAGCTCGCCTCAGATCGCCGAATCTCTTCGGTCGACGTCCACGATAGTGACCTCGACCCAGTCCCGCGTCGCCCGCTCCCGGTCGTCCATCTCCTCTCGGTCAGACCAGCAACTCGGTACCTCGGTCAGTAGGTACCCCGGTCAACTCAGTAACCCAGTCCACTCGGTCACCCAATCAACCCGGTAACTCGGTCAACTCGACCAACTCGGTCAATCCCAACAATTTGCAAAAAATAAAAAAATAAAAATAAAAAAAATAAAAAAAAAAATCATATATATCGCTGCAATTGTTGGAATACCTATTTTTTTCCGCTTTTTTCCGCTGCATACTCTGTGTTCTTTGTTACTGTATTGTTGTGATGGGTGGTGATCAAAGTGAAGGTCAGGGTTCTAAGACCACTGAGGTTCAGAAAGTTGAGGTCTCTGTTAAGAGCTCAGAAGGTGGTTCTTTTGGTGGTACCAAACTCACTGGTACCAATTTCCGAACATGGAAGAAGATTATGTCCGTTTATCTTCGCGGGATACACAAGATGGGACATGTGACAGGAACAAACAAGGTTCCTAGTGAAGATGACATAGAAGCCTATGCTAAGTGGGAAGATGATGATGGGTTAGTAATGTCTATTTTATTTAGAGCCATGACTGATGATGTGCTACAGATGGTAGAGGAATGTGCAACTGCTGAGGCAATATGGAAGACGTTGGGAGATCTCTATACAAATGAGTCTGATTTTATACAGGTTCATGAACTCATGTGCAAAGCTGCAGGAATGCAACAGAATGGGCAACCAGTGTCAGTGTTTTTCACCAAGCTGAAGAATGTATGGGCTGAAATTGATCAGAAGCGTCCCTGCAAGATCAAGAATCAGGAAGATCTTGTGTGGTACCAGAAGGAGAAGGAGCTAGAAAGGGTTCATGTCTTCCTGAGAGGGCTTGATGAGAAGCATAGCAGTGCCAAGGGAGAATTGCTCAGAATGACAGACCCCTAGTTTGAACACAGCTTTTACATACATCCGCAAGGATGAGTCTCAGCAGGAAAGTGTCAAACATGCACAGGTTGAAGTATCTAGCCTAGCCATTCAGGCTAAGTCACCTGCACCTTTCCTTCAGCAACAGAGTTCAGCCCCACTTCATCAGCAAGGTTTCCCGCAAGGCTTCTCCAACCGTCCTCGTCCTCAATGCTCTTATTGCAACGATCTTGGGCATGTTCGGGAGACTTGTTGGAAGTTGAACCCACATCTTAAACCTAAAAAACAAGGTTATCGCTTTAAGGGGAAAGCAGCTGCGGTTCACTTGGTCCAAGAACCAGATTTCTATGGAGTGGCTGGCCAAGATCATCATACAGCAGGTGGAGCTACCCCTACAGCCTCTATAGCTGGTCGAGGTAAAATTGGTATGGCTTTACAGATTTCTAACTTTGTTGGTTCTGATACATGGATTATTGATTCGGGTGCCTCCGATCATATGACTTATGATAAATCATATTTTACTGAATTGTCTTCCCCATTAGTGTCCTATGTAACCAATGCCAATGGTGAGGCTTTTCCTGTGTTAGGGTCAGGGTCAGTGCGTCTTACTCCTACCTTAGAACTTCATAATGTGTTATATGTGCCTGACTTATCTCATCACTTGATATCTGTCCCACAATTGAACACTGAGTCTAAATGCTCTGTAACCTTTTATCCTATGTATGTGATTTTTCAGGATCTTCTCACCAGGGAGATAGTCGGTCGGGGGTATCTGAGGGGCCGGTTGTTCCATCTGGATCAGACATACGCAGGAGAGAAACCAGGAGCACCGTCCCGAGCCGCTTTGACTTCGACTTCTGATAAGCTAAGTGAGATTTGGTTGTGGCATCGCCGTTTAGGGCATCCATCTTTTAGTCTTATGAAGAAAACCATGCCTACTCTGTTTATTGGTGTGGATGAGTCATTTTTACATTGTGAAACATGTGTCTTGGCCAAGAGTCATCGTGCTACTTATTCTCCTAGTATTTCTAATGAAAGTGTTATTCCTTTTGAGTTGATTCATTCTGATGTTTGGGGACCTTCTCGAGAGCCTACTGTCTCGGGTATGCGATATTTTGTGTTGTTTATTGATGATTGTACAAGACTGTCATGGGTTGCTCTTCTTAAAACCAAAGATGAAGTCTTCCCTGCTTTTCAAACCTTTCGTAATCTTGTTCAGACACAATATCATAGCACCATTAAAGTCCTTCGTTCTGACAATGGGGGGGAGTATGTTAATCATGTGTTCCAAGAGTTTTTTCAAAACCATGGGATTGTTCACCAAACCACGTGTCCACAAACACCATAACAGAATGGAGTGTCCGAACGGAAAAACCGTCATTTACTTGATATGGTCGTGCCCTTCTTTTTAGTGCTCATATGCCTAAGTATCTTTGGGGCGATGCTATACATGCTTCCTCTCATCTTATCAATCGTCTTCCATCTAGTGTCCTTCAGGGCAAAATTCCATTTGAGGTTCTCGCCTCTCATGTCTCCTTACCATCTTTTCACAATCTTCCAACTCCTGTTTTTGGTTGTGTTGCCTTTGTCCATGTACCCAAAAATCAAAGGTCTAAGTTGGATGCCCGGGCCCTTAAGTGTGTGTTTGTTGGCTATGGCGGTCATCAGAAGGGGTACAAGTGTTATCATCCACCCACCAGAAAGTATTATGTCACTATGGATGTTACTTTCTTTGAAGACATGAGTTATTTCTCCTCTTCAGATACAGCTCTTCAGGGGGAGAATTCATATTTTGAAGAGATATATCATGGAGAGGGGGAGGAATCAGAGGGAGAAGGAGAAGGCACACAGCCAGGAGGTATTTTGACGGATCCGGTTGAAACTATTAGCTTGCCTCCTCCAGCAGCAGAAGCACCAGTTCCCATCACTCAGAATGAGGTTGAAGACACAACTGCCCCTCCTGCCATCGCTTCTACCCCTGACCCACAGCTTCCTGGTACTGAAGATCATCCATTTGAGGTATGTCCATCCACTGATACTAGTAGTAGTGAGTCTAATGGTGAGAAATATGAATTACCACATAGGACCACTCGAGGTCAATCAGCCAAAAGATATGAACCTACTCTTACTGCCAAATCAACATATCCAGTAGCCAACTATATGTCCACTAGGAGGTTGTCTAAGTCATATGCATCATTTGTGAATCAAATATCTGCTGTATCAGTACCTAACAAAGTGCAGGATGCATTGGGGGATCCAAAGTGGAGGAAGGCTATGGATGAAGAGATGGAGGCGTTGCAGAAGAACAGTACTTGGCAACTTGTGCCTCCACCACAAGGCAAGAAGGTTGTAGGTTGTCGTTGGGTGTTTACCGTGAAGCATAATGCAGATGGATCAGTGAATCGTTACAAAGCACGTCTTGTAGCAAAGGGATTTACTCAGACATATGGTATAGACTATGATGAAACTTTTGCTCCTGTTGCCAAGATGAATACTATTCGGGTTCTGCTCTCGTTCGCTGCTAGTTTAAACTGGCCACTCTGACAATTTGATGTCAAGAATGCATTTCTTCATGGAGAGTTAGTCGAGGAAGTATACATGAGCCTCCCGCCAGGGTATGTAGTTGCTTCTCCTGGTGAGTTTGTATGCAAATTGAGAAAGTCTCTGTATGGTCTCAAACAGTCACCTCGTGCTTGGTTTGGAAGATTTTCACAGTTCATGCGGAAGGTTGGTTACAGGCAGAGCAACTCAGACCATACCTTGTTCCTCAAGCATCAACAGGGGAAGGTAACAACTCTAATTATCTATGTGGATGATATAGTAATCACTGGTAATGACACTGTTGAGATGGATAGACTGCAGAGACAGCTAGCTTCTGAGTTTGAGATGAAGGACTTGGGTGAGCTTAAGTACTTCTTAGGAATTGAGGTAGCCAGGGGGAGAGAAGGAATCTATCTGTGCCAGAGGAAGTATGTCCTTGACTTGTTGACAGAGACAGGTTTATTAGATTGCAGACCTATTGATACTCCTATTGAGCAGAACCATGGTTTAGCTGAGTATCCAGATCAGGTACCAACTGATCGAGCTCGCTATCAGAGGTTAGTTGGGCGCTTGATTTATTTGGCTCATACCAGACCTGACGTTGCGTATGCAGTGAGCGTGGTGAGTCAGTTCATGCATAATCCGAGTGAGAGTCACATGGATGCTGTTATGCGAATTCTGAAGTACTTGAAGTCAGCTCCAGGTAGGGGAGTACTATTTTCTAAACACAACAACATTCTTGAGGTTTGTGGCTTCACAGATGCAGATTGGGCTGGAAATATCACAGACAGGAGGTCGACATCAGGTTACTTTACCTTTGTGGGAGGTAATTTGGTTACATGGAAGAGTAAGAAACAGAAAGTTGTGGCACGTTCTAGTGCTGAGGCGGAGTATAGAGGTATGGCTCACGGAGTGTGTGAATTGTTGTGGCTGAGAAATCTGTTACGTGATCTAGGTTTCATACTAAAAAATTCCATGCAGTTGTATTGTGACAACAAGGCAGCTATTGACATATCACAGAATCCAGTACAGCATGATCGTACTAAGCATGTGGAGGTTGATCGTCACTTTATAAAGGAGAAGCTAGATGCCAAAATCATTAGCTTTCCTTTTGTTCCAACTGAAGAGCAACTTGCAGATGTACTTACCAAAGGAGTTTCCAGAAAGGCGTTTTATGACTCACTAAGCAAGTTGGGCATGGTTGATGTATATGCGCCAACTTGAGGGGGAGTGTTAGTGTGAGTCATCGTTACCTATTAGGAATAGGCTACAAGGGAATATATTGTTGTAAATACTTACCTTGTATGTGTTGTAGTACAGTAGTACACAATAGGTGTAGTACGATTGTAATCTGTTTATATACACCACATAATGGGTGTAATAGCATATCAGAAAAAGTTTATTCTCTCAATCTTGTCCTATTTGACTACATGAATGCTTTCGCAGTCTGCAAGTTCAAACCCAATAAATAACCAAACATGAAAATCATAACAGGCTAGGATATAGCAGCAGCCTAAAACAAAGAACCTGCCAAACCACAAATCAGAGCATGCCAGCAAATTCAGAATGCATTATTTTTGGTAATTGGATTTAAAGGTACAGTCTTTCAATCTGTTACCATGAGTCTATCTGTGTATCTCCCTCACGTCTCTATCCTTGTTGTCTAATCTGTTCATGTAGATAATTATAGTTTGTTGAAGATACTAGATGCTAGTATAGTTAACTCCAATATCTAGTATAGTTATTGTTAGTGTGAGTCATCGTTCCTATTAGGAATAGACTATAAGTGAATATATTGATGTAATTACTTACCTTGTATATGTTGTGTAGTACATTGTAGTACGATTGTAATCTGTTTATATACACCTTAGAATGGGTGTAATCATATATCAGAAAATTCATTCTCTATATCTCATCTTATTTGACTTGGTATCAGAGCAGAGATCCGAAAAGACTTTGTCTCGTTGTTTTTATCTCAGTTGAGGAGTTAGAATCCGTTGTTAGGGTTCACCTCTTAACTACATCCTGAGTGTCCGTCAAACAACCTTCTTGTTTGACTTCGGCGATATCATCTCCAGACCAGATTCGGCGTCAAAGTCTACATCGGAACCGACCCCCTTCGTCTGGATCGGACCCACCAGATCAGGCGTCAAAGTCTGCATCGGAACCGACTCCCTTCGTCTGGATCGGACCGGGTTTCCTTCTCGTTCTGGATCGGATTGGACCCGATTCCCTCCTCGTTCCAGATTGCATCGGACCCGATTCCCTCTTCCTCCTTCACTGTCGATCTCTAGATCACCCAGAATCGGCGATCCCCGCTCGTCCAGCTCCGTCGCCCAACTACCAGAGATCGACGCAGGCGATCCTCGCTCCGCCGTCAGTTCCCTGGACTAGACCGGCCTCGTCTCTTGTCAACCGCCTTCGTCTTCCTCTTACATCACATCAGAGCTTAATCTCCGATTTCTTCAGTCGGTAACTCGGTCAACTGGTTCAGTGAGTCAACTCGGTCAACTGGTTCAGTGAGTCAACTCGGTCAACTCCACATCTCCGAGTCAATCCTAACAGGTTTCAAAAAAAAAAAAAAATCTGTTATTATTAATTTTTTTGGAGCATTCTATTCTTCTTAATTCCGCTGCGTACTTTGGGATTCGTGTGTTTATTGCTCTTGTACTATTACAATGGGTGGTGATGACAGTCAAAGTTCTAAGGCCAATGAGGTCCAGAAGGTTGAGGTTTCTGTCAAGAGCTCAGAAGGTGGTTCTTTCGGGGGTACCAAACTCACTGGTACAAATTTCCGAACGTGGAAGAAAATTATGTCAGTTTATCTCCGTGGAATACACAAAATGGGGCATGTGACTGGAACAATTAAGGCTCCTGGTCAAGATGATGTGGAGGCCTATGCTAAGTGGGAAGATGATGATGGGTTTGTAATGTCAATTCTATTTCGAGCCATGACTGATGATGTGCTACAGATGGTGGAGGAATGTGAAACTGCTGAGGCGATCTGGAAGACATTAGGGGATTTGTATACTAACGAGTCTGATTTTATATAGGTTCATGAATTGATGTGTAAAGCTGCTAGTATGCAACAGAATGGGCAACCAGTAGCTGTGTATTTCACCAAGCTGAAGAATGTATGGGCTCAAATTGATCAGAAGCGTCCTTGCAAGATCAAGAATCAGGAAGATCTTGTGTGGTACCAGAAGGAGAAAGAGCTAGAAAGGGTTCATGTATTTCTGAGAGGGCTTGATGAGAAGCATAGCAGTGCCAACGAAGAATTGCTCAGAATGACAGACCCTCCTAATTTGAACACAGCTTTTACATACATTCGTAAGGATGAGTCTCAACAGGAGAGTGTCAAACATGCACAGATTGAAGTATCTAGCTTAGCCATTCAGGCCAAGTCACCGGCAGAGACAACAGAGACAGATTTGAGGAATAGACTATAAGGGAATATATTGATGTAATTACTTACCTTGTATATGTTGTGTAGTATATTGTAGTACGATTGTAATCTGTTTATATACACCTTAGAATGGGTGTAATCATATATCAGAAAATTCATTCTCTATATCTCGTCTTATTTGACTGTTATCTCTAATCTTTCTTACCCCTGTGAACGTGTACATCATTGTCAAGAAAGTAATGCATTACTGAATTTGAATAGGGGCTTTGGTCTCAGAAAATTGTTAATCAAGAAACACACACATTTTTTAAACCACCCAAAAATAAACAAAGACGCCTAAGGTAACAGATACAGCAACACTAGACTAAATCAAAGGAACCATATATATCAGAAAAAGCAAGCCATCAATTCAAAACTCAATTTTGATGGAAATGAGGGTTAAAGATACAGTCTTTCACACTTTTTTGGCATAATACCATGATGGTGTTTCCAAGATTACAACTTTACCTGCAATTCTGCAGTGTTTGCAAGACGGGTCTGGCCAAGCTCCTTCGTCATCTTCAATGCTGACAAGTGGTATCGTTGCACCCCCAATTGCTAGTTCTGTCAGCCATGTCTTCATGCCTCGAATCGCATAGTCTATCACGGCCGCGTTCTTGTTGAGGAAGACAACAATCTTCTGCCCAAACCCTCGTGCAACAAGGTCGCCTCTGAAAGTATACCACATTGTCAAGAAAGCTAGAAACTTTGATGGTGTGAAGTAGAAAATAGGGGAATAGGGATTTTGCTTGCTCAGAAAGTTTCAGAATTGGATTTTGAAACTCTGCTATAAGTTGGCGCATTTATAGTAGTTTTCTACAGGTTAACCCAAATTGTTATTACCATCACTCCTTAATTTCTTATTACAATAGTTTTTATTATAAAGACACCATCAAATTTGGGTTACCTTTTGTATCTTTTTTTTTTTTATCTGAAACGCGGCAAACGCCGGGTATATCTTTTTACATAAAAACTTTGGTATGTGTTTGGCTTCTTCTTTTTTTGGTAATAAAATAGGATTTGGCACCCGTTGGAGTTGCTCTTAGAGTGAAACACTGACTGTAGATGTGAGTTACGGTCTTACGGATAGATAGAGCTAGCCACGGGCCCATAGTTGAGCTCAGGATCGAGCGGGTCCAAATTATGTTATCCATAGACCGGGATCGAAGGAAACCCGGACTGAAATTTTTTGGGCCGCTTTTTAGAGTTTTCAAACCTAAATAGACCTCAAAAAAATATATATCAAAGCAAGTAGTAGAAGCCAGCCATAGTCGCCGAGCCACCACTGTCTCGGCTCTAAACCCATCTCGGCTCTTCAGCTTCTAGGTGAGCTACTTTCTATTGAATCTAAATTTGAAGCCTCCTCCTATCATTGGTTTGCAACTCTTTCTTCTTCTTCCTCTTCAGCTTACAAAGACGCCCGACAACTCTTGAGCTTTAAATACTCTCTTCCGAAACCGACCCTTCTCTCTGATTGGCTCCTTGAACAAAACCTATATATGTTTTCGGCAGAGGCGGAACGTCATTGGGGCCAGAGATGGCCCGGGCCCCCCCCAAGACATATTATAATATGATGTGGTCATGTATAATTGGCTAGAGTTTATTGAAAAATTGAAAAATAATTATGTTGTGGCCCCTCCAAATTCCAAATTACTCTATTTTATATGCTTTGTGAAAGGAAAATACTAATAAATTCCTTGATGTATGGGATTTCAACCTATTAGTTAGTGCTTTCGAGAAGGAAAAATGCATGTTAAGGAATCAAATTTAAATGGAAAACATTAATGCATGCTTTAATATCTACGCTCTTAATGAAAAGAATAAATATATTTTATGTATTTTTTATAAATAATTATTTATTATTTTTTTGGCCCCTCCAGAAATAATTTTCTAGCTCCGCCACTGGTTTTCAGGCGTTTTCTAGAAATAATCTTTGGTTCGAACACTCCCTCCATGTCCTCGACCTCTCGCTACCTTGTCTCGTTGCCTCTCCAGCTTTGCCATCACTAATCGAAGCTCGTCATCTCTGACTCTCAATGACTCATTGATGCTGAAGAGGGATGAATTGGAATTTGGTTGAGAATCGGGAAGAGTAGATTGGGAGGTTTAAGAGGATGAAATGATGAACTGGGAAATCTGGAAATTGGGATTTTAGGGTTCTTTTTATTTTTTTTCAAGTTTGATACAGAATGAGGTATAGTTAGACTCTCATATTTGTGTCATGCCCCGGACCCGTGTCGGTGGATTTTAAGCACCGAACGCCAAATGCGAGGTGTGAGGGTTACAAATCAGAATGTAAATAAACCTCCTCCTTCTATGCTCTTCATTCTAGGCTCCCAATGAAGATAAACCTCTTCCTTCTATGTTTTTTTTTTTGTTTTAAGTATGATTCAGAATGAGTATAATTTGACTCTCATATTTGTGTCACGCACCGGATCCGATATTGGTGAATCCCAAGCACCTAAGGCCGAACTCAAGGTATGAGATTACAAAGCAGAATGTAAATAAACCTCTTCCTTCTATACTCTTCATTCTACGCTCGTCCAATGCCTTTCCGACTTGACGAACTCTTAGTATTTCTCTGCAAATATATTAGAGATGGGTGGGTAATCAAAATCACGCACTCAGTTAGTAGATCATGTAATATACCAGTAAAGTCATGTTATTTTACACATTAGAAAGTAGTATGTCGTATACACATCAATTCATAGCAATTCATCACATCGCATCCCTTCTTATAAGTTATCCTTCAATTTAGTGACCACCATAGGCACCCTAATAGCCTTCTCTAGCCATATACCACCATGTGACACATCCTTACTTCGGCATAACCAATCAAGAAGTTCTAATGTTCCATGACTAATCGAACAATGGATCCAACACATAATATGTATAAATTCCACAGATTTCACAAATAGACATGCTTCACGTGAAAATAAAGAGATATTTCGTAAATAGCTAAAGTCATGTTTTTCCACCATTTCTATACCAAATAGAATATTTAGACATATTACACAAACCCACTCACCTCGACAATACAAATCTCCTCCCAAAATACCGATTGAAAATCGAAAATCCTAAAACGAGCCTTTTAGTAATCATTGTTCAATATAACTCAAACCTTCATGGATAGATCGAAAGAGGGCATCAAGACGAATCCGTAGCTTTTCGCGGATCATAAATCAGAGTTATAGATAAAAAGTTATGATCCGCTGACATTTTTTAGAGAGAGAAAGTGATTTCAGAAATTATATGAAAATGGTGGCTGAGTTTCTATTAATTTATAGGGAGAAGGACGAATTGAAATAGGCCATCTGTCCTTCTCTTAATAAACCACCAAGAAATTGTGACACTTGTCAAGCCTCCATCACTTTTCTTTATTCCATTTTGGGAGAAACTGGAGCCGAAAACGAACAATGTTGTGATTAGGGCTGTCAATTCCAACACGACACAACCCGATAACACGACTCGAAAACCGCACGAAATAAAGTGGGTTGAACCCGCATGATTAAAAAGTGGGTCAGCCGTGGTTAACCCGCCATGACCCATTTAATAAATGGGTTGGCCATGGGTCAACCCGCCAACACGAAGTGAACCAGTATAACCCAATTATGTTGTACTTGTTCTTGAAATTTTGGACGTTGGGAGTGTTTGATAATAGAATTAAACAATTTGAAATATTTTGCTTTATAATTATTGGAGTTAATTATTTATGAATTATATATAATTATTTATATTTTTCGTCTTATGAGTTTTTAGGGAATTTAATCAATTTATACATTTTTTTAGTTAAATGAGTCGCATTGTTAACCTTTAAATGGGTCATTTTGTTTAACACTACACAACTAGGGATGACAATGGGGCAGGTTGGGGATGGGGATCACAATACCATCCCCAAGGTCATTTTCTACCTCCATCCCCGCCCCAATCCCCAATAAAAATATATTGGGAATTCCCCGTCCCTATCCTCATTGGGGACTAAGCCTCCAATCCCATCCCAAATCCCCAATAAGAATTTAATAAATAAAATAATTTTTTCTCATATTGCTCTTTTAAAAAATCAAAATCTACAACAAATAAATTTAAAATATGATTAAATTTATAAATCATAATTCAGTGAGTGCAAAAGTCAAAACACCATTAAAGTAAAAGTGTAGTCATTAAATATATTTATGATTTATATTATAAAAAATAAGTTATATATATATATATATATATTATTGGGGCGGATTTGGGGATGGGGATCACAATACCATCCCCACCTCATCCCCAATCTTAGATAGCGGGGATTTGGAATCCTCATCCCTATTCCCCATTTGTTCCCAAAATCTCCCCCATTAGAGGAGGATATCCAATGAAGCTTCGCCCCACCTGAGATTTTTGACATCCCTATAGACAACCTATTTAATTAAATAGCAATCATAATTGTGCTCCGCAATTTCCCACGTGCATGAACTTAACCAACTAGGAATAAGGCATTCCTGCATCTTAGTCTTATTGACTTATTTAAACAAAATAGAGAACATGTAATTACCATAATCTCTCTAATTATAAACTTGATCGAATCAGCTAGATGATGCAACTTTGCTGACATCAATTGCCTTCTAATCGAGTTCAGCATGGAATTATTATAATTTTTTTTTTAAATGAATGTGAACTTTTATTCACATAAGATACAAATACATAGAAGCGGAAGAGTCAATAATGACAATTCAAAATTTAATATAAAAGTTAAGAAACAAAAACACACTCACTATTAATTAATTACGTTGCATCTAACTTTCACGAAAATACATAATTATAACTAAAAATTTGATCAACGAAAAAAGAGTTCTTCACTTCTTCTCAAACCTAATCTAAGGGGGGTGTATTGTATATGGAATTAGTGGAACTTTTAAAGAAATCTATAGAATTTAAAAGTCTGGGACTCTGGGTGTATTCAATATAGACTTTTAACAGTCCATGAAAGTCTTGAGGTATTCAATTAGGATTTTTAAGGACTTCATGAATTCCACCAAAATCTAGGGGTATTCAATTAGGACTTTTAAAAATGAATAAAAGTACAGATGTATTCAAAGTATCATTCATACTTATGGAATTAGAAAATCATGGATAATCATGGACTTTGTAGTGTTAACTATACATGCCAAACTCCAATAATTTTCCAGCCTCCATACCAAAGATTTCAAAAGGTCTATCAAAGTTTCCTATTCAAAAAAAAAAAAAGGTCTATCAAAGTTCTTCTCTCTACGCACGAAGAAGTTTGTCCTTCATCATCTCTCTTTCTTAATTTTTTGTCTTTTCTCTAATTTTTTATGATATCAACCTTTTTTGATACCCAACATGTTCATTGTAGTTGTTGAATGTGATTTTTGTTTTTTTTTGTTTTTTTTTCAATTGTGATACTTTCGAATCCTAATTGCAATAAAAATGATTTATGAAACCCTAAAACTCAAATATTGTGGTCTAACCCTAAGACCTTGAACCATACTAAATTTTATTTTATTAATTAATTATTCTCATTAATTTGAATTTATGTTATGGTTCAAAAAAAAGTTGAACAATTGAATTTCAATTGATTGATTATAGATCAAGACATTGACCAATATTGTTACAATATATGTTAATCGGCGAAAACAAAATTGATGAGAATAATTAACCATAAACATCAAGTGATCTATATTGTATATTTATGTTGTTGGGAGATTAGAACAAACTCGCTAGACAGACTAACAATCATTTATTTAAGTCAATTTCTATTAGAAGATACTGGAGCATTGAAGAGACAACAAGTTATTATTTTGTTTTGTGTTTGGGCTACATTTGTTTTAATTTTTTTTGTTTTTGTTTTATTTTTTATATTTTGTACATCCTAGGAAATCTGTAGAGGTAATTCATAATAAAGTATATAGATTTTCATGAATCAATAAAAGTCTGTTGCTAAAATCAATGGTTTTAAGAAATCCATAACAGTCTATCAACTTTTAAAAGAGTCTATAGACTTTTCAAAAAGTCTGTCATTTAAAAAAAGTCTACACAAATCCAAATACAATACACCCCCCTAATGGCACGTTTACTTACTTTGAATGGAAAATAATCATGAATCGGAGAAGAAAGGAATCAGTATTGATTTTGGAGGAATGATTCCTAAACTCATCTCCCCCCTTCGTAATCGAATTCCTGAGTATTCAGGAATCGTTTCCTGATAAATAGATGGGACCTACACCAATTCCGATTCCTTCATGTGTTCGTAAACACAAGAATTCTTTTACCTAGAATCATTCTGATTCCTTTATATGTTAGTAAACACAGGGGTGTTTTTATTCCGTAATCATTCTATTCTATTCCATTCCATTCCAAGTAAGTAAACGTGCCCTAAATGTGTCATCATTAAAACTTTACCCTGATACATTTCGTATATAAATGGACAAATAATTCTCGTTGAAAATTGCTAATTGGTCATTTGAACTCGGAACATCATGTGTACGTATATATAAATTGATATTACAGCTACGTGCTAAAGCTACATGCAATGAGTACACGAATTTATGAATACTTCATAACATTGATTGATAATGATTAAGGATCTCATCAACCCTTTTGAGTCACGGCCTTGATCATGGCCAATACATTTTCGCACATCTGCGTAAACAATTTGTTCTTCTGTTCAACCACAGTGTGCTGACCCTTCATGGCGTTTTGACAATAAGCCGCATCGCCAATGGCAACCTTCACCCACATCTCGACGTCATTAAATTCCTTGGCCGACACCGCGGCCACCGAGTCGTCAAGCTGCTCGTTGGCGTCGGTGTAATGTTCTATACAGTCCGAAATCCCCTGCTGAACCTCCGGGGCTAGAGAGGTGGCGTTGTTGATCATCAACGTTCTCAGGTGGGATTCCACGTCAGCGGCATTCGCGGCGGCCAGCCTGATCGCAATCAAGGCCAGGCCGACGAGGTCAGCTCCTTGGCTGTTTGGGTCTTTCTTGAGGTTGGTGATGCACAGATCCTTGTTAGTCGCGTATTTGCATGCTTCTTCTATTTGATTACCACTGACGGGCCCGGAGGTTCCGCCTGGTTGGCCTCCTACGGATTTGCCCAGTTGGCCTCCGACGGGTTTGCCGGGTTGACTATTTGTGACGAGGGCAACATGTTGGAGCACGCACAGGGTTGAGAGGAAGAAGAATGATGTAATTGGCTTCATTGTTGTCCTTCTTTGTGATTAATGGTGATTTAGTCGATTGAAATTGTGATGACGATGAAGCAGAGTGAATAAATACGAGAGGAATGTAAGGATCGACGAGAATTGATGAGAGATGGTGAATTTTCATTAATGGAGAACCTCTCGATATTGCGATTTCTAAGGAACTACTAAATGTGTACGTTTTGTGCGTTCCTTCATACAAGTTATAGTAAAAGGTTTCTTATAATCACGTAGAACGTACATGAAAAATTTAATTAGTGTAATAATATGAAGGTGCAAAAACTACTAATCAGGTGTCATAGACTCGAAGGCCAAAACAATGTGGTTCATTCTTGTTGTCAAGATCAAATAAAGTTTTTGCTCAAAGTTGGATGAAATATTTTTAGAAAATGTTATAGTAGCACTGGACGAAAGAACTAAAAATAATGAAAACTCACATTTTGACAGATTTAAACAAACAATTAAGGACGCGCAGACCATGTCCAAAGCAAATGGAGCAGATAGTTTCCGACTTTAATGCAAAATTACCAAAATTATCAATTTTTTGAAAAATTTACAGCAATGCCACCAAAGGTCAGATAACCCCAAACATACACAGAGGTCATCGCGCTCGCCACCTTCCGACCTTCGCCACCGCCCAGAAGCTGCCGACACGTCTAGCGATTTTTCTGGCCACCATCATCGGTGCTCACGAAGAAGCTACCATTCCGCCGGCGATCCTATCCCGTGGCTCATCACAATACAAAAGGTCATGAGGAATTTGAAATCAGCGAGATTTTTATACACCAACTCATACATATAAACCATGGAGTTTGTGCTTGGAGCAGTGTCGAATACAGCTTCATATGTACGTTTATGGGCACTCAAGTGGGTGGCTAAAAACTTAAACCATTTCATAGCATCCAAGCTTAATTAGGCATCTTAACCTTTATGAACGTGTGTATTGCACATCTCAAACAATTGTTGATATTTCCTGTTTTCAATATTACATGATGATCCTCTTGCTTGTCCTTTCTTTGCTGTGTTCAGCTTAGCACTTTCAGAGTTGTCTAGTGTAGTTTACGACAAGGTTCTGCTTGTAGCTTGGGAGTAAGTTCTTTCTTTTACTCGTGTCTTTGTTTTTGTTACAGAACTTTGAGATCTCAAAAGAGCCAAGTAATTAATGAATCTCTTGGGAATTACTACTGCAGGTCCAACAATGTCATTCTTCTAATTATCGGCATAATCGTTTTTATAAGTGTAACTGTTGGAGTGCCGCTAGTGATGGAGACCTTAAGTGCATTCTTGCATGCCTTGAGGATTCACTGGGGTGAAGTTCCAGACTAGGTTTTATGATGGCGCTAGTTACAAATTCTACCCTTTTTCATTTGCATTACTCTGTAGTGAGGACAACAATTGAAACACTGCAATTTTTATTTGTACAATTTTCGTATATATCTAATGTACATGTTAATTGATGAAGGTTGGCAATAGCAATAAATAGCAGCAGCATTAACAGAGTTAATCTTCATCACATCTTCATCTTGAATTAGTAGTAGCTAACCTTTAATATTGTCTCGATCTTCAAATAGTATCAAAAGTTTGTCATTTCTTCTTCATCCCCAAAAGCAGTAGTAGAGTTGACATTCAGTTTATCTCCATCTCGAAACAGTAGCAGCAAACCTTCAATATTGTCTTGACCTTCAAGTAGTAGCATCAACATAGCAGCAGCAGTAGAGCTAACCTTCATCTCATCTCCATCTCGAGGCAGTAGTAGCTAACCTTCAATATTGTGTTGATCTTTAAGCAGTAGCAGAACTGGGCGAGTGTATATCTGTTTGAGATTCTTCTCTCAACAAGCACCCAATCTAGGGTTTGTGCAGAGAGCTGCTGTGGGCTTCTCCGCTAGCCGTCTGCTCTAGCTTCGATGCGGCTCTTCGTCGTGGTCATGGAAATTACAAAGTGCAAAGGTTGGTACAAGTTCGGATCTTAGCCGATTTCGCAAGCTAGCTCGAGTTCTAATCTTGTCCAGAAGGATCGTGGTTGGTGGCTGTCTTTGACCTCAGCTTGGAGTTTGAGCTGGTCAATTTGTGGGCTTGAATTAGAGCATTGGATTGCAAGTTGTCGAATTTGGCTGGTGACAGGTTCTTGCTGTTCTCGGGTCCCGGCCGGCTGTGTTTTGATGTCAACTTGGACTGAGCCTTTGCCTGGATACAGAGGGGAGGCGGCATAGATAATTGGTCTATCTATAGCCTTTTGGAGAAGTCTGCAGCTGGAACTTGCAGTGTCGTGGGTGTTGTTCAGAGCGATGTTCTGGGCTTAGAGTTAGGCCTGGGGTTATGGGCCTGATTATAAGTTAGGGCTAGCTGGGCCTAGCTCATGAGCTATCAAGGAGGGTGTCTTGCCACCTTCACATGTTACTTAGTGAATTGGGTAGGCCCGTGTGAGACCCCTGGATTTTTCAGTGACGTAATTGGGAAATTTCCTAGTCCCCTAGGACATGAGAAAGTGATAGCACCATTTACTTAGTAGAACATTAGTAATGTTCTCTTTTAGATTTATTTTGTGAAATTAGTTTTCAACAACCATATACTTGCTAAGGTCCTTCTAAACTAACTATGCGAGTTTTACATTGTTGGAAAGTTATCGATTTCACTAGCGTGTACACCTAAACAGTTCATAAGTTGGAGTTGGACAAAAAATGTTAAGGGTTAGCAAAGTGCAAGGGTGATTGGGTAAATTGGCAGCTCTGCTTATATTCAAGACCAGTTAGATCAGCATCGGTTCATTCGCCGACCCACTTGATCCATCGGCTTCTATGTCGTCCAGAGCCCGATCACTGTAAACTTAGTCTCCAGAATTTCGTCTCAATGATGCCAACGTTTCTGTACAATGATTACGTTTGAGTCTATCAGCTGCTATGGAGAATGGATGCATGCAAACTCAGATTTTTAGTGAATTCTTACCGGCGTTTCCAACCAATTTTTGGGTTGATTGAGGTATCAATCTTCCTACTTTCCTCGATCTCTAAGTGTGTAACCAAATGCATTATGCTTTTAGTTGATGGTTCATGAAAATGCTACTGTAGCAATTCGCCCAATGCAAGTTCATCTTCAAAAAGGGAGATTCTGACCTCTTCCCGAATTGTTGCTGTCAGCCAACTTCGATGGCCAGAAACTGCAAGTTTGAGCCTTTGTATCAATACGACTTCTTCATAAAAGTTGTTTGAAATTGTGTCTTCTATACCTTGCTCGAAAATCATGATAATCCGGCGGTTAATTCATTCTCAATCAAGGTGAGACCGCTTACAGTTAAGTGAAAATCATGTTCTAAGATACCACTGATATTTGATTCTAATTCGTGTTTGCATGTCCAATCCTCCTTCAAATTCAGTTGCTACTCAGATTGGGTCATGTTTCTCCATCGACATTTGAGTTAATTTCATGAAGTTTACATCTCCATCTTGAGTTCACACAATTGATTTTACAATTGGTAAGTGTGATACCCCGGAAATTCGTAATTATTTTTTGAAGATTTTCCGGAATTAATTTTATGTTTATTGGAAGGTTTCGTGACTCGTGGACGGAGCGGAAGTGTTTCAGATTAATTTTTCATTCGGAAAATGTGACTCTAGGGGTGGCGCAAATGTTGACTTTTTATACGTTGAGATTCTCCAAAAACTTCCTTCACGAAAGTTGTAGAGCGCGTCGATACGAGTTGGTGCACATGTGGTTCGCGTCAATCGGAGTTCGTATGAGAAAGTTATGGCCATTGGAAGGAATTTCCATTTTGGTATAAATAGAAGTTTCCCAAGTTGGAAACTTACTATTTTGATTATTTCCATTTCCAGAAGCTTACTTTTCTCTCTCTCTTCTCTCTCGGTCGACACCTTCATTATCGAAGTAATCCGACTGACCCGACCAGGCTTTTCAGGCGAACTGCGGCGGTCTCCGGCGACGAACTTTCCAGATAGGATCGTCTCCTCCGTCTGGTCATCCATGTGGTGCCCTCTAGGGCCGATTCTCGGTGGTGGCGGCGGTAGAAGGCAGCGCAGTTGGGTGTTTTCGGATCCGATCGGTTCTCCGATCTCCGATCTCCGACGTCGGCGGGGCTTCAAGTTGAGCTTGGGGAGCTCAGAGCAGCCTCCTTGATTGATCCTTGGTGGTTGTTTGGATCGATTCACCTAAAACTTGGTTGGTTCAACTCAGATTTATTACTGTTCACGGCTTATGAGATAGTTTTCAACCCTTTATGCTTGTTTTCTGACTTCGAGCTAGTTATGAGAATTCACAAGCATGCTTAGATGAAGCTTTTTGATGTTGGGAGTTTTGGGAAATATTGAGTTTTGGCCGACGGAGGTGCACCACAGCCTGTGGCGGCATTCTGGTGGTGTTCCGGTCACTTAAGGAACTGTTTTTGGTATTATGTATGTTCTACTCATTGATACGAGCGTTTCGATATATAATATGCAAATTTTGGAGTTCGTATGGAATTGTTATGATTTTTGCAGTTTCATACCGATCGATTTATTCGATCCGTGAGGATTCGAGCGTCCGATCGACTTGTGGTTTGGTCACATCGATCGTGGATGTATTCTGGAGACTTTGGGAGGTCTCGGATGTGGTTTTACCTCGATTGGCGCCAGTTTGGGGATTTTAGTTCAAAACAGGGGTTTCGAACTTAAATCATGTGAATCGTTACTGATTTGAGATCATTGGTGAATAGGTGATTTTAAAAGGTGAATTGGACAAGTTGTTGGTGAGAGTGTTAGTTCGGTTCTGTATAGAAGACGCAGCAGGAGTTTCGAGGTGAGTAATCTCACGAAGTTCATTCACGAACGGGAATACCTTTATTGTTTTGAGAGTTATTTATTAACTGCAAACTATAGTTGGTATTAGTAGGCATTCCAGAGCGGATGACTATATATAGATATATATATATATATTTACGTGAAATATATATGTTTTGGTGGTTTGTGGATTTATGAAAACAATATGCATGAAATGATGTTTTTTATTGTTTTGGGTTGTGGCTTTCAGAAAACAAATGATTGTGGAAATGATTGATTTCGATTTGTTTTGAAAAGCGTTGAGATTTGGGAAAAAGCGTTAAGATTTGGGTATGAAAACAATAGGCATGAATTGATGCTTTTTCTTGTTTTGTGTTATGGCTTTTTCGGAAAACAATGATTATGGAAATATTGATTCCGATTGTTTTCAAAAGCGTTAAGATTTGTGTAACATTTTGGGTCCAGTGCGACTCCTTTAATGTTTTGCTCCAAGGGACAGTACGGCCAGAGGATCGAAGGGCTATGACCTTGGGCAGAATATCAGGTAATCACGTCTTTGGCCGGACGAGTGGTTACGTTTTCAGTTAGAGCTCTAATCTGTCTGCCATATAGGTAATTCATGGGGTAACGGGAATTGGTTATTGATAACTCATGACATTACATATTTATAGGGAACAAGGTGTGAGTTGCTTCCTTATTAATGGTTTTTAAGGGGAGAAGGTGCAAGTTGTTTTCCTTATTAACAATTTGATAGAAATCAAGGTGTGAGTTGCTTTCTATGGTACGATTATGGTACAACTGATAGAATTCAAGGTGTGAGTTGTTTTCTATGTTTTACTGATAGAATTCAAGTGTGGGTTGTTTTCTATGGTACAATTTTGGTAAATATTGATAGGAACCAAGGAGTGAGTTGTTTTCTATGTTTCGATTTGAAAGGAAATTAAAGTGTGAGTTATTCTCCTTTCTTTCGTGTTTTAAGGAATCAAAGCGTGAATTGTTTTTCTTGTTTTGGCGTGAGTTGTGCATGTGTGTTTTGAGTTACTCATACGGCTTGCAAAAGCTTACCGGGTTTGTTGTGTGGCAACCTGGTACACTATTCAAATGGTGTATGGGTTAATCCTGCAGGTTAGGATAATCGAGGTTGAATCGGAGATAGCACCCTTGCAGCTTTAAGGTAGGAAGTCATTTTTGTGACTTTACCGTTGATAAGGACTTCCGTTGTATAGTTAACTCTGAGCAGCATTTACGTTTTATTTTGTTGTTGACAATTTAATTCGTAAGCTTATGTAATATATGACTCTACGGAGCGGGTCAATATTGAGATAGTGGGTTCAGGGCATCAATATGTACTTGGGTTAAAAGGGAAAAAGTTTTCAAGTATTTTGTATTGATGGCTGAATGTTCACGCATATGTAATTATGAGATTATATATCGATTTTCATGTGTGTAAAATCAAGGGCGTGACAGTAAGTTTTGCCCCAATCTGTTGAATTCCATCTTTTCTAGTTAAATTATCATATACTTAAACTTACCATTTGCACCTGTTATGACTCGGTCTTTCCCTTTATCTCATATCAAAACCTTGTTATGGCTTATTCATACTCAAAGTTCATTCATATCAAAACCTGACCTTCTGGACTTTTACTTATCAAATCCATATGGCTTTAGTTGTGTTTATGTTGAGATTTTAGTTCATAAACCTAGACATATCAAGAATCCATCACCAACTGGTTTTATGTCAATCGGAGTCAAAATGAATTTTTGACAAATTTTCTAATTGATAGAATGCAACTGAAATTTTTAAGAAAAAACTGAACAATTCAGGCTGTTTGCATCCATCTTTTCCCTTACTTCTTGAATGCCAATTTTCTTGAAATTTTAGTATGTTGTACCTTGATATGTCAGCTTTAATTCTGGAAAGTTTCAAGTTCACTGCTATTAAGATGAATTTTTAATAAATCTCCAAGCATTATCACTTCCTACCTCAAACTCACTTGCATCTGCATTCGCCTTTTGAATTTTAAGGGCTATTTTAATTGATACTCAAAGGTGCAGATGTATATGGAGTCTTATATCAACTTATCTCATGTTTCGATAAGTTAGTACTACTTTGAAAAAGGTTGTTAAGCTGGAGATGAATTATAAAGACTGGTCAAGTGAATTGATGATTTATCCAACTTGGTAATAGGATGAAGCAGCATGTAATCTGGTTGCACAAGCCAAAGGCAGAGGTATTGCTTGACCTGGAATAACATTCGAAGCACTTTGATTCGAGGTAGGGAGGTTTCACCTTAGTTAGTGCTCTTATGTTTCCTACATTGTTTTTATGGTTTGAAGTTGTTTTTAAGATTTAACACTTGAGTTCATGAGATGACTTGAGAGTGAGCAGGGCATAGCGACTTCCTTAGGTTTCGATCCCCTAAACCTCCGGAGGGGCTGTACGGACGGGATAGTGTCTGACATCCTTTGAGGTGTGACACTAGAATTATTGCTTGACCTGGAATAACATTCGAAGCACTTTGATTTGAGGTAGGGAGGTTTCACCTTAGTTAGTGCTCTTATGTTTCCTACATTATTTTTATGGTTTGAAGTTGTTTTTAAGATTTAACACTTGAGTTCATGAGATGACTTGAGAGTGAGCAGGGCATAGCGACTTCCTTGGGTTTCGATCCCCTAAACCTCCGGAGGGGCTGTACGGACGGGATAGTGTCTGACATCCTTTGAGGTGTGACACTAGATCTAGGTGGTACGGCGTAAATGGACACTCTCGCTACTCTTCACCTGTCGTTGAAGATTTAAATCTTTGGTGAGGATGTAGTTGGCTAGTATTAGACCGGTCATCAAGTTTGATTTTACCCGGGTACTCATTTGTTTTCATATGGTTTCACATTGAGAGTTCTTTATTTAATTTTATTATATTTTACTCAACTAGAGCCAATTACTATTTGGTTTTCAAACCTAGCTAGGGCTGATGTTTGAGCAGCGAGGACGAAAGCTCACCCCTACTATAGTTGGTCTTGCAGGTACTGTGCACGAGGATTGAAGAAGATTTCGGGACTAAGCTGGGTGGTACATTTTTCTTTAACTATTTGGTATATTTACCTACACATTTTATTCACCTCTACTGAATTGTTATTGTTTGATGGAGGTTGAGTGTTATCTTGTTTTTTTCAATGTTTGCTGAGCTTCTTAACTTTGTATTCAAATGGTTTGAACCAAACTTGAATTTATTTTCATTGTTGTAAGTTGTTGATTCAGCTTTGTTTCACTTAAGTAGTTATGTTTGGAAAACACTCAATTGTTTAGTTCTAATGTCTTTTTAACAAGAATAAAGTTTTCAATTTCACCTCGCTTTAAACTCTACGTTTTCCGCCAACACTTGCCATTTCATTTTGTTTCTTTTTAGTTAAATTGGCTTGCGTCTCTTTAGGACATGAGTTAAGCTTGCTTAGCTTATGCTTCTAAAGGTTCGCGGCACTGTAACCTAACCAATTTGAGGAGGTGCAAATTGGGGCATTACAGCTAGCCCAGCCCAAGACTTTTAGACCTACTTGGGCACGTTGGGGCTAGCTATGGTCTTCAAGTACCAATTTATTCGGATCATGACTTTTTTGAGAGTTGATAACTATCTTGAATGTGATTGATGTTTGTGTTATTGTCTGAGATTCACAGCTAAATCTTGTTGACGATGGTCCAAGCTTGGACCGCTACTGAAGAAGTCGTAGTGCTAGCATCACCTGTCAAGTAAAATACAAAGGGCGTCAGAGGGAGACCGCTGTTGGCAGTCTTCTCTACTCCGATGCCTAAGTCAGTCAATGTATTTATGTTGATAGAATAATGTTAGGTATGTAATAAATGTGTAGTTAATGAGGAGAGAGGAATGGACCTTTTATAGGTAAGGGAGAGACTGATCTCTTCCTTGTTTTCGATGTGGGACTAATATGTTTCAGTTCCCAACTTCTGATGCTTCAGCGAGGTAATCTTAGAGCGGCACGTGGCAGCGAGTCAGTGATGATCTTGGACTGAGCCAAAGCTCAGGTGATAGACTGTTTGGCGGTGTTTCCGTAGGTCACACCCTTGACGATGTTGGTGTTGCTGGTGGCAGTATGAGCGCGACTCATTATAGCTAATTATACTTAGGCAAATGCATATGTCAGTACATGTTAGCCAAATAGTCATCCTCAAGTATAAGGGGTACAAGTAATAGTATATGGATTTAAAAAGGTTGTCGAACCCATGAGAATTGGATTCCTTTCACTAGCTAGGGTGTGAACCTAAGGGGAGCTACAATATTCAAATGCACAATCACAAACCTAAATTCAAAAGAAAATCTAGGCTCATGGTGAGTATGTGCAAGATGGAGTAGTGATTTGATTTTGATTTTTGAAGATAGTTTTGAATTGAAAACAACTTGATGCTCAAATGTAAACTAAATTACTCTAAACTAAACTAGTGATCAAATGGATGAAAGTTAGGATTTAGATTGTCTACCACTAACCTCCTTTGCAAGTATTGACGCATTTCCATATGAATGATGCTAAATTAATTTACCAATTTCTCTCCTTGCATCCCTCTTGGGTATGACAAAGGACATGCTCCTTTTGTGATATCAAGCAACCCCTCTCATGTGTAGTACTTAACTACTTAAGTCATGCATTTCAATCCTGTTAGGTATCTAGTGCATTTCCTTAAGTGCATAAAGTTTGGAGATGAAGAAATCATGCAAACCAACCAAGCTTATCTCTAAGTGATTGTAATTGACAACCCCTACATGCACACCTAATGTTCTTTCATGCTTTAATATTCAAAGGTTACCAATCTCTAAACATTATATCATGAAATGGCAAACACACATACTCAAAGTGGTATGGTCTAAGCATATGCATTCAACTCTTGAACTAGCATGTAGGCATGTTAAAGAAAATTGCATCACATCATATTATAACATCAATCCATATAAGATTGGTTAGGGCTTTCAACCCTAACCCCAACAAAGTAACTACTCACTCATAATCATAAAAATTGACATCAAATTTATAATATACATCAAAGTAAATTAAAGAGTTAAGGAAAGAATGAACTAGTTGAAGCTTGACAAATTGATGACTAGCTCTTCTATGGTTTTCGTCCTTCAATACCCTTAGATCCTCCTTGATGGCGGAATGAATGGATTATGAACTTGTTGATATTGATGATGAATGAAATGGTGATGAAGATATGATGCTTCTTTGGCTAATTTTGAGTGGTAGTGATGGAGTTTATGGTAGTGGTGATAGAGTTTTGTGATGGTGGAAGATGGTAGTTGTGGCGGTGGTGATGGAGGAGATGGAGTGGTAAGGGGAGTATGAATATTATGAGTTTGGATTTTGGGATGTGGAGATGGAGGTTTTGTTGTGGAGATAGAGAGAAGTGAGTAAAATGATGAATGGAACCAAAAGAAGTAACTTAAGCATTGTAAGAAGCATGGAGGTGGAGTATGAGAGTGATAATAGATCCTAAAAACAAGGAAAAATGGTATGGAAGAGATGGAGTAAAAAGAGGGAAGTAATGATGAGTTATTAGAGTGTAGAGTATAAAAATGTGACTTAGAAGAAGAGATGAGCAGCTAACTCTCTTTATTGTGCATGGGAAACATGAAATTAAAGAGTGTTGGGGTAGTTTTGGGTCACCAAAGTCAATGACAAGCATGGAGAGAACCCTATGCATCATGCCTATTATCCAAATGATAATATGATGGATTAATTTGTCATAATCTTGTAGGATTCTTATAGAACTCTCATTGAGAATCGCAGCAACATAAACCCTTCTAAAAATGCACAACAAATCCGTGCAAAATGGATTCTTAGCCAAGTTACCCTTATTCAATTAGGATTCATTTTCTGCTTCCAAAGCTTCATTCAATTGAATCTTCACTGAGACTTTTGAATTGGCCTTCAACTTCTTCATACAAAATGTTCCTCAATAAGTGTAGATCATCCTGGTAAAATTTCAGAGCTTAGTTCATTGTAGTTTGGCCAGAAATGCTGCCGGAATCCGTACAGGTCAGGTTTTGCCGCTTTCGTCTTTTAGTCAGAAACTTGGACCTATCTTTTGAAGGTCTTCCACTCCGAAATAACTCTTGAACTCTTCATAAGAAATTATCCTTAGGATGTCTAGAATGGATCTGGAAAGTTTCAACTTATTTGGAGTTCGTTTGATCAGGCTGCCGATCCTCCTTCCTTGTCTAGCTCGTTTTCTCCTAGCCGGAGTAAGAAAATGTGCTAAGGTTGACTTTTTAGTTCATTTCTATGCTTCTCTATCATTTCCTAGCATGATAAGGAAAACATAATAAATATATATAAATAAACACAAAGGTTAAATAAAAGTACAAAATTAGGGGAATAATGGAATTAGATTAATCAACATTAAATTGGACTTTAGAACAAGTAATTTTCATGTTTTATGGCACAAATATGTATATAAATTATGATCCAACAGTACAGTTTGTATTTCAAGTGGCTTATGAATTCGAAGGTGCTCTTATATGTTGGCAAGAAAATGATTTTCTATTGGTACCACAATTGTGTAATTGGCTATGGGAGGCTAGCGAGATTATCATCGGCTTATAATGAATTTGTTTTGCTTAGAATAGGATTTTTGGATTTTCTTGCCAATTATCTTTTTGCAAGTGTAAATAGACTCTAGCAATTTACCATTGCCAGTTATTGATTCTAATGATATCAATTTCTATTAAAAAAAATAGCTCGTATTAATGTAAAGAAATAGAGTAAAAATAACTAGATTGGTAGTTTTATAAAATTGTAAGATTAAAATAATTTTTCAATATGTCGGTCTAATTTTTTGTTGTGTGGATACTAAATACAGCCCAAAGCAAGCTTGATCTTGAAATACATAACAAAAGATAAAACAAAAACTTAGAAAAAAATAAGGTTCATGTAAAACCACATTTTACACAAAAATTCTGAAGAAAGTCGAAAAATAAAACCAAATCTTTGAGGACTCATGTAACGACTAAATATAGGGAGAATTGACTTACGAATTACGATGCCTCATGGGCAAGGGGGGAAATATAGTTGAAAACAGCAAATAATTTGGCTTGACATTTGATTTGATAAAAATAGGATTTGGTTTGTTTGATCTTTACACCATCGATCAGACTAATCTATGGGCTATTGGGTTTTTGTTGCTTCAGAACAAACAACCTGAATGGCAAACAACATTACATGATGGGATGTGATTCAATCCTTATATGCCGACCTTAATTTGTTTCCCCCCCCCCCCCCCCCCCCCCCCCCCCGCCGAAAGGATGAGAGCTATGGTTTCAACCTTTTGTTCATCCTCAATTTGGAGATAGAATAACAATGAACAAAGAAAGAGTTCATCTCTGTTAATCCTCAATCTTTTTAACAAAACAGAGTAGATAAGAAATCTTGAGTAACACTGGTGATTTTTCAGTCATGTATATATCCAGTATGAGAAAACAACAAACAAAAATTGTGTACAGGTACCAAGACATGTCCTAAGGAAAAAAAAAAAACTACAGCAAAACAAAACAAAAGAAACCGCCATTCTCTATAGTCGGGTTTGGTCACCAGAAGTAACGCCGCCCACATCCCCATGGATCAGGTTGGACAAGCTTATGCTGATCTATATGCTCCAAATCCTCTTTAACGATACACTCTGATCTCCAGAACATTTCACCCCATGACTTTTCGGCAACCCAAAGTTCCTCACCCTATCATCCATCGACATCCGCACTAGATCCAACGGCCTCCTCCCACATACCTCCGCCGAAAAACTCCCCGGCGGCGAACTCATTTTCTCTCCGCCCCCGTCGGTTCCCGAACCGGCCGGTTCACTCACCGTAATCACAACCTCGTGCCGAGGTTCCGGTGTCGGAACGGGAACATACGGCCGAACCAGACATCTACAAAGCGGACAATTGGAGTTCGACTTAAACCAAGTGTCTATGCACTCTATATGAAACGGGTGCTTACAGTTGGGCAGCACTCGACCACGTTCTCCGTGCTCGAACTCCGACAGGCACACGGCGCATTCTAACAGCGGGTCGTCAGTTAACGTGGAGTAAACAAAACTAGGTAGCGTCTTGAGAACTGAGAGATCCAAGCCTTTCTGAGGTACGGTGCTGGTGGTTTCCGTCGTGGGCGAGACGATATTTTGAGAGAAGAGGCGTCTCCGGCGACGGTGCCGTCGGGGATGGTTGCGGTAGAAGCAGAGCCGGACGTAGCTGTGGAAGCAAGCCACGACGAAGACGACGACGAAAAGAATGATGACCGAGCAGAGCATGATCTTGCCATTGAGGGCGTAGTTGGCGGGTTTATGATCGTCGACGATATCCATGTCAAAATTTAGGTTTTGGAGAAGGAGGAGAGTTCCAAATGGTGTGGGTTTTAGGGAAATGGGTACGTCATAGGTGCGTGAGGATTTAATTTTGTTTTCTTAATCTGGCAACAGAAAATGGAGAGGAAGGTTCGTCGTCTCTGAGATGAGTCGTTGGGGGTCCCTGGCAATGTTTTTATGAGCATCGGCAATTGGGAATGGCGGGGTTTCTTTTATTATTATTCCACTGTACTCTGCAGGGCGGTTTAAATAGGACCGGTGAATTATAATATTGGGTTTATACATTCAATTTCGTAAACAAAAGGGTATTTACATGTAGATTAGGAAGGACATTTTCCTAGTTGGAAATACATCTCATTCTTTGAAGATTTACCTGAAAATTATCGTTACGTAGTCTTGTTTGTTTTGTAAATTAAAAAATTTTCCTTTTTCTCTTTCTCGTATTTGGTGATTATAATTTTTTAAAAATCATGCTTTTTACGTGATATATGACTTTATATTTCTCATATTTGGAAAGTACGTACAATTAATGCAGAAAAGATCATATATTTTGTATATGTACTTTTATTGAAAAGTAGTCTTTTAATTTGTTCGGTTTCTTCCACTAGACTTCATTTCCATAACCGACCTAGAATAGATAAATGTTGAAAAGAGTTGCATTAGATTTAATTAACTTCCAAGAATAATTTTGGATTACATCACAATTAGTCAAATTTGGTATTGTTTAGTAATCTGTCATGACACAACTGGATTATGACCCAAAGAGGTAAAAAAAAAATTAAAAGAAGAAAGTGCTTCTATGACAGAATTTTTCCAATATTTGCGTTCTGTACTTTACATAGAATGCAAATTTAAACAAATGAATTTGGTCTTGTATGGAGTGGATTTAATTTCTATAGTCGATAATGGAAAGATCCTCTGAATCTAAAGTAATGGCAAGGTTACATCAGCAAAAGACAGAATTCCTGCAACTCATCAAATGGCCAAGGAAAAAAAACTGAATAAAGGTAGCTACTCGGTAGGAGGTGCTTTCTGTAACGGTGTCACCATGTGTCTGAACTTTTCTAAACTTTCTCAGTAGAAGTGTGGAACACACAGAAATATCAGAGATACATGTAGAGTCTACTAGCAGTAGTGGAGAAAATGGCACCAGGAAGCGGACAATATATAATTATATATCCAGCTCGATCAATAATGCATAAATTACTGCTCCATATTAGTATAATATGTTTTCAAATCTCATTTTATACGACCGTAATTGTTTTTAAGTTATTAATCTCATCTTTGAAAGAAACAAAATCAATATGCAACGATAGATGTTAAAAGGCACCAATTTGTGATGCAGTACGTAGTACTAGCAGTGGACCTTGAGGTATGAAATAGAGTTGCCCATGATCAACTTGTGTCCTATATATTCTACTATATATGCTGTCTAATCCAGAATATAACTGTATGGATAATCATATAAGAAGGTGCATTGAGGAGGCAAAGTACAAATATTGGAAAGCATGATGGCGACAAAAGCATATAGCTAGATCCTAGCTTGAGGACATCCCCTCCCCACCCAAAGAAAAAAGCTTCCCTAGTTCCATGGTCAACTTGATTCAGAATTCAGTAATCCAGTATTATCTGCTTTTAAGCTAGCTAGCACTTGGTTTGTAAACCATGCTGTTCACTTCAAACTGTGGGGAGTATCACAGCTGGCATAGTATGACTATTATAATGTTATGAGTAATGATGAGATTAGAGTACGTCCTAGACAGAATGATCATATATGTTGATCGACGTACTTGTTAAATTAATATGCCAAGGATATCAAATCTAGGGGTGGAGAAAACAACTGCAAAACTGATTGATTCCTACTTTTTTTTGATAGAAAACTGCTTGATTGTAACTAGCCTGGATGGTCCGGTTTGTTGAGGTTTGTAAGTGCACCTCAAAATGACAAGTTTGATTAGAACGAACGTGTGCTTAATCTCAATTTTCTCAAACTCATTACACTTGGATGTAACGCAAAATATATGTAATGTAGTCAATCTAAATCGTGTGACATTAAAATGTCTTGTGCCCACTCATCTCAAAATTTGTTGAGCAAATGATAATATTCATTCCTGGACCAAGTTATTATTACTGTTGAGCTGCTAGTGCAAACACTTTTAGTATTCAAAATTTAACACACAAATGTTGGAGCCCTTGGCTATAGAGAGCTTGTGTATAGCTAAAGTAGAACTCTGAGCCCCTTCTACTTGGCATACCGCCTACAAATGGCCAAACCAGATGGGCATTTCCCAAAACAAAGAAATGTAATGACTACTAAAATGGGCTCCAGCAGAGACATTAGATTGAGTTGGGCCTATATAATGCTAAACCAAACTTGAGCCCATCAGACTAAGTGAAGATCAGAACTGAAGTCGGTCCAACATATGGAGACGGTCGCAATTACAGAGAAAGTGGTAACAAAAAAGCATAGTTAGTAAAAAAGATGATGTGTATAATTGGATAAAAAAACGTACACGTATTATTTAGTTTATTTAATTTAATTATATGGTCAAATATTCGGTAAAAAAATATATATATGGCAAATTTATAAGTTTGAATTATACGTGTATAATTCGACAAGTAGTAGAAAAAATAGGTTCAAAATATGGATATATAAAACACTATTTTTGTAAAAAAATACTAATAATCTACTACTTCAACTCTTGCTTTTATTTTATATTATTTATGATATGTGACGAAACATGAAAAAAAGGATATGACACCCAAGAATAATGTAATCAGGCATTTGAATTACAAAACGTCATACTGAAGTTTTTTTTTTCAATTATAAGCATACTGAAGTTTTATACGCGTTTTAACTAACTATTGCTTGAGTTTTTTTTCAACTTCAAAGTATTTACTCCGTATAAAACTGATAAGCGTATAAAACGTGTTTAATAAGGTTGAACTAAAAACGAGTCTACAATTACAATAGACCGTACTGAAATTTTTTTTTTTCAATAATACACATGCTTAAGTTTTATACACGTTTAATACACATTTTAACTATGCAAAAAAGTAACGGATCTCTCCTCTTTCCTGCCATGTCATCGTAACCACTTATTCATACGTGAAAACAATTGGGTCAAGGACCCAATCACCCAACCAATATAGCATGTAAATTAACTAAAATGTTAATAAAGCAATTCAAATTGTTAAGTAATTGGCATAGAAACTTTTATTTAATAGACTCTTAACTAAATCCTCTGTTAGAAATTTGTTGATAATATGTGAATAAAACACGTATTGACATTTTTATTTAAAATAGTTTCATAATTTGTACTATCGAAAGAAACTCGTGAAATTTTCCATACATTTTTGACCAAAAATATTATATGTGTACTCTACATTATATTTATTTTATTTTATTTTACGTACTTTACACATTATTAAATAAAAATTAATATTTTAAAATTAAAAATTAATCAATTAATTAAAAATATTTTACAGAACTTTTCAACAAATTATTTGATGAAATGTTGAATAATACCCCTACATATATATTTTTTCATATTATACATATTTCATATTATTTTAACTATGAATAAATCTAAAAAAATAAAAAATATACTATTCAATTTTAATCCATACTATTAAATAAAAAACACAAAACGCAAATACCTCGACCATAACCCTAATAAACTGGTGAGTGGTCATAACCCTAAACTAGTGAGTGGTGAACTTTTTAAATATTGTCCATTTTCCAAGAAATCACGTGAAAGCATTTAAATTTAGTAATGAGTGAGTGAGTTAGGTTGTGAAACGTATACCATTGATTAGGGTATGGTTAGTGTCACCAAATCCTGCTGCTACCCAGAAAATGTTAGGGGTGGACGCGGTTCGGTGCGGATCGGTGTTAGGCCAAAACCGCAACCGAACCGCTTCATTCGGTTGTGCTATATCTAAAACCGCAACCGCATTTTAAAAAACCACACCGCTTACTTCGGTTACGTCCTTTTGCGGTGCGGTGCGGATCGGTGTCGGTTGTGTTCTGCTTTCTTTTCTCTCTTTTTTTCGCATATTTTTGACCAAAGTCGACAAATTTAGCTGTCCTAAAATGAGCAAATCAACTATCAAAATATCAACAAAATAAAAAAACCATAATCTATTCACTAAATCAAGTAATGAACATTTCAAATAACCTGTTCATGAAATCAACATCTCAACTAGACAAATAACATTAACAATCTGTCAAACCTGCAGATCAACTATCAAATATTAACAATTTGCTCCAACAGTTCAACATTTCAAACCAAAAGGCAATTTTCAAAACTAAATCAAAGTTCCAACATTCAGACAATCTGTTTCAAAACCAAATAGCTAACATGCAACAGTCAATCAAAATTCCAACTTCCAAGCAGCAGTAAATCAAAGTTCCAACAGCACAAACATCAAGTTCACACTTCATAGTACCAAACATAAATTTAAAGTTATTACAAACCACAGTTAAAGAACTTAAAGGCACATCAAGTTCAAAGTACCAAACAGAATTTAAAGTTATTAGTTGTTACAAACCAAAGTTAAAGCAGTTCATACTTGAATGCAACCGGAAGAGGAAAAAAAAAACAGAAAGTTGGGTTACGGAGAACTTGCTCCAGCAGCACAACAATTTATTTCAAAAGCTTCTTCCGTTAGTCCGATTTCCAGCAGCTGCAACCTACTTCATCCCTCGGTAGTGTCAGACACTTGGGTCAATAACAGTAAACAATGAAACAATCAATTAACAAACAATTATCAAACACTCAAACAGTCATTATCAATCAATTATCAAACACTAAAGAAAAAAAAAAGGAAATACCACACTAAAATCAACATATCAACAACAACCAGACTTGAAATCAACAGATCAACAACATTAAGACTTGAAATCGAACTCAAAATCATCACTATCCACACAATAGCTCAATCATGATTTCAGACTTCTCAAACAAACTTAAGAAGCAGTGATAACAAAACCAAATCTATTTGAAGAACTAAAGAAGCAAGCAAGTAAGAATTGAGATAACATAAACAAGCTGAACCCAAAATCGATTCGAAGTCGAACTCAAAATCAAGGTGAACCCATACCGATTCCATCCGGAGATGAGATGAGAAGACGTCCTCGGTCGGAGTTAGTTGGCGTCTTCAGTCGGCGTTCGATTGTTGTGCGTCGAGATAGAAGAGGGTTGTCGCTGTGAGTTGAGAGAGAGGAGATGACAACCTCAGTCGGAGTTAGTCGGCGCCTTTTGTCGCCGTTCGATTGGTGTGAGTCGAGAGAGAATAGTCGTTGTCGCTGTGAGTTTAGAGAGATGAGGGTCTCGACGAAATGACTCAAATGAGGCAGAGTCGACATGAGTCGGCTAGGTTTTTTTCAATGAAAGCAATCAGGTGCAATGAGGAATACGTGTAACCGGATTTGAACCAATCAGAATTCGACAACTATTAAAAATAATATAAATATAAATAATATTAAGGATTAATTTCACTTTACCCCCTCCAACTTGGGGTCGAAAATCATATATGTTAGTCCCTGATCTTTTTTTTTAATCAAGAACACCCCTACACTTCCAATATTCCTCTTCCGTGCCCAATCCTCCAAACTCCATCCAATTTTACAGTCAAATGGTGACGTGGCACTGACAGCCTAACAATTTTTTCACGTCGGGTCCCACCTAAATAGCAAAATTCCCAAAATGACATTTGAAAAAGAAAAAAACTAAAACAAATTATGGGATCTTCCTTTTTCACTATTCTTCTTCTTCTTTATCTGTCCACAGGCAGACCTCGTATGGGATCACTCCGATCCCCATATCCACCTTCACATTTTCCTCATTACCACGCATATATTCACACACATATTTGTAAATGAACTTAAAGAAATTTCCCAAAATCATAATCCGTGTCCTAGGAATGGATACAAGCTTACAAAAGAAGAAATCCCAAGGCTGACTTCCACAACAAACCGTGCAAATATTGTCACTAAATCACCATTGCTCAAAAACCCAGAAACCAAAAGTTGTACCATAAAACTATACACAATTAACAGTAAGCAAAACTCAGCAATTTCAGTACTTGAAAGGCGAGAGAGCTTGCAAGTCAATCGAATTATATAGCAAATGGATATAAAACCTTCTTCTTTGCAGAATCAAATCAATCAAAATAATCTGATAGTGCCCAACAAAAATAATCTGATACTCCACCAGCTTCAAACTCTTTTCTTCTTTCTCTCTAATTTTCTTAGTCTCTGTTTCTCTAGCGCCACAGTTCTTCAGTCTGTTACCCAGAGCTTGGCATCCATCCTCAACAATCCTAATACCTCCGTCTCGTCCTCCTGTGTTGGGTGGTAGTCATCCTCCGCCTCCGTTGCCCCGCCCGAATTCCTGCCCCTATTCTGATCTTGATTATATTCATCCAATGCCATTAGCACTCGTTTCTTCACAAACACACTCCCCTGAACCTAATCTGCATTCCACATTTATCTTAAACTAAACAAACCATTTCCAACACAATGCTCATCTCAAACCCATCAATTGGTTCTTAATACAGTGAAAGAACCAAACCCAGAAACACAGATTAACAAAAACAAATCCCACTTCTTCATCTTTACGAACCTGCCCTTCCTGGAGCCGCTTTTCATTTACACTTCCTTGCAAACTTCGTCGGTAGAAGGCTTCACAAACCCCTCCACCACCACGGAGTGCCACTCCTGAAAAAAAATCCGGCAAGGAGCCCTTGTACTTGACCAAGATATCGGTCATCAGATCGGTGATGATGAACACCATCCTCTGTCGTCAAACCCTTCGCCTCCGCCCAAGCTCGTCGAGACAGCTCAGATCTTTTACCCCGTCGAATCCAACTCCAATCGAAAGGGGGTTATCGAGGAGCCTTGGGCTTTTCGGCCTTCGAGGAAGATTGCAAGGTCAGCAAATGACCGAAATTCTCTCGCCGTTCTCATAAATATGCTGCACATGCCTACCAGGCCGGAATCGCATCCTTCGCCGGATCGAGTTGGTCGGAGGAAGGCAGGGACATTCCAGTGCAAAAGGGAAGAGGATATGGAAGAGCTATGAAGTTAAAGATGAGAGCTTCAAGGAGAAAGATGGAGACTTTGGAATTCTAGAACGCACTCGATTTTTCTTGTAATCTCATAGCCCAAGAGACTTTGAGAGGAGGAGAAGAAGATGGGGGAATCAACAGGTAAGGATGAAGGCGGTGGTGTACGAAGAAAAGAGAAGCACAAGGTGTCGATATGTTGGGAAGTGTCCATTTTACCCTTCTAGTGGGCCATAATGTCGGTGCCGTGTCACCATTTGACGGCAAAATTAGATTGAGTTTGGAGGATTAGGCACGGAAGAGGAATATTAGAAGTGTAGGGGTGTTTTTGATTAAAAAAAAATTAGAGACTAACATGATTTTCGACCCCAAGTTGAAGGGGGTAAAGTGAAATTAATATTATGATTAATTATTCAGACCAGTTCGGTTTTTTTCGGCCGGTTCACAAGCTGAACCCGGTCTAGGACCGTATATATCCGGTCTGGTTCGATCAATTTTTTTTTTTCCTGTTTCATCCAGTTCGGTCCCCGAGTTGGTTTTCCGGGCCAATTTGGCCGGTTTTTGGCCTCTGATTCGGTTTCTGCCCACCCCTAGAAAATGTTCTTCATCGGCAAGAATTTAATGCTTTCATTCGTTCAGTCTCGATCAACTAAGGCCAACCAAACCAAGGCACTGTTTAACTTGGTTTCAGGCTTTTCAGCGTACTTGTTGGTGGGTGGGTGCCTCTTAATTTCGATCTTCATGCAAAGAGTTTAATGAACATGGCCTTTTTTGTGTGTGTTGAGGATGGACACTTGGCGGTGCCATGCTGCTTCCTGGAGATGGAAATGAAAATTTCGATAGCCATGTTTTGTATATTGCAATTGGAATTAGATGAATGAGACGGCTTTATGCCAAAAAATTGGAATGACTTCCTAGAACTTTTCTATGTGGACAGTCATAAAAAGAAATTTGAAGAGATGATGTCGATGCTGAATAAAATTAATAATAATAAAAAAAGATAATATCTATGCTTGAATAAATGTTAACTTTTTTTTTTTTCCAACTTAATTTATTATCCTTTTGATTCGTTGATCTAGTAACAGGATCAAAATTGTTTCTACTTTAGATTATCTTTACATCTTATCTTAGTACAAAAACCAACCAAACCAGATTGGAAGAATTTGTATAGAATATATAGACGATTTCGTAATGGTTCCACATTTATGATGAATTTTAATTTATTTAATTTGATACATATAAGAATTTTTTATTATTTTGTATAGAAATGACAATTTTTTTTTTCACCGCACTCCACCTCATTTCATGATATCGATATGATTTTAATAACTAACATGTCACAACTAATCGGTGAGCATTTATATATTTTTATTTCGATTGATTTTGTGCAAATCTATAGATATGTTGAAGGATATCGACATAATGTGTGCCTCTACAAACTAGGGTTTAGAGTTGTAATAGGAATGTGTTTTAGGTATTCAATTGTAATCGGATTCTATTACATTTTGGGTACCTTGTAACTCCCTATTTAAAGGGCTCCTATTATCAATGATAACACACAATTCTATTCTCCTACAACATGTTATCAGCACGAGTTCTAACCCTAGCCCAAAAAAAGAAAAAAAAAACCTAAAAAAAAACACTCTCTCACAAATTCAGCCGCAGCCTCTAGCCAGCCCGCGCTGCACACCAGCCGCGCACATCACCAGCCTCCATCTCGATCTGTATCCCAGCCCACTGCCCCCGCGCAACTCCTCGCCTGCTAAACCATCCCCGCGCCTTGCAGATCCAAGCAGCCTCCTGCCGCAAGCCTGCAGCCCACTGCCATACCTCCTGCCGCAACTTTCTGCTGCTCCCTGCGTCCTGCCACCAGCAGCCCAAGCACTTGCAGCTACCCCGCCAAGCACTTGCAGCCCGTGCCCCTGCAGTCTGCCCCAGCAGCATCAACCCTTGCTGTCAAAAGAAAAAAAAAACCCAGAAGAAGAAAGAAAAGACGTGGAAGAAGAAGGAAGAGAAGAAGAAAAGGAGAAGTGGGCCCCAGAAGAAGAAAGAGAAGAAGAAAGAGAAAAAAAGGAAAAGTGGGCCCAGAAAGAAAAAAAAAAAAAAAAAAAAGAAGAAGACCCGGCCGGCAGAAAAAAAAAAGAAAAAAAAGGAAAGAAAAGAAAGAAAAAAAGGAAGAGGAAAGCCCAAAGAACAACAGTCCAGAAAAAAAACACGCCTGCTCAACACGCGCGTGTCTCAACCAAAGAACAATCACGTAAGTTTTTATAATTAAGTTGCTGCTTTCTTGTATTTAAATTCCTTTTATTTTCTGCAAATATTGGAATATATGTTGCCAAATGATTTTGATATTTAACAAAGCGGAATTGTGGGGATTCACGCTTAACGAACTAAGAGTGTTCGTATGAACTAAGAGTGTTCATAATTAAACGAACTAAGAGTGTTCGTGTGAACTAAGAGCGTTCACAATGCTTGGACTAAGAGCGTCCGTAAGCATCAAATTGTGACCATATTAAAACATCATTGTTGGTCTAATCCAAAAGAGATTCTTGGAAATTGATTTCTTGGTAGCATAGCTCGGAAATCTTATTGTTTTAGTTTTCGTGGAAGTTTAACTCCGAAACTAATATATCTTCTCTTCTTATTTTCAGGATGTCGAATGAACCTAGACTCGACTTTCCCATGCTTGACTCAACAGGCTCGGATTACCACAGTTGGGTAACCGATGTTGAGAACCATCTCACTTCAAAGGGAATATTACCCATAATCCAGGCACCTAACCCGGATATTGAGTTCAACCGAACATCTACAAAGCATGCTCAAGCAGTTATCTTGATGCGACGCCATATGGACAAGGCACTCAGATTGGAGTATATGTCGATCAAGGATGCAAGAGAGCTATGGGTAGCGCTAGAAGAGCGCTTTGGCAATGTCCAAGATTCCCTCCTCCCTGACTTGAAGGTTCAATGGAACAATCTGCGCTTTGCTGACTTCAAGTCTGTTGCTGAATATAATTCAGAAGCTCTTCGCTACAGTCCATGTTGAGGTTTTGTGGACAACCTGTCACAGAGCAAGAGCTAATTGAGAAAACTCTCTCCACCTTCCCCGTTTCAGCCATTGTGGTATCAAAGCAATACCGTACTGAAGTCAATGCTGGACGGATCACGAGGTTCATCAGCTTATCAATATTATATCTGTAGCTGAGAAACATGATAACATACTCGTGAGGAATTATAATTCAAGGCCCATTGGAACTAAGAGCGTTCATGAGGCGAATTATAATGCACCCAAAGGAGGGCGCAAGGAGCGGTACCCTAAGAATGGGGGACATGAGGGACGTATGGGCCCATATAACCGCCCTAACCAGGAAGGAAACCGCAAGTTTGGTGTGGATACACGTGGTGGTAATGCCACACGTGGGAGAGGGGGTCGTGGTATCCCTAGCCGTAATGGTGGCTCAATGGGTCGTGGTGGTGGCACCAACCCTCCTAGGGAACGCCCGCAACGTGCACAACGTGCACCTCAATTAAAGGGAGGCAACCGCAATGATGAGTGTCATCGATGTGGATCAATTGAGCATTGGTTCAAGCAATGCAAGGCAAGTGAGGAACTAGCTGCAAGATACAGGGCATATAGGGACCTGAGAGAGCAAGAAGTGTACCTTGCAGAAGAAGAAGAAGATGGTGGAGATGTCAATCTCACCATAGAGGACTTCAAAGCTGAAGATGAAGTGCACATGGATGCAACAGACTTTGATTAGATTAGTCCTTTTTATTTTTCCAAGAACTTTTGTAATGGCAATTTTCCTTAGTCAATAAATGACAATTGTATTAACTCTTTCTTATGTGGCAGACCCAATAAAATGTGATGTCTAGGAAAGTCATTGAGATTATTGGTACTTAAGAGAGCCTCGCTCCACCAACATCTCTCTCTACTTTCCTGGTCATATTTGATTGGAGTTACCAAACGGATAGAGTGACTACAATGTGTCTTACTTTGATTTTATTTTGGATTAGACTTTGGAAACTTTGATGTAATCATTGGCTATTAATAAAGTGTCAATTCTTTTACTTAATGTCTTGGACATACCTTAATTCGAACTTTATTATATAAGAGCCAATGGTTTTCATGTGGAAACACATTATGAGAATGGACAGAGTTCCTTTGCATCACCTCTAATGACTACGGACATAAACGAGTATTAGAGAAACTTATGTGTCGCTCTAGTGGGTTGTATGCAACCACTATTTGAGTTATTGAATCCAACTATGTCATGAGAGACGACTTATGGGATTTTGACACATATAGGCTTTGACATGATGATCCGTGTATTAAAGACTTTACACGGACATCCATTTTCAGAACGAAGAAAAGTAAGAACCAAGAATTGGTTCGAGGAGCTGCACATGCGCCTCATGGCGCCATGATTGTGCAAAGACAGGCCATACATGGCCGTGCCGCCTACCCCCTGCGGCAAATACATGGCATTGACGCCATAAACTCCTCTCTCTACTTCTCAAGTCTATTGTGACACTATGGCTTCACCAAAACCTTTATTGGTTGATTATAAAGCCCATGTTTCGTTCTGTAAAGCCTGTTATTTAGGATTGAGACCATCCTATGCAAAGGAGATTGAGGAAATAATTCCATTCTCACAAAGAATCTAAGGGAATTCTATGGATTTGATCAACCAACTTGCGGACCATATAGATGTTTTATGGTGTTGGTTGATACGCAAACACACTGGTCACGTGTTGTGCCATTATCCACTCGTAATGCTGCTTATACTACACTCCTAGCACATAACATATGGCTACGGGCTCACTACCCAGATCATCTCATTCAGTCAATTTGACGATAATGCTAGAGAGTTTACATCGACAGTTTTCGATGACTATTGCATATCATTGGGTATTGATATCAAGTATCATATTCCCATGTACACACCCAATTGGTCTCGCGGAAAAGCCACCATTAAACGACTACAATGGTAGCCCGGACATTGGTAATGCGCACCAATATTTCCGCTTGGGTTATGCAATATCGCATGCAGCTATGCTAATTCGTCTACGACTCATAGCAGCCACTCAACTTTTATTTGCGTTACAGCTAGTGACTGGGTTCGAGTTTAATATCTCGTATTTATGCATATTTGAGTGTGCGGTTCATGTGCCAATTGCGTCGCCACAGCGCATCAACATGAGTCATTGCAACGAATGCATATATATATTTGTTGGACATGAGTCTCCAACTATAAGTCCGCTATGTAGAACCCTTGACAGGCGATCTCTATTTCGCTGGATTTGCGAATTGTCACTTTGATGAGACAGTCTTCCCGTCGTTAGGGGGAGATTAGAACGTCAATGTTCAACAGGAACGACAGGAATTGTCGTGGTCTGTCCCCACTATGTCTCATCTTGATCCCCTAAAAGTGACGAGATCACATATACCTGCTGCAAACATGCCTGCAAGGATTGATGTCCCCACAAGAGGACATGGTGCCACCCAGAGAAGATGGGTACTGCACCACTACCATGGATGGTAGTATGGTGACGCCACAAAGGTGGCATAATGGCGTCATAGGCCATGGGTTCCGCTAGAGAGAGTAGGAGACCCATAGGTTCGATGGATTCTCGCCCTAAGAAGAGAGCGAGTTTGGCACAACTTGATCCATTGATCATTGATACTCAAATCCGTCTCATGAGAATATTTTGGATTGTGGTTATGTCCAAGAGACATCGTTGGGGGACGCCTCAATGTTAGAACCAATTCCTAAGAATATAGAGATCTCTACGAACTACACTAGTGTACATGAGGACGTGGAATTATTGAGACCAATGACATCGAACCTTACTCCGTTGAAGAATGCCAACGTAGAGAAAATTGGCCTAAATGGAAAGATGCGATCCAGGTTGAATTGGATTCACTAACGAAGAGGAAGGATTTCGGCCTGAGATGCCAACACCTCCTAACATAAAACCTATTGACATTAATAGGTCTTCGTTAGATAGCGTGATGAGAAAAAGAGATGGTAATCTCACCTTATGGCGCAAGGTTTCTCACAACGCCCTGGAATCGACTACGAGAAGACATATTCTCTCGTAATGGATGTCATTGCACTCCACTACCTTATCAGTTTGGTAGTTTCCAAATAACTGAACATGCAGCTTACGAATGTGGTCACTACGTATCTTATGGGGATCTATCTAGATACGGAATACAATGAAGGTTCTTGTGGACTTCATTTACCCAAGTCAAGTGGCTCTAGACCACGGAGCGCATTTGCAACGAGGTTGAAATGCTCACTAAAATGACTACTTGATTGGGAAGGGATATGATGAACTATGCCCACGCGTTTCCATGACAAGTTCCGGATTTGCAATTGTCGCGGTTTATGTTGATAAACATAATTGGAACCCTTGAGAGTTAAGGGAAACCGCTGAACACCTGAAATCCGAGTTTGAGAGGAATGACCTTGGGAGAACACGGTTTTGTCTAAATTCAGAACTTGTATACCGTGTCAAGAGACATTTTTGATAAAGTCAAAGATGCACCATGGTCGTCCGTAGTCTTGGCCCTAAAAGGGATCCGTTTCGTCCCAGGGATGATGACGAAGACGTGTTAATAGCAGAAGTGCTTACTTATGTACAATAGGCGCATTATTGTACTTAGCACAATACAAGACCGGACACCTCAATTATTATGAACTTGTTGGCTAGATATAGCCCCGCCAACGCAACACCATTAGATTGGTATAAAGACAATCTTTCGATATTTGAGAGGTACGATTGATATGGGCTTGTTCTATCCTACAGAGAAAAGAGATGACGGAAGTGTGGGATCGGACCCCACAAGGCAAAATGCCACCTTCCGTGCTCCTCCTCCCCTCCATCAAAATGACAACAAGCATTTCTAAATATTGAAGTGAACCAAATCCGATCAGAGGATAATGTAGCGGACTTATTTACTAAGTCGTTACCAAAATCCACCTTCGAGAAACATGTGAAGAGTATCGGATTGAGAAAGTTATCCGAACTCCCATGATTGTAGCAATCAGGGGGAGATATTGACATCAGGGGGAGGCATGATGTCTACATGTTCGATCTCGAAGAGTGAAGGACGTGTTGTGCTCTTTTTGTCCTTCGACCAGGGTTATTTTTGTCCCACAGGGTTTTTGTTACCTGGCAAGGTTTTTAACGAGGCAACAATCAAAGCGTCATCACCCAGTTTGAGCGGCACAAGGGGGAGTGTTGAAGGATATCGACATAATGTGTGCCTCTACAAACTAGGGTTTAGAGTTGTAATAGGAATGTGTTTTAGGTATTCAATTGTAATCGGATTCTATTACCTTTTGGGTACCTTGTAACTCCCTATTTAAAGGGCTCCTATTATCAATGATAACACACAATTCTATTCTCCTACAAAAAGATACAAGTAGTTACACAATCTTTCACAATAAAATAATAAATGTAAAAATAGCAAGAACAATCGAAGAGATTACGGTTTAGACATGCTTGTTCTGTAGTCACACACACTTTTTAAGAATATTCACAGCATTTTGAGGAGGAATGACGTATTAATTTCTCGTACAAACCAACGATTATTTTCAAGATGACCCCACGATGGTATCTGTTACCCGGAGTTTTCTAGGGGAGAAAACAAAGACCAGCTCAGAAAGCAAAGCCAAATCCTCCCACTCATTGTATATATACATAGCATTATAGCAACACAAAGGTGTCAGGTCCAAACTACACTGACAGAAAACCTCAAGTGAGTTCGTCAACCATGGAGAAAATCGAGCACACAACAGTGCCCACAAACGGCATCAACATGCACGTAGCCTCAATCGGGTCGGGCCCACCCATTCTCTTCCTCCACGGCTTCCCGGAGCTCTGGTACTCGTGGCGCCACCAGCTCCTCTCCCTCTCCTCGTTGGGATACCGCTGCATAGCCCCGGACCTCCGCGGCTTCGGTGACACCGACGCGCCGCCGAACTCGTCGTCGTACACGGGCATGCACATAGTCGGAGACCTGATCGGGCTGCTTGACCATCTGGGTATCGAGCAGGTGTTCCTGGTGGCGCATGACTGGGGTGCTGTGGTTGCCTGGTGGTTCTGTTTGTTCAGGCCTGACAGGGTTAAGTGCTTGGTCAACATGAGCGTCGCTTTCAATCCCAGAAATCCCAAGATGAAGCCTGTTGATGGGTTCAGGGCTTTGTTTGGGGATGATTACTACGTTTGCAGGTTTCAGGTAAATTGGGAAGTTTTTGTTTGGATTCTAAATTTGAGATTAATTGGGTCTGATTTTCTAATCTACTTTCAGTACAGATTGGTCCTTGGTTTGTGTGTCTGTTCACTTTATTCACCTGTTGTTCTATTTTTTGAGAAATGTTGTTCGATTTTTAGAAAATTCTGATATTGAGCTTCTTCTTTGTTTGTTTCTCTGATTAGGGTCTGAGCTCTGAAAGATTGTAATGCTCTGCAGTTGATTGATTAATGTGTTAGCTGAATATGGATCCCCAAATTGTTTGATAGGCATGACTCTATAATGAAATCTGACTTGATGCATGCTATAGCAGTATCAAGCTGTTTATGTATAGTTTCTGAAATAGTAATGTAGTTGCCTAGCGATTTGGATGATTGAAGTCCTTGTATTCATTTGAGTAGGTACAGTCTCATTAATGTTATATTTAATCTGCACAACAACCTCCTCTAGTACAGTACAGGTTTTAGTTTTCTGTAGTTCCAAGCCCAACTTGAGTAATTTGACCATCAGTTTGCCACTTTCTGCTCAATTTGTTGTGTATGTATGGGAGTTTTGGGTAACAAACTTTTGAGTTTCGACGTGTTCATATCGAGTAGCTTAACAAGGAGGCAATGACTTAAAACAAGCATTTTTGTTCTTTAAACCTGATTCTTTGGTACACTATTGACAAAGCTAGTTAACTTCTTCATGTTATCGACTATTTTTTATGCTGGAAGTCCTTTGGCCAGTGATAAATACAGTTATACCAAATCTTACTTGACTGAATCACTGGAAATGTTTACAATACAATTGTATGAGCATAGTGTTCATTCATCTAGATGTTAAGTTTAAAAAACCATTGTCATTGAGCATTACCTGCATGACAAATAAGATTATTGAACGTTGTGCTACAGGAACCTGGAGAGGCCGAAGCATATTTTGGTAGTATTGATACTCCCTCAGTAATGAAAAAGTTTCTTACCGGTCGCAGTCCAGCACCTCCTAAAATATCTAAAGATGTTGGATTTGCAAGTTGGAAAGCTGAAGAAACCTTGCCCCCTTGGCTCTCAGAAGAAGACATTAACTATTTTGCCAGCAAATTCAGCAAGACAGGATTTACGGGTGGATTGAACTATTATCGAGCTTTGGACTTGTATGTTGCTAAAAATTTTGCTTTCGTTTTGATTTTTCAAACTCACACAAAACTTAAAATGCTTGAAGCAGAACCCTTAAACACCAATGAACTTCTATGTTTTTGGTTGCAGAACCTGGGAGCTTATGGCACTGTGGACTGGGGTACAAATCAAAGTACCAGTTAAGTTCATTGTGGGTGATCTGGACATCACCTATCATATCCCAGGTATCAAAGAATATATTCATAATGGTGGCTTCAAGAGCCAGGTACCATTTTTGCAAGAAGTTGTTATAGTTGAAGAAGCAGGTCACTTTATTAACCAAGAGAAGGCAGACGAATGCAGTGCTCATATATACGACTTCATCAAGAAGTTCTGATTTTCATACACGGACTAGATTCCGATATTTCTAGCAGCAACTTGTTTGAGAGTTCGCAGTTTGTTTTGTTGTGTAATAATAAACCTCAGCTTGTTCCATCGTTTCATTGTTCTGACATGTTGTGTAATAATAAACGTTCCATCTTTTCCTTGTTTTGAAATTTGCTCGACAGTCCTCTTAGTAGACCTGTAAATGGGTCGGATTTTGATCCAGACCCGATCTAGATCCGTGGCTATTGGACGGGTTTGGATCGAACATTTTGATCCGTTGATCCGTTAATGACCCGAATCCGTTAACCCGTTTATTTAACGGATCAAATACGGGTTTAGAGCAAGTCCACCGGAGGTCATAGTCATAGTCATAGTCAAGAAAAATCTGATGTGGTGACCTTGCTCTCAATTTCCCTACTTGCACCGTTGGTTTTTTGACCGGGCAAAACCCACCACTTCTTGACTACAGCCAAGAAAATAGTCATACCCATGACATTTTCCTTGCCCAGCCAAGGCTTGTGCCAGCTCGACCCACACCCAAACGTGGGTGACAGGAGGAGGAGAGAGAAGAGGTCAGGCGACCTCGGGGGCAGCAGCAACAGCAAGCATACCCGCCTGGGGTTGCTTCGATCTCCACCTGGGGGCAGCGTCTGGGCGGGCTGAGGCGACGAAGCGGCCGGACGAGGTGAGGCGACCTCGGGGGGGGGGGGGCCGGGTCCTTGGCCGGAGGACGCCGGAGGACGGAGAAAAATCCTGGTCTGGTCGGACCTTCGTCTAGTGCAGCTGCGAGAGAGAGAACTGGAGGGGGGGAAATGAAAAACTGAAAATTTAAGATCCTTTTAAACAAAATAGAATTTTTTTTTTTTTTTTGCTATTTATAGAAAATTTTCAGATTTCAAAAATTCATAATAAATTCATACGAACTCCGAATATTGCGTTCCACGTATGCACGAGATCGTATCGACGATCTCTATAACTTTCATGAAGGAAGTTTTCCCAAATTATGTATGTATAAAAAGTCGATTTTCGAGACCCCCTAAAATTATATAATAATGAACAGTGTTGACCGGGCAAGAAAAACAATGGGTGTAAACCTTTGTCCAGTGGCAGTGAATAGTAACTTGACTGGTCGAATTCTTGACTTCTCGACTTTGCCTTTTCTTGACTACGGGTGCACTTGCTCTTAGGTCGATCCGATCCGTTAATGATCCAACCCGTTTTCGTAATAATAAAATATTCTTTTTATTAATATATTATTTTAAAAAATATAAAAAATATAAAATATTACAAATTTTTAATACAATGTTTTTGTAGGAATCTAAGCATAAACGGCATTATCAAAAAAAGATGTCTAAAAATGGACATCTCTCAAGATTCAAGATACATTATCAACAAAACATGTCAAGAATGCCAAGATTCCAAGAAGTTTTATCATTTATCAATAAAGGTTTGCTTGTTTAGTTGACCAAAAGGATAAGAACGGTGTAGAACAATAGAAATTCAAAAATATTTGAAGTTATAAACGGTTCGGATTAGCAGATCGGGTATCTGTTAATCCAACAGATATGGGTTTGGATCAAGCTATCAATGATCCGCCGGGTTAACGGAGCGGGTTTGGATCGAGTTTTTTCTTTTAGTAAACGGATCTGGATTTAGGTCGATCCGATCCATTTACAGATCTACCTCTTAGTAGTCTTAGCTAGTTAAGTTGCAATAACTTGTTTTGTTGTGAATGTAATAAAACCTCAACTGCTTTTGTCCCAACTTTTCATTTTAATTGAATTCTGGCATAAATCACAGCACTGCTATTTCGTCACTGCAAGCAACATAACTGACAGACAGAAACAAGCTACATAACTTGGGAGAACTTTTTTTTTCAACCCTAGAAACGGGGTGACAGGTTCCCAGCCACTAGAAATGTGAAAAGGGGTTTTCAAATTCACGAGTGCAGACAACCAGATTCAGCTTATTCAGTGATCATATTACTTCCAATGATCAAATCCAATAAATTCCACCAAAAAAGTAGCAATCAATAATGTAAATTACCTTCAAGACCAAATTAAGCAAAATTCTCAACATTTACCCAAACATCTAAAATCCTTGATTTCCAAACTAAAAAGTCATAACAGATAATTGGAACATAGATGCGTCCTATAGATAATAAAATAGTTCCGGCCAAAACAAGTGACAAATAAAAACAGATAGTTGGAAGGATCCTCAAACACGGAAACCACGGCTGTTCCTTTTTCCTCTGGCCTTCTCGAATTTCCTGCCCTTTGATCGCACATATGGCTTGGTGTGGCTGTGTGGGACACCAGGTGCTGGACCAAAATGCTTCACAGCTTCACGGGCATTCTTTGGTCCTCTCAGAAGCATCTGCAGACAACAGTGTTTGTACTTGGTGTCAACTTTGTAAGAGAATCAACAGATTTTTCAAATTAAGAACAGAGCACAAACAAATTAACAAGCCAATTTCTAAAACCACAACAACCAAGACACCATAGTAGACAAGCTGAACAGAGTAGCAACCTAATTTGAAATAAGGTTCTGCAATTTGTACCAAAAAAATAAGGTTCTGCAATACCAACATCAACGACACAATTATCACCCTCCACCTAACACACACCACAAGCACCTTCAATTCCATCATACAGAAGCCAATCTCATGCACGACTGCATCACTTAACTTTTAAGTTACGGTTATGTCCAATAGATTTTTCAACATGAGGCAACAGAGCACAAACAAATCAACAAGTCACTTTCTAAAACCATAACAACCAGGACATCACAGTAGACAAGCTGAACTGAGCAGCAACCTAATTTGAAAATAGGTTCTGCAACACCAACATCTGCCACACAATTATCCCACTCCACCAAACACACACCACAACCACCTTCAATTCCATCATACAAAAACCAATCTCATTCATGACTGCATTACTACTCAACAATAACTTTCGATTATGTTCGTTATATTTTTCAATAGAAGGCAACAGCGCACAAACAAATCAGCAATTGTATTAGCACCAAACACAAACCAAACCAGTAAACAATTCAATCAGGCAACTACATACAAACGAGACCAAAATCGATATTAAACATGGGCTTGTAAATAGAGTATAATTACCGTGTTCTGGCCAAGAGGAGCTCTAAGAGCCAATTGGTCAAAAGTCAAGCACTCTCCACCAGCCTTCTCAATGCGAGCCCTAGCCCTCTCGGTGAACCTGAGAGCAGTGACCTTAAGAGCAGGGACTTCGGCGACGCGAACATCGTCGGTGACAGTTCCGACGAGCACAGCAATCTTATCCTCATGGCCCTGCATATACCGAATCAATCGGGAAAGCGAGAGAGGGGCCTTGTTGACCTTGCTCATGCAAAGCCTGTGACGAATCACCTTGCTGAAATGACTCTTGGTCCTTCGGTGGATGAAATCATAGAGCTGAAAACACACAGATCCAGAAACTTAAACACCAGAAACGAATCGCAATCAAAACGCGCAAACGACGTCGTTGTAGAGAATAAACAGAAGGCGAAGCATACCTTGACTGTGAGCTTGAGGTAGATATCCTCAGACCTAGGCGATGTGCGCTTGGTGTTCTTGCTCTTGCCGCCGGCGACCAAATCGATACCCTGCGATGAGTAAACAAGAGGTGAGAAGATAGTTAGAGAAAGCGAAAGCGAGAGGGGATGGGAAAATGGAGAAGGAGGTGTTAGGGTTTGGAGGGAGACGATACCATAGCGACTGCGGCTTGAAGCTCCTTTCTTCACTAGCGGCAGAGAAGTGTTTCTAGGGTTTAGTAGGAGGACGCGGAACTGAGGCTTTATAAACAAGAGAGGGGCTGGCGGAATGTTGGGCTTTGTGGAAGCAAATTAACTTGGGACTTTTGGGCTTCAGTGGTTTTGGGTGTTTTTTCTTTTTCTTTTGGTCTCATAATGAGTTGAATGAAAATCATAAAAGAGAGCTAGGCCCAATCCAAAGTCGTGATTTTTTTTTTTTTTATGAAAATATTTTTTATTTTTTGTCTTAAGTGAATAAAATAGATTGGTAGGTTTATCTCAAATTATAGACTATAGAGTTATGTCCCGTTGTGAATTAATTTGTATTTGAGTTGTACACAACAAAAAATGGTGAATAATGAGCACTTAATAATTTTCACCATTGGATTTAAATTTAAAGTTAGTTGAGCACAACTAAGTATGAAATTAACTGAACACTTAAATGGGACAACACAATTATAAGCATGTTTCTTAGACGGTTTATTCTTCCTTCTAAATAGAGATGTTTTGCTAGTTAGCAGGCTTACTTTTGTAAGATCAAATTATCAATGCTATAATTTGTATGGGAGTATGTAAGTGTGTGTTTTAAAATAGTTCTTTTATTAATATTTTTTTACGTGTTTTTCTCTAATAATTAAAATGTTATTTATCATCTTTAACTCTTTTTTTTTTTTTTGAAAGGTGAAAAAAATAAGTATAGTCACCTCTTTGTAAGTTGTAACCAAAAAAAAAAGGGTGAAAAAAAATAAATATTATGGCTAACAACACCTCTTCTTTTTTTTTTAAAGGGTTTGGAGGCAGCTGGGAGGCTCAGACCCACGCACAGTTCCGTTTATTGAAAGAAAAAGGAAAACAAAGATAGGGAATGGGGGACTAGACCAAAACCATTCCCTGGAAAAGGACCAGTAACAGAACAAAGAATACAAGCTGGGAACTCATGAATCACACCCATAAGTAGACTAGTTTAAGCAAATCTATCTGATGGGCGACCAGAGAAATCACCACCTAGAGCCAAATGCAGGAATCGAGGCACCACATCCCACCAGACAAAATCTCCATGCGAAACACCAAAATTAGCAAGCTTATCAGCCACTGAATTCCCCTCCCTATATATGTGTGAAAAATGAATATTCAACTGTCTAGACATATGCAAACAGTTTCTCCATTGTGTGCGCAGATGCCAAGGGACCTTAAGAGGATCATTAATAAAACTGAGCAAAATCAAAGAGTCCACCTCCACCCACAAATTCAACCACCCCTGTAAACAAGCAAGGCGAATTGCCTCAATTACTGCAATCAACTCCGCATCAAGTGCACAAGGGACGACTACCTTTTTAGTAAAAGCACCTAAAAAGGAGGCCTCACTACCTCTAAAAACATCACCACACCCTGCCTTAAGCGGATCATGGTATGATCTGTCTGTATTTACTTTAACCCAAAGAGGAGGAGGAGGGAACCACATTACCTGGCTAATTCTTGGAGCAATAGGCCGCAGTTTAGACAATCCCAAAACCCTAAAAATTGGAACAGATTGTGAGACCGAAGATGAACTAAAGATCAATCTAGCAGATTCGCTAATTGAAAGGGTCAAAAACCCCTCCATCATGCTTAAGACTATTTCTCTCAGTCCAAACGCACCAAAAAATGTTACAAACTGATAAGAACTATAGCAGCTTAGTGGAGAAAGAGAAGCTAGAAGTTAAATTCTCATGAAAAAAAATCACTGGTCGCATAGGCTGGATTAAAATGAAGCCTGAATAGTGGGAAGATCCAAACCCATATGCCAGCAGCTGCCGAACAGCTCACAAAAAGGTTGTGCATCGATTCTGTCGCCACCAAGAACAAAGGGCCCTGCCACGTCGCTGCATTTGCTCATCAATTGGAATCTTTCCCATCATAATTTTCCCGGCTACCAAACTCTTACATGGCTGAATAACAGGGTGTCAATTTTTTTTTGCCCAAGTTGGTCTAGGCTGTTGGACAAAAAGAGAAAATCATAAGCTGCCTGGGTGGTGAGAATTTTTGAACTTTCCGTAGCCCAGACTGGTCTATCACTGCACTCTTCATACAGGATTGGCAAACCCAAAATGTCGTTAGCTACATCAGGGAAAGACCTCTGAAAACTCCATGGAATTTTTCACTCTCTATTTTCAATAAAAGCACTCACTTTGTCATTAAGAAAAGGGTGAAACAATGGATCACAATTGGAAGACTCTAAAAGCACATCACCCAGCCAATTATCCTTCCAAAACCGCACCACTTTACCATCCCCAATTACCAATTGCAGGTTTGCAATTAGTGGGGGCCAAAGTTTCTTGAGACCGAGCCAAATTGACGATTTTTTGTAGGAAGTGATGCTTTGAAGGCCTTCTGTAAGGAACCGCTCATGCAATAGCAAAGTAGAAGGCGACCCTCTCTCAACTACCTCCCAACACCGCTTCAGAAGCAAGGATTTGTTAAGTGCAAATAAGATTTTCAATCCCAATTTCCTTTGGCATACAACAAGTTTTCCAGGCCACAAAAGCATAACCATCTTTCAAAGGGTCCCCGTTCCAGAAAAAATTACAAGTCCAACGCTGCACCTTCAATAAAAGCTCACGTAGCCACTCATAAATTTGGAAACTGTAAATGAGGTGACTATGAATAACCGAAGAAATCAGCTGCAGCCTACCTGCCTATGAGAGCTGCTTACCTTTCCAAGAGCTCAACTTACATCTGATTTTGTCCGCAATGGGGAGGAAAAATTTGGATCTAGCTTTTTTCTTAAATATAATATAATCTCTACTACTATAAAGCCAGGCCTTCTTCTAAAGTGTGTTTGGATGAGAGAAAAAATGATTGAATTTAATTGAAAGTGAGAATTTCATAATTCGTAAAAGCCAATTCCCTCGTTTGGCATTATCAGATTGGAAATTTTAAATTTCTCTGTGGAAAAAAACAAAGGAATTCGTTATTTAAATTCTTCACTTCAATTTCCACCAAAATATGTGTCATTTACGAATTCCTTTGCTGTATTCAATTTTTATTTCCAAAACAAGACTTTTTTCTATTTTATCTTTTTATTTGTTTTAAACTTTATTAATTTATTACACATTTCAAATCCTAAATAGATGCAACCAAACAATAGAATTTACAATTAATGGAATTTTAGATTGATGGAATCTTTAATTCCATCATTTATAAATTCCTACGGATTTTAGTGTCAAAGGCTTCACCAAAAAATTGATCTTCCGATATTGCCCATTTAGAGATAAAGTTTGACTAAATTAAAAGACATCAAGAAGGGTTAATACGGTAAAATATCAAATAAAATGAAAATAGATATAAATCTGGAAAATGCGACTGAAAAAAATAATAATAAATAAATTGCGCAGCGCAGTTGCATTCGATCCACGGAAGAAAGAATAACCGCCATGGCGCATGCATGATCTCAAGAGAAACGGAGACTGAGGACGATGTGGGAGTTGATCGTAGTGTGGCTTCATTGGCTTGTAGAAAGTAGTCAAATCTCTTCATTGGCTTCTCTCTGTAAGATGTCTTTGAAAGTTTGAATTACTTTTCTTGCAATGTATTGAATTAGTTAGAAAGGGGATCAATTAAGGCTTCAACTACTCGATCATCAATTTTTATTTCATGTTGTTTTTTTCTGAATTTTGCAGGTATCTTGAAGAGATTATTAATTTCTTTTGTTCTAGGCAAATTTTCCTCTCCATTTTTTTCTCCTTTTCCATCAAATTGTGTTTACCAATTGCACAATTAAATTTTCCTTTTCATGTCATTGCGATTATGATTTCCATTGGTTTGATTCATTTTTTCTTTTGAAGCTATAATTTCTGTTCAAGGAAAAATTTAGTTTTGACACTCATCTGATCATTGCTTGGAACATTTCCACATTGCTTTTTACTATAAATGAAATCTGTATTATCGATTTTGCAATTTTTTTTCTTCTTCTAAGAATGAGTTTGGGTTGGTTTTACTTTGAGAATGACAATTAGTACTGCAATAGTGGTGTAAGGTACTTTGAATAATATCAAGTTATAAACAAATATAAAATGGAACATAAGCAGAGCAAATGAACTGTAAAGACATTTTGGTTTAGTATGAACTGATTTGCTATGAATGGGAGAAAATGATGGATTAATTTCATGACCGAAACAGAAAGAGGAAGACTTGAGAAATACAAGGTAATGCATGCTTATGCAGATTGCAAATTAAAGTTTCAATCCTTGAATTGAAGGTTTAATATTTTTTATTTTCAGGTATGGAAGATTTGGAATTTATGTAATGGGTTCAAACTAGGTGAGTTTTCTCTGACCTCTATCTTTGGTTTAATTTGGTTTCTTAGATAAGTTGCTGGAATTGATGCAAAGACAATGAGTTTGGGTACAAGTACAATGGCCAGCAGTGACTAAGTGAGTACTCATCTTTGACATTTGTGTCCTACAACTTGCAAGGTATGTTAATCAATTTTCAAGTAACATAATAGTTGCTAGGGGAAGATGGAGAGGGAAAGATTTGGCTGGATATATGCTAATTGCAAAAATTTTGTAGAACTTTTAGTTTTGATGAGAATGTAAAGTCACTAAAGCGATAAGGGCTTATTCAAGCTTCAAATTCTGGGAGATGTAGGGTTTTTTGTATTTCCACCATTTGATCGTTAGTTCTATTACCATAACTGATGAATTTATCCTAGGATGAGTTTATCCAAACCATGAGCAGTATTCAAATTCATTAACTTTGCAAGTTATAGTTAGAAATAGTCATACTTATCCTTTAAATATCTTTTCAGAAACTTTGGATAGTGAGTTTTTGATTGCAGGTATACTTTGTTACCTTTCTTTTCTTATATGCTTGCTGATATTGTTTATTCTTTAATGAAATTACGTCAACCATATAGTTATCTTTGTAATCAATAAATTTAGAGAGCTAGGGAGGCCAAATCATATTGTTTTTTTTCCTTTTTAGTAAATTGTTTTCTAATGAGGAAGACAAGAGATAATGAGAAAACACTTCTTCTGTACATGTTATAACCAAGGTCAATTATATACACATCCAATAATCGATTCAAAAAGAACAGAGTAGTGTATATCCACATGCCTTGGTAACAGGGTTGTATACTAGTATGCTCATCCAATAACCGTGAAGGCTTTGGTAACATTTTCTTTTTCTTATGGGATTGTTGTTCTTTTTGTATGTGTTATGTGTTGGAACTTGTGGGACTTAAGTCCCACATGGAAGAAGTTTTAAAGGCTAATGGCCTTTATAGGGAGTTTCCCATGAATAGAATTAAATGGGCAACAAGTCAAAGTGTGGGCTTCGGTGGGCTTTCCTATTGGGTTTCCATAGGAATATGGAGAAATATATATATATATATATATATTTATATTAAGTCAAAGATGGGCCTTGGGCCTTGGGGCTCTTGGGCTCGGTTTGACTAAAAATGACATTCTTTTTTTTGCTTTACTGTTTTGAATTTCGGATATAATTGAACAGTTGCAACGGATTGAATCAAACAACGTCAAACAACCGCCGACGTAACTCCTCGTCTTCGTTTCTATATGAGGACGACCTTCGGTCGTCATTGATCAATCGATCTTCTTCTTCCTCCCCCCAAAAAGTTATTCTGAGAAAACATAAAGTAGAATTCGTCAGGGTCAAGTTCTTGTGCAAGAACTTGTACCAGATAGTTGTATCCTCTAGATAGACGTCCGAAACTACAGCACAAGTAGGGGCGAATTTCTGTCTTAGGTCACTGCATCGCAGGCCTCTATCTGATCAAGTTAGTGATTCAATTTCGAATTAAAGATTATTTGATTTCAATCATTATTATTATTTATTCAATTTGTGATTTAGATTTTATATATATATATATATATATATATATACTGTTCGTATATACTGATTGGTTCTAACAATCTAAGACAGAAATTTCGATGGATCAATCGGTATCTACTATGAAGAATCATGTGGAGAAACCTGAGAAATTCAAGGGTTCAGATTTCAAACGTTGGCAACAGAAGATGTTGTTCTATTTGACAACTCTTCATGTGGCAGATGTTCTCACAACCGAGGCTCCAAAGGATCTTCCCGAAGGAGATGGAGAGAATGTTCCAACTGATGCTCAAAAGGCCGAAAATCAGAAGGCCATTGTTGCCTGGGCGAGCAATGAGTTTCTGTGCAGGAATTATATCCTCAATGCCTTAGACGATTCCTTGTATGATATTTACTCATCATTCAAAACAGCAAAGGAATTATGGGAGTCGTTGGACAACAAATACAAGACTGAAGTTGCTTGTTCAAAGAAATTTGTCATTGGCAAGTTTCTGAATTACAAGATGGTCGATGCCAAGTCTGTTGTCAAGCAAGTGGAGGAACTTCAAGTCATTGTTCATGAGTTAGATGAAGAAGGTATGGGACTGAACTCGAATTTTCTTGTTGGTTCTGTTATTGAAAAATTACCTCCTTCATGGAAAGATTTCAAGGTTTATCTGAAACATCTAACTGAGGACATGAATTTTGAGCAATTGGTTCTGAAACTTCGTGTTGAAGAGGATCACCGGAAGAATGAAAGGGCTGATGCTATGGAGCCAAACGCAAACATGATTGGAGGAAGCCCATCAAAGGCCAAGTTTCAGAAAAACAAAGGCAAGAATGCTGCTACCAAACCAACTCTTGCTGCAGCAAAGAAGCCACTCGCCCCACAAAAGACCAAAGCCTTCAAAAAGCCACAAACTGGTGGATGTTGGGTGTGTGGCAAACCAGGGCATAGAGCAAAAGAGTGTCACTTCAAGAAAGATCAAGGAGGTGGTGGTTCTGGAAATTCCAACAAGCAAGCAAACCTTGCTGAAACTGAAAATCAATTCATTGGAGTGGTTTCTGCAGCAAATCTGGTAACTAACACAACTGATTGGTGGATTGATACTGGTGCTTCAATGCACGTATGTTCTGCAAGGGAGATATTCACTACATACCAGCCAATCAAGGAAGTAGAACCTCTGTTCATGGGGAATGCCACAACTGCCAAAGTTGAAGGAAAAGGGAAAGTGATTCTGAAATTCACTTCTGGAAAAGAACTTGTACTTACTAATGTACTTCATGTACCTGAAATATGTAAGAACCTAGTTTCTGGTCCTGTTCTAAGTAACAAGGGATTCAAACTAGTGTTCGAATCTGACAAATTTGTACTCACCAAGGGTGGGGTGTATGTAGGAAAGGGTTACCTTAGTGAAGGGCTCTTTAAACTAAATGCTGTACCTACTATGGTTGCTGCTATTAATAATAATAATGCAGGCACTAGCGCTGCTTCTATGTACATGGTTGAGTCCTCTTCCTTATGGCATTCTAGATTAGGCCATGTTAATTTTCGTTCTTTACAAAGAATGGTAAATTTAGGCATGCTGCCAAAATGTTCAGTGAATAAAATGATTAAGTGTGAAATCTGCATTGAATCGAAATATGCAGGTCACTCTCACAAATCTGTAGAGAAATCCAATGAAGTACTTGGTTTAATCCATAGTGATTTGTGTGATTTTAAATCAACTCCAACTCGTGGAGGAAAGAACTATTATATATCATTCATAGATGATTGCAGTAAATATTGTTATGTATATTTAATACATAGCAAAGATGAGGCTTTAAATATGTTCAAAACATATAAAGCTGAAGTTGAGAATCAACTTGAGAAAAGAATAAAAATTCTAAGATCTGATAGAGGTGGAGAATATGAATCCAAAGACTTTGCAGAATTTTGTTCCTCTCATGGCATTGTGCATCAAACTACAGCTCCATATACTCCACAACAAAATGGAGTAGCCGAACGAAAGAATAGAACCTTGAAGAATATGATAAATTCAATGTTAATTAGTTCGGGAGCACCACATAATCTGTGGGGAGAAGCTTTGCTTACTGCAAATATGATATTAAATAGGATTCCTCATAAACTAAGTGATCAATCTCCTTATGAATTATGGAAAGGAAGATTGCCTACTTATAAAACTATGAAAGTGTGGGGTTGTCTTGCTAAAGTTCAAGTTCCCTTTCCAAAGAGAACTAAACTTGGACCAAAAACAATAGATTGTATATATATTGGCCCTGCCAATAATAGTGCTGCCTATAGATTTTTGGTTTACAAATCCGATATTTCTGATATAAGCACAAACACAATCATAGAATCTGCTGAAGCAGAATTCTTTGAGGATAATTTTCCTTACAAGGATAAGTCAAATCCAAGGAAAAGAACGTATGAAGATAATACGCTGCCTCAAAGTGAGTTAAACAAAAGTACTGAAATTGGGGAAAATGATACTTCTACTGTTCAAGAAGAAATTCTAGAACCAAGGAGAAGTAAACGTGGAAAAATTGCTAAAGAGTTTGGACCCGAATTTATGACCTTTAATCTTGAAGGAGAACCTCAAACATATAAGGCTGCCATGGAATCCTCGGAAGCACCTTATTGGAAAGAGGCTATTCAAAATGAAGTGGAATCCATTATACAAAATAATACTTGGACATTGGTTGATTTACCTCCTGGACATAAACCAATAGGCCATAAATGGATTTTTAAAAGAAAGATGAGACCTGATGGTACCATAGAAAAATATAAAGCTCGTATAGTAGCTAAAGGGTATCGTCAAAAAGAAGGTGTAGATTTTTTCGACACTTATTCGCCGGTGACGAGAATAACGTCAATACGAACTTTACTTGCTATAGCGGCTGTACACAATTTGGAAATACACCAAATGGATGTGAAAACCGCATTTCTAAATGGCGAACTAGATGAAGAAATCTACATGGAACAACCCGAAGGGTTTATCATTAAAGGTCAAGAAAATAAAGTTTGTAAATTAGTTAAGTCACTTTACGGACTTAAACAAGCTCCCAAGCAATGGCATGAGAAATTTGATAATACACTATTATCAAATGGATTCAAAATTAATGAATGTGACAAATGTGTCTATGTCAAAGAATGTAGAAACGCATTTGTCATTGTATGCTTATATGTGGACGACATGCTCATTATGGGAACAAATAAGGATGTAATAAATCAAACAAAGAAAATGTTGCATTCCTCATTTGATATGAAAGATATGGGACTTGCGGACGTGATTCTTGGGATTCGAATTCAAAGGAATTCGGATGGTTACATACTTACTCAATCTCATTATGTAGAAACAGTCCTTAAGAAATTTGGACACTATGATGATAGACCGGTGGTTACTCCATTTGATCCCTCTAGTCATCTTAAGAAAAATCAAGGTGATAGTGTGTCTCAATTAGAGTATACACAAATTCTTGGAAGTTTAATGTACATAATGAATTGTACAAGACCGGATTTGGCATATAGTGTAAGTCGACTTAGTAGATACTCAAGCAATCCGGGAAAAGAACATTGGATTGCCTTAGTAAGAGTCTTACGATATCTAAAGCATACAATAGACTATGGGTTACATTATACCAAATATCCTCCCGTAATAGAAGGGTATTGTGATGCAAATTGGATTTCCAATAATTCGGAAAGTAAGTCCACAAGTGGATACGTATTTACACTTGGAGGTGCAGCCGTATCTTGGAAATCATCAAAACAAACTGTGAATACACGCTCAACTATGGAAGAGCCGCCGAAGAAGCGGAATGGCTCAAAAATTTCCTAGAAGGTATTCCATTGTGGCCAAAGCCTGTTACGGCCATTTGCATACATTGTGATAGCATGGCTGCTCTTACAAGAGCAAAGAACCAAATCTACAATGGCAAATCGAGGCATATAAGGCGACGTCACAAAACAATTAGAGACTTGCTCAAAAATGGAATTATTTCCATTGACTATGTAAAATCAAAGGAGAATATAGCGGATCCTTTGACTAAAGGCCTTAATAGAGAGCAAGTCCTATTTACGTCGAGGGGAATGGGGTTAAAGCCAATACAATGAGTCAATACTTGGCGGAAACCTAACCTAGCAACATTGGAGATCCCATGGTCTAGGTTCAATAGGCAAACTAGTTGGGGAAGACTCAAGATATTTAACACACACATATATGCTCATTCCTAAGATAAAACAAAGTGTGTTTTCCGTTGACGATTGAGGGATGAATATTATTATATATTCTTAATAATGCTAATAGCTTTTAAGTGGGATAGTACGGACTATTCTTAATTGGCATTACCTATATGAGATTGATGTGGGGTCGCATCTATGAGAACCAACATGGCTAAGTTCTCTAAAAATCTCACGAAGTAAGGAGTTGTTCAGGACCAAAATGAACACAACCGTAAGAATTTGAACTATGTATAGATATGATATGTGTGATACTTGTTGTCTCGGTTTACTACAAAACGTGAATAGTTCAAGACTTGAGTTCACTACTTCACAAAGTAAATCCGATAAGTATTCACTACGAAAGGTTCAAGTCCAAAAGACACCTTTTCCGATGCATATCCTATCAAAGTTCTCTGAAATAACGTTGAGTTCCTAATTCGATCTCTTATTTTCTATTCAAATGTGGGGTATTGTTAGGGTTTGAATCGAAAATGTGGGGTATTGTTGGAACTTGTGGGACTTAAGTCCCACATGGAAGAAGTTTTAAAGGCTAATGGCCTTTATAGGGAGTTTCCCATGAATAGAATTAAATGGGCAACAAGTCAAAGTGTGGGCTTCGGTGGGCTTTCCTATTGGGTTTCCATAGGAATATGGAGAAATATATATATATATATATATATTTATATTAAGTCAAAGATGGGCCTTGGGCCTTGGGGCTCTTGGGCTCGGTTTGACTAAAAATGACATTCTTTTTTTTGCTTTACTGTTTTGAATTTCGGATATAATTGAACAGTTGCAACGGATTGAATCAAACAACGTCAAACAACCGCCGACGTAACTCCTCGTCTTCGTTTCTATATGAGGACGACCTTCGGTCGTCATTGATCAATCGATCTTCTTCTTCCTCCCCCCAAAAAGTTATTCTGAGAAAACATAAAGTAGAATTCGTCAGGGTCAAGTTCTTGTGCAAGAACTTGTACCAGATAGTTGTATCCTCTAGATAGACGTCCGAAACTACAGCACAAGTAGGGGCGAATTTCTGTCTTAGGTCACTGCATCGCAGGCCTCTATCTGATCAAGTTAGTGATTCAATTTCGAATTAAAGATTATTTGATTTCAATCATTATTATTATTTATTCAATTTGTGATTTAGATTTTATATATATATATATATATATATATATACTGTTCGTATATACTGATTGGTTCTAACATTATGTAGGTGAACCAAGTCCAAATCAGATTGTTGTTCACTTTGTATTCTATACCAATTTACTATAATTGTACTTCTTCTGTTCTTTGTGTGGTGAATTTAACATTTTTCTTTTTGTTCCTGAACAGGGTAGTGGTAAAAAACTCTGTCGTGGAAAAAAATAAGGGAAAAAGCTGTGGTTATCGAAAGTTGGGCTTCCATGGTGCTACCTGCTAAGAGCTTCCAACGAAATTGGTGAAGGCCTTCAATTTGTGAGAACAAAATCAATTGGTGAAGCCCTTCAATTTGTGAGTTAGAAGTGAATTAGGACTGCAACTGTGTAGCTCCATGCCATAGAACAAGAAGACCCTATGTAGCTCCATGCCATAGAACAACTCAAGAAAAACAAAATCATGCATGTGCGATTTACACTATATTCAAACAATATTTTAAAGATCCTAAAGAGATTCAAGTAAAATATGAGTTTATTAACCGTAACGAAATTACATAGAGATGTATAAAAAAAATAAAAGTACTGCAAAATATGGGAGTGCTAAGGGAACGCCCCTCACGCTCCTTCCAAATTAGGGATCTAGGGTTTCGTTCTACTTCCTTCTTGATGTCCTTCTTAATTATTTTCTGGGTTGCCTGGGTTGTCCGATGGAGGGATCTTTGGCCTGGATACGATCAGCTATTCCTTTGGAGATACACAACTGGATTGCCTCAGGTTTGTTTCCCTTTGGGTTACTTTTGCCATGATTGGAGCTTGGGAAATCAAATTGTCGGCGAATTCAATCATGACATCCCTAGAGATGGTTTCTCGGCATCTCTGCTCATTTTCGAGGCCTGGAAATTTTCAAATACACAAATTTACCGTTGGATCACTCTGGCCTACTCGTCTAATGCCACAAGTCTAGCCGCTCTCTTGGTTCATGCCTGTCGGACCTGCAATTGGATTCGTTTCTTCTGCCAGGGAGCCTCTCTTATCCTCTCTTATCTCATTGATTTTTAGATTACATTCGCAGTTGCATTTCCTACTTGCATTTTAATTGGGTTGTGGATTACACTCTTGCTTTTTTTCAGCTTCCTTTTTTCCGCTTGGTTTTTGGGAATTGCCAACAATTGGTTTGTGCTTGCTTACTTGTTGTGTTTAGTTCTCCAAGATCTTGTTTGGTATTCCAATAATATTTACTCTTGCATGCAGAAGATTTGGAACGACATCTTTATATGTCTCCCAAGTCTTCTTCAACCTATATATGATCCCTGTTGCTGGGTTCGAACTCATAGTTCCTTACTCCTCTTCTGTTTGTGTTTGTTTCCTAGCACAATGGCCTTTAGTCCTAATGCCCATACCCATGTTTAGATTCTTGCTAGGAAATCATTTCCTGCTCGACCGTACTACCCCTTTCCAAGAAACTCTAACATCAATGAGCCCATACCAATTATGATAGGGGACACCACGATCAACATTGATCGTTTTGCTGCCCATGTAGAATTGCCTCCACCACCTGCAGACTTTATCTCTCATTTCTCTAGGTTTTGCCTTGTCGGTAAAGTGTTTGGTACATTTGTGCCGGCTGAAGCTGTGTTCAATAGATTTCATGAATGTTGGAACCAGCTGCGAGGCTCTGTTACTATTAGGCAACTCATCAACAGCTGGTTCAGCTTTGAGTTCACTGAGGAAGAAGATGTTGAGTTTGTTCTCAACAATCGACCCTGGTATGTGAGAAGCAGACTTTCCTGCCTTCAGAGGTGGACTCATGATTTTGATGCAACGATTTCTGTCATCGACAATATCATTGTTTGGGTCCTGTTGCCTAATTTACCTCTCCCCCAATGGAATACCAAGTCTTTGGAGCACATTGTCCAGCCTCTGGGGCGCTTTATTTTGGCCGACGAGAACATTCTTGCTGCCAAGAAGTGTATCTTTGCGCGTGTTCTGGTGGAACTGGACCTTCATTATCCTCTTAAGAGAACTGTCATTGCTCATAGTACTTACAGTTTTCCTTCCACTACGATTATGGTCTCTTATGAAGTCGTGTTTGAAGTTTGCTTTAGGTGTGGCCGCTATAAGGAAAGGTTTCATAAATGCCCTGATCAAATCTTGAAGGAGAACTTCCTTATGGTGGAGCTTCTCGAGGATGAACAAGTTGTCTATCCTCTGGAAATGGCAAAGCATGAGTTCATTAAGCCCCTGTTATCGAATGACATCTCGATTGTCTTTCCTCAGCCTATATATGTTTAATTATCATGACCAAGAAATGTGAATTTTCCAACCGTGCTGCCACCCGTTCTGGTGAGGAGGCTCCTGATAACTCTTGGAAGATTGTAGCTAGAAAAGGTAAAGGGAAGGGAAACTTCTATCAAAAGCAAGGCTCTAGTAATCTGCGGTTTATGCCTAAGTCCAGCAATGTTGTTCCTGGTGTTAGCTTTAGGGATGCTGTGATTGGTATTGGTGTGATTGGTGATAAGGTAGGAAAGGATAAGAAAAATGAGGTTGTTGTCATATCTGATGGTTCCTCCCAGGAGGTCGATCAGTTTATGGATGCCTTTGAGCCTCCAAAGTTGGGGGATATTGAGGAGTTGCTGCGAAGTGATCCTGCAAATAACTTGAATAGTGCACTGGTTGGGACTAGTGGAACCAAGGTTATGGTTCTAGCTCCCAAAAAAATATCTCGCCAGATGGTGGAAATGATGGAAACAAGCCAGGATCAAGCTGAAGGAACCAACTCTAACTATCTGAACTGTTTTGATGAGAATGTGTAGCTGGAACAGCCAGGGCAGTTCCTGGCAGGGCTTTCTAGCTCAAGTTCAGTTTTACATAACTAGCTTGAGGCTAGATCTTTTGTGCATCCTAGACACTAGGATTCCTGATGAAAATCAGGCTAATAAAATTGCTTCTTCCTTTTCGTTTTATTTTGATAAGTTTGCCTTATAATGGTCAATCTGGTGGCATCCTACTTCTTTGGAATTCTTCTACTATCAATTTGGATGTGATTGTGACTCATAGTAGATTTATGCACTGTCAGGTTAAAGATCTAACGATTGACAAATCTTGGATGACTACCTTTGTGTATGCATAACCTAGTAAACCTCTACAAGCCACCCTTTGGAATGAGTTAAGACTTCTCTCTTCTGGTTCTTCTCCTTGGCTTTTAATTGGTGATTTTAATAATGTTCTCTCTGCGGAAGAAAATATTGGAGGGAATTCGCCTTATAATATTTATTTACAGAATTTTGCTACTTTCTTGAATGATATTAGTGTAACTTCTTTGACTGCGGAGGGCCTCCCCTTTACTTGGTCCAACAAACACAAAGACCACACTGTTATTTTTGAACGTTTGGATAGAGGTGTTGCAAATGCTTGTCGGATCAGTATGTTTCCTGATTATAAACTTGAAAATCTTCCTTTGGTTGGTTTTGATCATGGCCCCATAGTTTTAACTACTTTACCGAGATCAATTCATAGAAGGAAAATGTTAAGATTTGAAGCAATCTGGTTGTCTCATCCAGGTTTTGCTGATGTCACCAAAAGAATTTGGTCCAATTAATTCTCTTGATCGGAACCCTCTTAAGGATTTCTTGGCTAAAGTTGGTGCCTTTACTCACCAACTTAGTATGTGGAACAGGAATGTTTTTGGTGATCTCAAAAAACGACTTAATCAAACTCATAAAGATATTGCATTTTATCAAAATCAATTGATGATGTTTCCTCACTCCTCTTTCTTATAGGAGAAGGTTTCTTCCTTCTCACATGTTCTACTAGATTTACAAAAAAATGAGGAACTTTTCTGGGCCCAACGAGCTAAAGCAAACTGGCTGGCTCTCGGTGATGAGAATTCTAGATTCTTTCAAACTCAGGCTACCATGAGGAAGAACAAAAATAGAATTTGTAGAATTAAAAATGATATTGGACTTTAGATTGAGGATCACAATGACATAACTGATTTCTTTGTGCAGGATTTTCGGAAAAGATATAAAGCTGGAAATCAGGTTTCTTTGCATTCAATTAACAATTTTATTGATATTCTGGAACCGGTTATTACTGCTGATGACAATAACCTTTTATTGCAAGAAGTGACAGAAGATGAAATTTTTTCGGCAATTAATTCGATTGGGCCTTTGAAAGCTCCAAGTCCGGATGACATTCATGCTATTTTCTATCAAAAACAGTGGGAGTTAGTAAAGGGAACTGTTATTGAACTGGTTACTGATTTCTTTTCTAACAAGTCTTCGTTGCAACTCTTGAATCACACAAATATAGCTTTGATTCCTAAAAATGATAAACTTGAACTTGTTACTCACTTTAGACCGATAAGTCTTTGTAATGTAATCTATAAAGTGATTTCTAAGATTCTTGTTGCATGATTACGATGCTTATTGGATAAATGCATTTCAAAGAACTAGGGAACCTTTGTTCCTGGTAGATCTATAGTAGATAATATTTTAGTTGCTCATGAAATGTTTTCCAATTTTAATAGATCTAAAGCCAGGAAGGGTTCTATGGCTTTGAAACTGGACTTGGAAAAGGCCTATGATTTTTAAGTTGGGACTTTGTCAGATGTTATCTTTTAAGATTTGGTTTTCATGTTAGTTGGGTTGATCTAGTTATGGAATGCATAACTTCTGTTTCTTATTTTGTCATTATCAATGGTAAATAGGAAGGATATTTCTACCCTTCTAGAGGTCTACGACAAGGGGACCCCTTGTCCCCTTATATCTTTATTATGTGTATGGAACCCCTTATTCGTCATCTTAACAATTCTTCCCAGAAAGTAAGGAATCAAGTTGGCCTCCTTTCTTCTGCAGGAGGCCTAAGAATTTCTAACTTGATGTTTGCAGATGACTGCTTGATTTTTGGCAGAGCTACTCCAACAGCTGCAAATAACATAAGGGACATCCTTGTAGACTTTGCCAGAGTTTCTGGTCAGAAGATTAATTTAGATAAGTCTTCTATCTATTTTTCTAATTTGGTTGATGTTAATCGTAAAATATCTATCTCTAATATCTTAGAGGTTAGTCACAGATCTACTATTGGAGAATATTTAGGCATTCACAACATTCTTTTCTGGAAAGATCTAATTAATGTTAAAGAATTGTTGCTCAAGGTGACAAAGAAGTTATCTGGCTGGAAAAAGGACACACTGTCGAGGGCAGGCAGACTAACGCTTATAAAATCTAGGGTTATTATCACAAATGGTACCTGAACTTATCCTATATTTTATCGATGATACCTGAACTTCAATTTTGATCACAATCAGTACCCGAACTTTTCGATTTCATTTTAAATAGTACCTAAGGCCACATTCGGTCACTATTCTGGCAAAAAAACCCAAATCTAAAAAAAATAAAAAACAAAAAAACAAGTTCATGGCAAGTTTATTACCAAAAAATCATCACTATATATGATCGCAACCATTGAAATCATCAAAAATCATCACTATGATTGCCTCCCAAGCCGTTTTTAGTCCGAATAGTGACCGGAGGCGGCTCTAGGTACCATTTAAAATGAAATCGAAAAGTTCGGGTACTGGTTGTGATCAAAATTGAAGTTCAGGTACCATCGATAAGATTGAGGTATAGTTCAGGTACCATTTGTGATAATAACCCTAAAATCTAATTTGTCTGGAATCCCTGTGCATGTAATGTCTTGCTTTAAATGTCCTTCCAAAGTCACTAAGGCCTTAGATAGAGAAGCTAGGGAAGCTAGGGACGTCTTTTGGGGAAAAGATAATAAATCCCCTCTTGTGTCGTGGCAACATGTGTGTTCGCTTAAGGCTGCTGGAGGGCTGGGAATTAGACCTGCGGCTTTCTTTAACAAGGCTGCTTTAGCCAAATTAGGATGGAAGGTCTTAACTAAACCCGACAATTGGTGGGTTGATATTGTTAGAAGGAAGTACTTAAAGAGACACTCTTTCTTCTCTCAGAAAACTCAAGCTAATCATTCGATGGCTTGGAGAAGTATCCTTGATTCTAGAGATCTTATCTTAAATGGCATGAGATGGATAGTGGGGGATGGCCGAGATATAATGTTTTGGACCTTTAATTGGGTCTTTGCCTTCCCTCTAATTGATCTTATTGATCCTAATTCTATTCAGGATATTAACTTAGATGAAAAGGTTTCAGATTACATTTTGAATGGTCAGTGGGATTTATCCAAGCTTGCTTCTGTCTTAGATCATCACACGGTTCTTTCCATCAGGAGTATTCCTCTTCCTTTTACTGATATGAGGGATGAGTTTGTTTGGGGTCCGGCTTCTAATGGCCAGTTCTCTATTAAATCAACCACTTGGCTGGTAAATCCTCATCGAAATGTTAAATTCATGAACGTTATTTGGAAACTTAACATCCCTCCCAAAGCTAAAATTTTTTCTTGGCTTTTGGTAAGGGGTAGATTGAATATTAAAGCTAGAATTGCTAGATATAATATTAGCCTTGATCCCCGTTGTAAATTATGTGATGCTGGTATTGAAGATTTGGACCATTTGTTTTGCTCTTGTCCTTTCACTTCAAGAGTATAGAATTTAATTGGAAATCCCTATGATTTATCTGCTCCTTGTGTTTTTAATAATTTCACGGAGTGGCTGCATCACTCCTTTGTGATCTCTAAGAATCTTGCTTTTATTGAGAATGCTTTGATTACTTGTTGGAAAATTTGGGAAGCAAGAAACCATTTAATTTTTAGGAATAAGGAGACTTCTGCTATTATGACTGTCCATGCTGCCGCAAATAATTATCGGGCTCACAACTCCATTCCTACTGTGTCTCGTGCAAGAGATTATGACCTAATCAGATGGTCCCCTCCTCAGGAAGGTTCAGTCAAGCTAAATTTTGATGGTTCGGTTGATGGCTCAAATATGGGAGCTGCTGGGTTTGTGATCAGATATCACTCAGGATTTCTGATTGTGGCAGGAAGTAGAAAGATTGGTTTCTCTTCTGTGCCGGTTGCAGAGTGTAGTGCCCTCAAAGACGGTCTCCTCCAGGCACTGCATAGCAACTTATCCAAAATTTATGTTGAAGGTGATTCAAAGCAGGTCATTGACTACATCAAGAAGATTCATGCTCCCCCTTGGCGTTTGAGACCTTTGATTAGAGACATTCAGATTATCTCTTCCTTGTTTGAGGACATCAGTTTCTCTCATGTTCCTCGAGAGGCGAACTTCGTGGCAAATGCGGTTACTTCCCTGGGTCACCAGGCGTTTGAGCCAACTATCTGGATAAACAAACTTCCTCTCTCGGTCAATTCTGCTTTCAGCTTAGATCAGTTAGGGTGTGGTGTTTCTAGAGGTTTTCGTTGTAGTATTTGTTTTCCTTCTCAAAAAAAAAAAATTTAAAAGTACAATTCGCACACGTGAGCGGAGTCCTTGTGCACACGCAAGCTGGTTTAGATAAAAAGAAGTATTTCATAGGATAGACTTTGTAAAGTGGGCCTAAACATACCCAACATAAACACGAAGTAAAGGAAACCTAATCATTCGGCTCAATAGAAGTTCTTCTCATATGGATCATATGTTAAAGATCCTCAAACACAACCATCTCATATTCATGATGGATACTATTTTTAGCTAAAGAGTCAGCTACCTTTTTGTATTCTCCGGAACTTCTCCATTAGACTCTTGTAGCAAAAATGCATATAAACAAGAGGATGAAAATCAGTATTACAATCGTGGATTAGGTTTACCAAGATAACATGCACAATCAGATTTGATCTCTAGCTCGACTAGTCCATAACTTGCTTAAGACCATAGTATTATTAGAGTCAACATCAAGGATATCCTTTGGGCCTCTGCAAAACACGGTAAAAACTGACCAAATCAGCTGAAATTGACCATACATACATGGTACACACACACACGCGAGATAAAATAAAATAAAATAAAAATAATACGTTCTATGTTTCAATAAAAAAAAGATGCATTCTTATTTCAAATTGTGTCTAGACTCATGTGGCAAATTATAATTGTGTCAAGTTTGGGTATAAAATTATTTTGGATGGAGACGTGACTTTGGAAAATGAAAAACAGACAAATCAAACTAGATATTTTTTTTTTTGTTGATTTCTTAAGGTAATATCTTTACCTTGTTTGCGTTTGAGATTGACTTTATCATATATAATTTCATCATTATTCATGCGCGTACTAAATTGAATAAATATTTTGAAGCAGGAAAAAGGCCAATTAACTTCACACCGAACCATATGCATGATTACAGTTTCATTTTCGTTATCTATTTTATGTGTGCTAATTTATAAATTGTATTAACAACTCGGATCCCTGAGAATCCAACCTAACCCAACCAACGTCTGTAATGTACATATTCAATTTTAAAATCTCAAGTATGGGTCAGATTAAGTTATCAACTTATGAATGATGCTTTATGCACAATAAGCTGTATGGTTAAGCCATAGAAGAAAATAAATCAAAAGCTACTTATCATTGCAAAAAAATAGAAGCCACCCTAATTTGATCTACTAGCAAAAATTAAACCTCTCATTATTAATTTTTTTCTCTTGTCCTTTGAGAGTTGGTCCTTTGATGAGGACAACAATTGAATCAATATTAACGAAGAAGACTAAATAAGAGAAAGTGTCGTATATGATTTAGATACATGCAGTTGGTATTAAAGTAAAATTCTTTGTGGAGTAATTATTCATAATATACTAGCATTCTGAATTTACTTGGTTACTCGAATGAAAATAATTTATAAATGTTAACCCAACTATTCACATACGATCCATAATATATAAAAAGAAACTGAAACTTTAGACTTGTATCGTGCTCAAAATTGAATACATGCTTGCCACCCTTGTACGTTTCGTTAGGGCTATCAATGGGTCGTGTCGGGTCAAGGTATTTGTCGTGTCGCAATATACAAACCCAAACCCAACTCATTTAATAATCGTGTCAAAAATTTAAACTCAAACCCGACCTATTTATTAAACAGGTTACCCGTTTCCAACCTGCTTAACCCATTTAATAAATATGTTGTGTCGTGTTTGACAAAATGACTCATTTAAGGGTTAACAATGTGACCCATTTAACTAAAAAAATGCATAAATTGATTAAATTCATTAAAAACTCCACAAGACGAAGAATATAAATAATTAATTAAATCCAATAATTATAAAGTAAAATATTTCAAATTGTCTAATCCTATGATCAAATACTCCCAACGTCTAAAATTTCAAGATGAAGTATAGCATAATCGGGTTATACGGGTTCACTTCGTATTTGCTGGTTGACCCGTGGCAGACCAATTTATTAAATGAGTCATGACGGGTTGACTCATGGCCGACCTGCTTTTTAATCGTGCGAGTTCAACCCGCTTTTTAATAGTGCGGGTTCGACCCGCTTTATTTCGTGCAGGTTTCGAATCATGTTATCAGGTCTTGTCCGAATTGATAGCTATAAGTTTCGTTAACGGTGCAACATCATTTTCGGTTTAATACAATACCTTAAGAGTCTAATTGACTTTTATAGTTTTTTCTCCAACAAATGACCTACTTACTTTCCTAATTTGGTTGTTCCCAATTGTAATAGCTTCCTGTTTAGATTATGAAATAACTCTACATAAATACCACCATATTTCTCAAAATATGGAAAATAAATAAATTTGCCACCTAAACTAGCATACCCCGTGTGTACCTCAGACAAAACTCCGTTCTGACCGCGCCGTCGATCTTTCATGTCACCAATTTACTAAAATAGCCCCTAAAGTCCTGAAAACCTTCCCACAACCCCCACGTTTCCAGTGGCATTTGCGTCAAACAACAACTCCTCCATATCTTCCCCAGCTGTCCAAATAACTACCCTCCCTCCATCCCTCTCCCCCTATTCTTCCTAAATCCCCTCCGCCCGAGATGGCCTACACTCCCACGATGAGCTCCACCAAATCCCGCCGTAAAGTGGCTCCGGCGGCCGCGATAATGGCGACTCTGGCGAGAAACTCGACCAACTCCTCCTCTCCTCCGCCATCTCCAACGGCGAGGACGTCGGCCCCTTCGTCCGCAAAGCCTTCGCCTCCGGGAAACCCGAGACCCTCCTCCTCCACCTCCGCCACTTCTCGCGCTCCAAAGAGTCCGAAATCGAAGAGGTCTGCCGGGCCCACTACCAAGACTTCATCCAAGCCGTCGACGACCTCCGATCTCTCCTCTCCGACGTGGACTCCCTCAAGTCTTCTCTCTCTGAATCCAACGCCAAGCTCCAGGCCGTCGGATTGCCGCTGCTGACGTCACTAGACGCCTTCGTCGAAGCTCGAAACGTCTGCCGAAACGTCAACCTGGCGCTCCAATCGGTCCGAAACTGTATTCGGCTCATGGAGCTCTGCTCCCGATCCAACTACCACCTCTCCCGAGGCAACTTCTACATGGCGCTCAAGTGTGTGGACACAATCGAGTGCGTGTTCCTGGACAAAACGCCGTCGTCTACGATTAAGCGGATGCTGGAGAAGAAGATTCCGGAGATTCGGTGGCAAATCGAGCGCAAGGTGATGAAGGACTTCAACGATTGGCTGGTGGAGATCCGAGTGGTGTGCCGGAATTTAGGTCAATTGGCGATCGGTCAAGCTTCGTCGGCCAGGCAAAGAGAGGAGGATCTGAGAATCAAGCAGCGCCAAGCTGAGGAGCAGAGCAGGCTCAGCCTCAGAGATTGTGTCTACGCTTTGGAGGAGGAGGACGAAGATCCGGTTGGAGATGATAGTAGCAATGGCGAAGGGGTTGACTTGACTCCATTGTACAGAGCCTATCATATACACCAGACTCTGGGAGTTGAGGACCGGTTTAAGCAGTATTACTTCGAAAATCGCAAGCTTCAGCTCACTTCGGATTTTCAGGTATCTTCCATGACTCCGTTTCTTGAGTCTCATCAGACTTTCTTTGCGCAAATCGCCGGGTTTTTTATTGTGGAGGATAGAGTTGTGAGGACCGGAGGTGGATTGATATCGAAATTGGAGGTTGAGAATCTGTGGGAGACTGCTGTGAGTAAAATGTGTTCAGTTTTAGAGGATCAATTTTCTAGGATGCAGACTGCCAACCATTTGTTGCTGATCAAGGACTATGTGAGCTTGTTAGGTGTGACTTTGCGGAGGTATGGATATTTGGTTGATCCTTTGCTTGATGTGTTGAGCAAGCACAGGGATAAGTACCATGAGTTGCTATTATCGGATTGTAGAAAGCAGATTACGGAAGCGCTTTCTGCGGATAAGTTTGATCAGATGTTGATGAAGAAAGAGTATGAGTATTCCATGAATGTGCTTTCGTTTCAGTTACAGACTTCTGATATCACACCAGCTTTTCCTTATGTTGCACCCTTTAGCTCTACGGTGCCTGATTGTTGCCGCATTGTGCGGTCTTTTATTGAGGATTCTGTGAGTTTCATGTCCTATGGTGGGCAGCTTGATTTCTTTGAGGTTGTGAAGAAGTATTTGGATCGGCTATTAAGTGAGGATTTAGATGGCGCTCTTGTGAAGCTTATCAATACATCTGTCAGTGCCGTCTCCCCGGCAATGCAGGTGGCTGCTAATATGGCTGTCATGGAGAGAGCTTGTGATTTCTTCTTCCGACATGCTGCTCAGCTTTCTGGCATTCCTTTGAGAATGGTGGAGAGGGGCAGGAGGCAGTTTCCGCTATGTAAAGCCCGCGATGCTGCAGAAGACATACTCTCAGGGTTGCTTAAACAAAAAGTTGATGGGTTCATGACACTGATGGAGAGTGTGAACTGGATGGCTGATGAGACTCTGCAGAATGGGAATGAGTATGTGAATGAGCTGATCATATATTTGGAAACTCTGGTTTCTGCTGCACAGCAGATATTGCCACCAAATGTTCTTAAACGAGTTATACAAGATGTTCTTTCTCATATATCGGAGAAGATAGTTGGGGCTTTACTTGGGGACTCAGTTAAGAGGTTTACTGTAAATGCAATTATGAGCATCGATGTGGACATTCGGGTATTCGAATCTTTTGCAGATAATCAAGCACCTTTACTGTCAGAGGAGGATGCAAATCAGTTGAAATCGGCACTTGCTGAATCAAGGCAGTTGGTTAATTTACTCTTAAGCAACAATCCAGAGACTTTTCTTAATCCTGTAATCAGGGAGAGGAGTTATAATAACTTGGATTATAGAAAAGTAGTGATTATTTCAGAAAAATTGAGAGATCCTTCAGAGCGGCTATTTGGAACTTTTGGAAGCAGGGGAAGCAGGCAGAACCCAAAGAAGAAATCTCTAGATTTGTTGATAAAAAGACTCAAGGATGTGAGTTAATCTGTTACATAGCTGTATGTATGATCTTTACCCATTGTTGATTGTGATTGGAGTTACTTCATAGCTTGTTTACTGTTGACTTTGTTTTTTCCCCTATGCCGATTGTTGCCTGCTGAATATGTTGATGTGCAAAGAAAATTCTGTATGTATCAGTTTCATAGTTGCTGATTCGTTATTGTATCGATGATTTCTTTGAGCCTTATAAGCATTTTGCATTTATTCTTTAAATTTCATGTACATAAATAAAATGCTTGCAACTGCCCACTAAGCATGTCTTGAAAGAGAATGGAAATTTAATTAGACATGTCAACAGAGGAGCTAGCTGGCTTTCTCATATGAATGCCTTTAGGCTGGTGTACTGTAACTCTCAGTTTACTAGTCTGTTGTCCTCGATATCCTCATAAATCTGGGTTCTCGAATCACATACTCTACCGGTTTAGGATATGATATTGCTTCTGTTATATAATTCCTTTTTGAACCATTTTACTTGCCCTTCCACTAAAGCTATTCTATTTCAACTGTTATATGATTCTGTTTCGATATATGCATTTGAGATTAAAATTCATGGTTAATGCTATTGAATCATCTGTCTTATGTCAAGATTTTGTTCCTGGTACTTATTATTTGCAGATGGCATAAAACCTATGGACGTGTGTTTTGACCATTTAGAAGATCCTGCAAAGGGTGATAACCTTTAAGTTACCTCAGGAAAACTAATTGGCGTCCGGCCATCTTCGTAAGTTTCAAGGGCTGTTTTTCATCTTTGTTTTCAGAAATAGGTGATTATTTACACTAGCTGACATATTCAGGACCCCAATTGATATATATTCCCTCGAATGTTATTAAGGTTTTTACCAATCGGTCTTCATCTATGCTTTTATTGCCTTGAATTCCTCTGCTAGTAATTTCTTTTACTATTTTGGCAACTGAAACAAGTTGACTGATGCTATTTTCTTTATCTAAGAGTTAAATATTAGTTTTGGAGGGGTGTTTGCAGTTCACTTTTGTAAAGACCATCACCAACTTGCTTTGGTGTGATATTCTTTTGTGGATTTTTAAGATTTGGAAGTGTTTTACAATTTAGCATTTTCCCTACAGGTTCTCTCCTAATGACCCCCAATTGGCTGTATTTGGCAGATTCACATCAGAACACTGATTGAATAATATTGAATCTTCAGGAATAATTACCTATATGATTAATTGTCAGAATAGGTGTGCTGGTTCGGGATAGAGTTTCACAATGCCTCTCAATAATGTCTGCTTGATCATCTCTGGCAAAGCCGACTATTAATATCGTTGATCTCTGGCAAAGCTGACCATTAATATTGTACAACCTATAATCACAGTTTTTTTTTTCTTTTTCTTTTTTATGTTCAACACTCTTTTCCTTGTGCACAAATTTACTGTTAAAACTTGGCCGTACAATAACACTGAAACATCCCTTGATTGAAAGCCTTAACTGTTCCCAATTAGTAAGAAAATTCGGTTCGGCCGAGACAGTGCGGTTGGAATTTTGTAGTCCTAACTTCTAATGGTTTTCACTTACATATTCATCCTCACATTCAAATCTCAAGTTCTAATTTTCCCTTACACAATTCCGTTAACTATCACTATCTACTTGGGTAAATCCCCCACCAATCACTATCTGCTGACAACCATACATGCGTCTTCTAAGATGTTACCGTTGCGTTCCCCACGGGTGCCCAAAAGGCCCCAAACCATTTTAGTGGTGACTGTTTAAGGCACAATTTGCTAAACCAATTAAGAATTTTAGCCCAGTAGTCAAAATGTCATCTGATGGAGATATGTCCAATCAAACGGAATCTGGCACCTTCTGGACTCATGAGAAGAGATAAGTTTCATTAATGCAATGAAAACCATTAATCTAGTTGCCTTAGATGCACAAGTACTCAACCATCGCTATTGATCAGTCCCTTAGATCAATTCGTCTTTCCCCTATTGCTTTGCCTCCATTTTCTACCTGTCCTAAACACCATCCAGAAATTCAGAGCAGGAAATAATGGGTTCCTTATCTCGTAGAAATGCCTCATCTCCGTTGACAATGTTTCCCTTACTCATCATTCTCTCATCCTTTGCCTACTGCGAAGTTGGCAAGCCATCAGCCTATGAAGTACTTCAACAATATGGTTTCCCAATTGGTATTCTTCCCATAGGAGTAACAGGCTACGAGTTGAACACAGAAACCGGCCAGTTCTCGGCCTATTTGAACGGAACTTGCAGCTTCTCTGTTGAAGATTCATATCAGCTCGAGTACAAGTCCACCATAACTGGTGTTTTGTCCAAAGACAGGCTCAAAGATTTGAAGGGCGTCCGTGTCAAGGTGCTCTTCTTCTGGCTTAGCATTGTCGAAGTGGTTCATGACGGCGACGAGCTGCAGTTCTCTGTGGGGATTGCTTCGGCAAATTTTCCAGTCAACAACTTCGACGAGCGTCCTCAGTGTGGGTGTGGATTGGATTGTAACCAGTTGAGCACTGTCCAGCCTTCATATCCAGACAGAACATACTGAGTGCAAAGAGTGTTTTGCTGATAGATAGCGCTAAGTTTCTGTATATTGCTATGTAATGTAGTATGACACTTGTGTTTTACATGCAAGGATCTAATTCAGCATGTTTAGTATAGTTATATCTAATCTTTGATTTTGTTCCCCGAGAATTGGATGACAATAGTTCTAGCTAAGCTGTTAAATCATTTTTGGACTTAGGTAGTTAGGTGTATCTCTGTGAAGGGAGTAGTCTTGAGCTAGTGGTTAGGTGTATCTTTGTGAAGGGAATAGTCTTGAGCTAGTGGTGACTGGTGAGTCTAATTTACTGTTTAATCAAGTCTCACTGCCCTATTGTGCAATTTTTATGTTTGAGAGTTTCTGTTTGATCCTATCATGCAATATGCATGCATTCGATCGTATAAAATGGAATATGCTTTTTTCTATCTGTCAAATTCCTGGCATAAAATGGATTCAGCAAGAATTGTTCATTCCAACGGCTACTGTTGCCATTAGGTACAAACAGTAACCTAACAGTCAAGGCTTCAGCCAACCAAGAAGTTCTGCTTCTACCTAGCACAGAGAAACAGATTTGCATTTCCAACCAAAACCATCTCTCTAATGGCAACACTAGGCCAAATACTCTTCTTTCTGGTCTCCTTCTCAATCTCAACCCCATCTGCTTCTGTCAAGGACAAGCTGACCGCTTACGAAGCTCTCGAAGAGTATGACTTCCCAGTAGGCATTCTTCCCAAAGGCGTACTAAGCTACGAGCTAGACAATTCCACAGGTAAATTCTCAGTCTATTTGAATGGCTCTTGTACCTTTTCAATAGATTCATATAAGCTCAAGTACAAGTCCACCATAACGGGTGTGATAACCAAAGACAAGATCTCGAGCTTGAGTGGTATCACGGTCAAGGTGCTGTTCCTGGGTTGAGCATTGTCACAGTGGTTCGAGACGACGATGAGATCCAGTTCTCTGTTGGGATCGCCTCCGCGGACTTTGCCGTCAGTAATTTCGTGGAGAGCCCGACGTGTGGTTGTGGATTTGATTGTGTCAATGTGGACGGAAGGAAGATCAAATTTGATCATCAGTCACTAGTGTCCTCTGCTTAAGTCAGTTTTCAAAATTATGTTCGAACCGAGTGTAATTTGAGATTCAGTACGTGTAGCATTGTAACAGATTTTCACGAGTGAAATGGGTTTGTTTAATTCACTAGCGTTGCTTGTTTCTCTTTATGAAGCTAAGACTGACTATAAGCTAATTGGTAGGTGAGGCTTCACAATGAAGTCTATAAAGGTTTGAACTGTTGTTGTAGAAAGTGCAAACAGCTACTCGATCTACCTGTGAGGTGTAATCGCTTTTGTTCTTTTTCCTTTTTATTTTTTGGCAAATGAGCTTTGTACTATTGCCTAGGAAAGAAATTATATTCGCATATCAATCATAACCCGAGTTAAATAGTCAAAGTTGAGATCCAAAGTGACAAATTGTCCAATTCAATTTTGTCAAATTAAAGATTATGAGTGAAATGCATACTGTTATATTATTTAAAAAGATAAATAACTTCATACCCTATAATTCTCAATTCTCAATGTAATATTGGTAATTCTATAGTTATAGCTGGAATGGGGTAACTAGGGTGCAATAAAAAAATGCTATGATATCTTGGGTCGTAAGGAATCTTAATTTTGTTTTCTTATGAAAATTACGAATTCCGTAATGTAATTCCCCTAACTCCTGGTTTTGGTGAACATCGAAATCTGAGACCCGCCTTTGTTGACCACAACGTGGCACGTCCTCAGCTACCTAAAACAGCAATACGTCACCGTATCAATAACTAACACAGTCCCTCGCTGTCGGTCAACTCCAACCGCCTCTCCCTACCAATAATATTTCCCGGAAAATCCCAAAAAGAATAGAATTCCCAACTGGTAGATTCCCCTGCCGACGAAAACCATGTCTCTCCCAGCCATTCTCGCCGTTCTCGTCCTCCTTTCACCGTTCTCCTTCGCCGTCGCCGATGACGATACCCGGTCGGCCTACGACGTCATCCAGGACTTCAACTTCCCGATGGGGATTCTCCCCAAGGGCGTCACCGGCTACGACCTCGACCGGAGCACCGGCAAGTGGGCCGCCTATTTCGACGGCGCGTGTAGCTTCGCGCTCGAAGGCTCGTACCAGCTCAAGTACAAGTCCACCATCACGGCACTATCTCGAGAACAGGCTCAAGGACCTGACCGGAGTCAGCGTCAAGGTCTTGTTCCTGTGGCTCAATATCGTTGAGGTGTCTCGGAGCGGCGACGACCTGGATTTCTCGGTGGGGATCGCTTCGGCGTCGTTTCCGATTGACAATTTCTACGAGTGTCCGCAGTGCGGGTGTGGATTGAACTGCAGCCCTGCGCCGCCTCAAGTAAGGAAGATTAAGATGAAAAAATCTCTGGTTTCTTCTATTTGAATGAGAAACTGGATTTGTAGGGACATGTTGTTATACAATTCGAATGGTGTTTGATTATGGTTTAAGATTTTGAAAGCGTTTAGTTCTTATGCTTTGCAATATTAATATTTGTGTTTGTTTGCATTTATGGTTGTGGAAATAAATTGAGAAAATTGGATTGTGATTCTTGGGGAGGAATTAGAGGATAAGAGTAATCTATGCTTCAATGAGTGAATAGAACAGTTGCTGTTATATAGGATGAATTGAGGGACTAATTGTCCTGTGTATCAATTAAGCTTAAGGGAGTTGCAGAGAGGTTGAGATGTGTTTACTATAGTGATTGGTAGCAATGAGAGCTAAAAGAGCACTATATTCAGTTTCAGGAGGTAAGTCTGAATCAGGATGCGTGCTCTTATTGATGTATTGTAGGGAATGCCTGTTCATTGTTGTCTTGCTCTATCTACAGATAGATGAAAGTGTTTGAGTTAGGTGCTGATGGAAAGACTTGTACATGTTGCTTTGTTTATTGGAAGTTTGAGGCTTTGGAAAGGTTTAGGGTTTAGATTAGGTACTTAAGAGTTTGATTTAGGCTTTGAGTATGAAACAATGTTTTGCTGGACGGTGATGTTTTATTGAATCTCACCAGCATGCTAAGGGGTTTTGGAAGTCTGATATTCCGGTGAAAATGGCTTCTTTGGGATTAAGTTGGTTAGCTGTTCACCTTTGTATTCATCATCCAATTTGGCCGATAGAAATTGGAAGGTCTATAGGGCTGTTGGACATACCTTAGTAATTGCTATTTGCAGATGTGAATTGGTTTCATATACTTGACAATATGCTGGATGTGTAATACAGTAGAAGGCAAAGAAAACTGCATATATTGGTTTCAGAATAAATTCAATACATAATTGACAGAAACCTTTCAAAGTAGTTTCTGTATTTCACTGCCTATTTTGGAGAAGTACTAATCCTAATGCTCTCTTATCAATGTTGGCTTAGATGCTTACGCAAGATATAAGAAACCTTTAGGAAGGCAATGACCTATGACATATGGGTTAAGTAATTTCACTTAGAGGATATCTGCACTATGTTATAGACTTATAGTTAGATTTGAAGATGATACTCTTTGAGATGAAGGGGAAGTGTGACAAGTATCTCTGTAGATGTTGAGTAATTGGTTAGTAAAATTACTTTTGGGGAATGAAGAGAAGGTAATTTGCTGTGCAGTCCCTTGTCTTTTAAGTTTTAAGTGACTTTGGAATAGAAGAATAACGGTTTGCTGCGAGATATTTTGCTCAGCAGTCTTGATCCACTCTGGCAAAATGCTGGCAGTGAACCTGTTGGAAGTAGGAATGAATTGATGTCACTGGAGCGTTTAGATCTTCCAAGTGGGAGAGAATGACAACCTATGCAGGCTGGATTTTTGTTTTAATTTTTTTTGCGTACAGGTATTAAATTTGAGTTTGAACTTTGAACATGATTTTTATGGTTGCACAGAAATTGCGGTCTTTTATCAAAGAATATGATTCCTTGTTGAATTGCCTAGCAGAATAATGGACTGAGAATGGAAACAAGCTGGAAAGGTTTTTAGTCTTTTACGCAATTGATGTGGAAGAATGATTAACCCGCGGTTTTTAGTCTGCACTGATGGTTTCAGATTTGGGTTTTATTAGTATTTACAAACAATTGATGCAGCCAACCGTTATCTTAAAATGCTTAATCTTCTTGCTTTTTCTGCATAATCATTACGCCTTATTTTTGGCACAATGCATTTCATGTGATGAACCAGGAGCTGAAAGTCGGTCCTGATTGGGGGAAAGCTATTTGGTCAGATCTTTCTATTTTGAGTACTGTTGTGGTGTGTATAACCTGGGAAGAGCTTGTATATTCCCGTTATGAAAACAATGGTTTTCTACATCTCTCTTATCATGCCGTACGACATATATGATGATGAGAAATTGAGAATCGTTTGGATGCAACTGTTTCGGGAAAGTTTTTCTCGTGGCGGACCGCAATGTTTTTCTCCAATAGATTCCTAAAGACAGCGAATACAAAAGTTAAAAATCGGAGCCGAAAGTAGTTCTCTCCAATTTTATAATGTATATCGTTGCTTTGCTATTCATCTTGTCCTGCTGCTGCTGCTTCTTCTTCTTCTTCATCTGGAAGCAAAGCATATACAAAACAAACAAATTGTGGTCAGACCAGAACTTAATGGAACATAACGTCCGTTTCCTTGTTGACGATGCTTTTGCTTGGCCTGGCTCTTGAGAGCTCGACAAGTTGTTTTGGTCATCGCTGCATGACTAGGTCTTTTTTTTTTTGGAACTGAATTACTTCATTAAAAGTATAAAACGGGGCAAAGCCCAGCAGCCAAAAAATAGGCCCAAACAACAATAATGGAAAGATTACAGTCATCCCAAGTCATGAGACAAAGGAAACAAAACAAACGAAAGAGTCGACAATTCACCGCATCTGGCTTAAGCTTGCATCACAGGTTTAGGACCTACCCAGAAATTTTAATTGTTATATCTTCGGATGAGAATGGAGTTGGCAAACAAAGTGATTGATACCCTTTATTTGCTCCTAATTAAATTAGGTTACAGACGCGTATCTATCTATAGTCTATAGGCCTAACACTAATAATTCTATTATCTTGGACTAGTTTACGGCCACCAAATGCCAAATGGCAAGTGATATATTCTTCAGTCCCCCAATTATTCAATAGCAGCAAAGCAATCAATCCTTTTGCATCAAATTATCAATGATGCTCTATGCATTGCACCCAGTTTGTAGTTTGTTTTATAGTTGGACCTTGCCAACTTGGGAGCTACAACCATGTTCCTTGTCCATTTAAATTTAATTTAATATTTCTCCCTAATGATCGGATACAAGAACCAATAACCGATTATATCATTTACGTTTATTGGCCAAACGTGCGAATCCTCCAAGCATTAGATCTAGCTAGAAGCCTAGAACGCCAGATAGTGACGGTCACGAGTCATGACACGGAAATTGCTTTACAGGTCCCAAACTATGATTATGCAAATGACTTGCTTAATTATGCCTTGAATTTCAATTACGTGGCGTACCTTAATTAATGGCTCCAATCGTAATTCCAAGTCACCATAATTAGTTTGACCTTCCCATTCGAGGCAATTGTTCCTTCGAATTTCAGACATCTCAGTCAACAAGGAACTATATATAGCAAGGCCCATAAACTGGATATGCTCAAAGAAAAGATGTGCATCTAAGTTTGCTATCAAAATTCCCCATCCAGTTCCACGTAATTGACCATTCAAACACAGATTCATTTCTAAGAATATATAAGTTTAATTTTATTGCAAAAATTAAATTTAAAGGTTACATGTAAACCCTAAATAGAGGAGGAGAGGACGAGGGAAACAAGCTACTGCAACAATTATAATAAATCTGGCCAAGTCCGCCGACAGCCCATTCCTCGTATTTTCTCGTGCTTCCGAGAAAACCACGAGAAAATTTTCACCCCATTTTCGTTTTCAATTCTCAACAATTCAATGCTTCTTCAAGAGCACGTTACGGAGCTCGGCCGCGTCGATCTCATCGGCGCGGTTCTCAGGTCCGTAAACTCCGGTCTTGGGGTTGGGGACCCACGAGACCTTGAAGGCAGACCCCACCTTGTCTTCACCTGATTTCTTGCCCAAGTTTACGCTTCTAGACACAGAAGCAGCCTCTCCTCTAACCGCCGCAAGTCCTGGTGACCCCGCCGCGTATCCACGTCTGAAATTAAATTAAACGACGTTATTAATTAATTAGTGACAAATTCATCAATAAAACATATCGAAATTAAGGAAGGCTTCAGATCTCGGAAAATCTCTGTGTACCTGGCGATTGTGTTGGAGACGAGAGCGGAGACAAGCTTAGCGTTGGAGAAAGAGCGAGCCATTGTTTCTTTGTTTCTCGGGTTGGAATCGGAAATTAAAAAACTCAAAGAGAGTCCCGGAGCCGGAAAAAACGCTACTGCGGAGAGGTTAAAAGCGGAAGGAGAAAGACGTTTAAGCTTTCAACTTCCACAGCAGCGAGCAAAGGCAGAGGAGGATCTCTTTGTGTGTGGCTCGGTTTCTCTGTAATGGAAATGCGAAGATGGTTTCAGACAGAGGAGGGGAGAGGGGTATATAAAGGGGAGGGAGAAGCAGAGAAACGGGCAAGTGGGTGTCGGTAGGGCCAGTAAATTGCCGCCACGTGGGGGGAGATGAGAGGACACGGCTCCGTTTCTTTTTATGAAAGGTTCGTCCAAATGAGTGTTTTCGAGAAGGGATCAACGGCTGGAAATTGGAGGGAAAGTTTTGATTGAGAAAGAAAACCGAGTCAACGTCAAGGGGTGTGGAGGAGGAAAAGTCGGCGGCAGTGCGGTGGGAGAGTTCTTTGGATATTAGCCGTTCATGGCGAGGCGATATGACATCGGAGCCGTCCACGTGTGTGTGGAAAAGAGGAGGAAAGGGTGGCGGGGTTTCTTGGTTAGGTTCTGGAAGGTGATGGAGAGGAAATTAGGGCTCGTGAAAATTGAAAAGAAGCTGCTCTATGGAAGGTCCAGCCAAGTCAAGGGTCATTGATGACAATTGGAGCTCCAAATTAGGAGCGCGTCTTGGATACGACAGCTGTGCGACGTAGATTGTAATATATAGGTAAATTTTGGATATTTTTATAAAATTTTTAGAAATTACACCAAAGATTTATAAAAATTACTATGCATCACTATCTCTCTTTGCCTTTTAACAGCTGTCTACACAGGTGTATAACAAATTAGACACGTATTCTTTTCCTACTCTGTTTGGGTGAAGCTTTGATTTTTATTGAAATTGAGTGGATAATGCAACCGACGTAAATCGATCGAAAGGCGCGAGACCTTAGGTGCATGCACGAAGGCTGTTCACAGCATAAAGATAAGGACCATTATGTTAATGGAATTAACCCATGATCATAAAAGAGTGTCTTAGACGTTACAGTTCACCCGCAAAATATCTTCTTCCACTAAGTAATCTCGATTACAAAACGCTGAGGGCACTCAATTTTTGCATAATTTGAAAACTATTAGATCACTTAATATTCATAATATATATGTCATAAATATTGAATAAATAAAATATTTTTCATCTTTCAAGTTTCAATATTCTAAAAAGTAAAAACGCTATAAAATATTTTATTATTGACTAATAAGGTTTATGATGCACCGCCCAAACGAACATGAATGGTGTGGATGTGATATCATCCCAAGAACACTTAAAGGTAGTTGCAAACTTGCAATAGAAATCTAGCCTAGATCTTCTTGTTTACTCAACGTGCAGCGCAGTTGCAAGTTGCACATACCGTGATAGAAAGCCAGCTGCTCTCTGCTGCATCTGCTCCATGAAACCACGGCGCCGATTCGGGCCAGCAGTTTTGAGTTTTAACTATATATTCTTGTAGTTTAGATATTTTCCTTCTTGTCGGTGAATATTTTTTTCATTATTGTCAGTGAAGATATTTTCTTACACGTAATATATGCAAGGTCCTAAGATACTCAACCATACTGTGATACTGATACACTCCCTCTACTTTAAAGTACAAAACAACAAATACGACTGTCGTTTTATTAACCGTGTATAGCAGCCTCTCATGGCATTCGTCCTCGTCCCTCTACCTCTTCTGCTTCATCGTCATCCAAAGACCAAGACTAGAGTAGTCCATTGGTTCTAGATGACACACGCCCAGGTCTTTTCCTTGGTCCCTATTTTTCTCATGCATGTGCCCCTTGCCTGATGCCTTTCCAGAAAGAAAACCACAAGTAGTCATAAAGAGGGAGGAAAGTGAGTGTGTGTGTGTGTATATATATATAGTTGGAGTTGGTGAATGGTTGGCTACTTGCATTTTCTAAATATTGTGTAATAGAGCCATTCATCACTCTTCTAGATCCTTCAAAAATGTGCATTTCAAAGCTCAAACAGCCAGGGACCAAGTCAATGGGTCATACATGCTTATCCATAAGTTTTTTACTAGCTTCTTACATAAAAGAAGGTGCATTGTAGTTAATGATATTGGTCAATGCATTTTAAATACTTGCGTTTTGGATTGGTACAACTTTTTTTTTTTTAATGGTTGAAGAGAATTTTTATCGCTACCATCCAAACACAAGTTTTAAGAGTATAAAAAAGTATTTCTGTAACTCACAAAATTTTTCTAATACATATAAAACATGTTTCTCCATAATTTATGAACACTTCATAAACTATGTTGGCTAACTTTGTGATAGAATTAAAGCACCAATTTTTTTTTGTAATATTTACTTTAATTCAATTAATTTCATTCATATATATACTCTATCAGTGAGGAATTCTCACATATACATATATATATATATATATATATATTTCGTGGAGTGTTTTCGTCACACGCCAGAAATAGGCCTAGAATATATATGCCATGAAAAGACATTGAATATATATATGTGCCATATAAAGTGATATATGATTAAGTTTTGACTCTAATCCAGGCATCCAGCTATTCAGGTGTATTACGTGACTCTTGTGACTCTCCGCTGAATACAAGGGTTGGGGTCAAGGAATGAATGGAGCCATTTGCTGCATAGAGGTCGGGATTGAAAATTTTGGACACCTCTTATTAAAAGGCACCTAACTGAATAATAATTGTGGCTAGCTAGTGGAGGGAGCAAAGGAACCTGAGCATCCCACATCTCATGCAATTTGTGCTCCATTACTTTCAAAATTTCCTTGTAATTAAAAAAAAATGAACCACATATACAATGGACCATCACAAAGTGTCGAAGGGGACTGCTCATGGCCTCACTTTATGTAACTCTGATATTTAACCACATAAGTAGGGTTCCTTGTGATATACCACGGACTTACAAATGCATTTTTACTTTCGAATTATCAAAAGAAAGAGACTGACGAAGAAAAATTAATGTTTGCAATGGCTGTGCTTTGATTGTGAATTCACTGGTATAAGAGAGATGTGGATTATCTAGTTAGGTGGGTCGTCGGTCGGCACATAAATATTCAGTACTGAATATTCAAGAGACATGCTTGCTTTTTTTCAAAAGAACCAAAATAGACCATGATTTTGTGGTTAGTCATGGATCCAGAAATGTTTCTCATAGGGTCGAGATAATATATGCCATGATAATGGCGGTGATGGTGATAACAAGTTGTGGCTGGCTGTCATGACAAGTCTTTGTGAAATAACTTTAATGAACAAAAAAAAAAAGACGTGTAATTATTGGATGAAGTATCATGTCTTATTTGGTTTGTAAAAAAGAAAATTTGAAAAGAACAATATGAACAAGTTTTTAAGAGAAAATGGAGGACACTTTATTTTGTAAAAACTAAGAACGATAATTAAATGGACGGTTTGGATCATGAGATTGCATTGAGGTATTCAACACTATTATACACATCAAAATTAGAAGAGGGTGTTTAATAAGAATGTCGAACCATTAAGTTTGTTTGACCGTCGAATCATTTTTTTTCACATGTGAAAGTTTTTTTTTTTTTTTTTTTTAAGGTAAAGCGTATTTTCATCTTTTGATGTGTAAAACAAGCTGTATTTTGGTATAAGATTTTATAGCTCTAAAAGATGCTTTGTTACGGCTGTACTTATAAGATAAGCTGGCTCATGCTGTGATAAGAGAATAAATGGCTGTCAAGTAAAGGAGTGTTTCGTAAACTAGATTTTTAAAAGTGCTTATGGTACAAAAAATAATGACAAAGTTAGGCCGAGAGATTTTCTGCTTTTAACTATATAAGAGCATCTCCAACATTTGTAATTACTTTTTAGCTAAATTTAGTTAAAGATGTGAAATATAGCTATTGATTTAACAATGTTACTCCAGCAGTAATATCTATTTGTAAATAATATATTAAATTTGATCGAATCATAAACTGACATGTGGACAAAAGAGGAAAGATAAATATAACTTTTGGTTTAGCTATGCAAGATTCTCTAGCTAAATGTAGCTAGCCATTTTAGCTAAATCTAAATTTAACTTTGCTATAGCTAGTCGGTTGGAGTTGATTTTTGCTTTAAAAATAGTTATATATAGCTAAAAATTGAATTTTGCTAGTCTGTTGGAGATACTCTAAGAGCCTTAGCTTAAAAAAATAGTTGTTTTTTACTTGTATTTTGCAGTTTCATGAGGCCTTTCCAAAAAAAAAAAACTGTTAAAGGAAAAACATATTGTGTGCCTTCGTCAAAGCAACTGACAGAGAGGGAATCAAGGAATCAGTGATTACCATCAATCAGTCCAATTATAGATCAATCAGCATTCAATGTATTTAATGTAATTAATATTTCCGTTGTAACTCTATCCCTATATAAAGGGACTATGAAATGAAAGGAGGAGACCATTCCAACCCATTTTTTACTTTTACACATTATCAGCACGCTCAGAGCCAATAGCCAAAGAAATCTAATTTTCTAATTTCTTTCTTCTTTCCGTTGAAAAATAAACTCAAACCCTAGAAGAGAAAAAAAAATCTCTCTTCCTTTTCTTTCTGCCGCAAATCCAAAAAAAAAAAAAAAACTCTCTTTTCTTCTCCGGCCAGACCAGCGCCTTCGACCTGGCCTAGCGCCCCATCGCCACAGAGCTTCCTTCTGGCCACCAAATCCCGACCAGATCGGCCTTAATCACCTTCACATCCGATCCCTGCAGCCCATCCCAGCAACGATCCCTGCAGCAACCCTCCCAGCAGTTGTAGCAGCCTGCCCACCGTGATATCTACAGCGCCGCACCCCACTGCCCCAACGCAGCCTCTGCCGGCGCACACCTCACCCAGCCTTTGCCCCGCGACCTTGCAACAGACCGGGCTCGAGCCCCGCCGCCAGCTTTCACCGGCCCCCAACCCGGCCTCTGCCCCTCACCACCGTTGCTGCTACCTCCGCAAGCCTCCAGAGCCTCAAAGCTTCTGCCTTGCACGTTCGGATCCCAGGAGTACACGGCACCTCCACCGGCATCTTGCCCAGCGCATCGCTGCCTCCACACCAGAAAACTAGAAAACCAGAACAAACCAGAACAAAGAAGAGGAGGAAGAGAGAAAAAGAGAGGAAGAAGAAGAAAAGAAAAAAAATAGAAGAAGAAGAAAAAAAAAAAAAATGGGCGGGTTGACCCGACCCAGAAAAGAGGCTGACCCAGCCCAGCAAGAGAAAAAAAAGTGACCCGACCCAAGAAAAGGTCCGGCCCAATTATTAAAAAACAAAAAACAAAAAAACAAATGGGCGTTGTGTGGTGATGCAACCCAGTAGAAACAAAAGAACCCAGAAAAAAAAAAGAAAAAAAAAACAGGAATAAAAGAAAAGACCCGGCCCACTGCTGGAAAAAAAAAAAAAAAGGAAACAAGAGGAAGCAGCCCAGTTCTCAAGTCTAAAAATATCGTTACGCACCCCTGCATCAACACGCGCGTGCGCTAAGATTATTTTATTTACTCGATACCAAATATGTTCTCTTTTATTTATTTATTTTCATACTATGGTATATTTAATTATTTATAATTATAATTTTTTATTTTTGAGCATACTATTTTATTGCTTGTTATATATGTGATATATATTCGTGGGATCTAAAGCATGTGATTTTATTTATGTCTACTATTTTTAAGCATGATTTATACTTTATTATTTATGCAATTTTGAGCATGTTTTTTTTATTTTATTTACGCTTTTATAAATAATGCCAACGCATGTTTTACATTATGCTATTATTTATATTTCATTTTACGCATGATATATTATTATATGTAGCATATATTTTGGTATACATGTGTGAAATTTGAGCATGCCATGTAGTTTATTTCTTATATATGCTATGTTCAAATGTGTTATGCTTATTTTTAGGATGCTATACAACATATAAAATTCCATTTTGCCATGATAATGAAAATTCATGCGCATTATACACACTTACTGTGATAAAGTATTTTCACATAGCATCGAAAAAAATGTGACCATTACGAATCTTGGTCTTGAAATCTAATTCATATATTTGGAAAATAATTTACGTGGATGTCTTTATGACTGCGTAATTTATATCTTCTCTCTTGTTTTATGTAGATGGCTAATCCAACTCGACCTGAGTTTGACATTTTGGACTCAGAAGGACTTGAGTACCATCGTTGGGTTTCCGATATGGAAACTGCCTTTGTGGCAAAAGACTACACTGCTACCATTACTGATCCCAAAGATGATGAACTATCTAATAAGGTGAAAGCAGATGCCTTAATTTTTCTGAGGCGACATATTGATCCTAGCCTACACTGGGAGTACCTTCAGTTGAAGACACCCAAAGCACTGTGGGATGCCCTTAAAGGACGTTTTGGAAACATTCACGATACTTTGATCCCAGGACTGGCGGTTCAGTGGAATGGAATCCGCTTGCTTGACTATAAAAAGTCAATGACTTCAACAAGGACATGTTGCGCTTAAAGGCACGTCTCAATTTCTGTGGAAGGGAAATCACAGAAGATGATATGATCTACAAGACTCTTACCACCTTTCCTAATTCAGCTTTTATACTAGCGAACCGGTATTAGTTGGATTATGACAACAAAAGAATCACAACCTTCAATAAGTTGATAAGCCTACTGCAAGTGGCTGAGAGACAAAATAAGATTCTCTTGAATAACAATGCCAGGCCCACTGGGACAAAGAAAATTCTCGAGGCTAATTATGGAAAAATGAAAGGTGGAAATAACTCCAATGCAAGGGGGTTTGGACGTGCTGATCCCTACCCACGTGGCAACAATGCACCACGTGGAAAAGGACATGGGGATCATGGAAACAAGATGCCAAAGGAAAGAGTTGACAATGAACCATGCTATAGGTGTGGATTCATTGGGCATTGGTACAAGAACTGCCAAGCAAACAACAGAGTAGCAGCCAATTACAAGAGGTATAGAGAGTCTAAAGAACAAGTGGCTCACTATATGGAAGAAGGAGGTCATGACCTAGACGTCAACCTTACAGTTGCAGACTCTAATGGCAAAGAGGAACTTGCTAAGTCAATGGATGCTCTCAATCTTGACTGATCTGCTTTATTCATTTTATTTTCCAAAGACAGTTGTGAAGGCATAATGCCTCATTTTTAATTAGACTATTGTTTGGTCTTAAAGTTTATTTTCAATCATGGATTGATGAATAAGATTTCTAAACAAGACCTTGATTTGATTATCGTTGGCTTATTAATAAATTTTGAATTTTATTCTGAAGCACTGAATTTATTCAAATTTATTTTCTATACATATATTTACATGGTTCGACATAGCACTATAAAGATGTAAAGCAATACATCTAGAGAAAAAAATTATTAGAATGAAAAGAATACCATTCTACGCAAATAGAAATACTCTAAAGAATATGAGTTATATTTTCTAAATACCTCCCATTTATTTGTAGGAATGAATGGAGGAGAACTTGAGTGCTTAGATGATAGTGGGACTACCCACACAATATTAAGAAATAGGCAATTATTCATTGAACCAATAGCCTATAATTCCTCTGTGACTACGATGATTGGATTATCAAAACTAATAAAATGGCGAGGAACTGCCAAATTTTTGTTGCCTAAATGGCACAACATTTCAAGTCACAGACGCTCTATATGCAACAAGAGCTAATCGAACCTTGTTAATGTTTCAAAGCTATTTGTGCCAACGATTATCCAGTAAAAACAAACTGTGAGAATGGAACTGAATACCTTGATATTACATCTAATGACTGTGGAAGGAAACACATCTTAGAGAAACTTATGAGTCAATCTAGTGGACTGTACCTCACTACGATTCGGATCATTGAATCCTATATTGTCCCCAACAATGAAATGTGGGACACTGACTTATACAGGCTTTTGCATGACCGCCTATGGCACCGAGGTCGTGACATGATGATCCGTATTTTTTAAGAACTCACACGGACATCCCTTCTTTCGAGTGCCAAATGGGAGAAAAATCCGTCACACTGCAAGGTGTCGGTTCTAGGATTGCTCAAATGCAGTCATTGCTTTCTGAAGTACTAGAAGCTCTACCTCCCTCCCATTATGCCTCATTGACTATTTCAAAGGCACATCACTCGTATTGCAAAGCCTGCTTTTTAGCAAAAATAGGATCGAGACCTTCCTATGCTAAAAATACAAAACAAAACATTTCATTCTTACAAAGGATACAAAGAGATGTCTGTGGACCTATCCATCCAGATTGCGGACCATTCAAGTACTTTATGGTTCTGGTGGATGCTTCGACAATCTGGTCACATGTCGTTTTATTGTCCACAAGAAATGCTGCAATACTCCTAGCACAGTTTATACGTTTAAGGGCTCACCACCCTGATCACCCTATCAAGTCTATAAGGCTTGATAATGCTAGAGAGTTTACATCAAAAGCATTTGATGATTATTGCATATCTATTTGGATCGATGTAGAGCATCCTGTACCCCATGTGCATACACAAAATGGTCTCGCAGAAGCCACCACCAAAAGGCTATAGATGGTGACTAGGGCATTGGTTATGCGCACCAACTTGCCTATATCTGCATGGGGTTATGCAATAGTGCACGCAGCTTTACTTATTCGTTTCAGACCCATTGCTAGCCAACCATTATCTGCATACCAGTTGGTAACTGGATATGAGCCTGACATTTCACATTTACGCATATCTGGTTGCGCAGTATATGTGCCTATCGCGCCCCCACAGCGCACTACACTGGGTCCACAGAGACGATTAAGTATTTATGTTGGATACGAATCCCCAACAATTATCCGCTATTTGGAACCCTTGACAGGCGATCTCTCTACCGCTAGATTTGCGGATTGTCACTTTAATGAGACAGTCTTCCCGTCGTTAGGGGGAGATAGGAAAAAGGATTTTCCAAGGGAACGACAGGAATTGTCGTGGTTTGTCCCACTCTGTCTCATCTTGATCCCCGCACTTCATAAAATGAAAGTGAAGTGAAAATGAAAAGAATAATCGATCTTCAGAACGTAGCAGATTCGATGCCTGATGCGTTTACTGATATCGTAAAAGTGACGAGATCACATATACCAGCTGCAAATGTGCCTGCAAGGTTAGAAGTCCCCAACAAGGGGCACGGTGCCGCAGATAGAGGCACTGTAACCGCACTTAGTGGAGGTCTGGTTGAGGCTATGGCTCCCCAAGGAAGAGGGGGAGGTCACTTGGTTCGATTGACACTCACCCAAGGAAGAAAAGGGTGAGTAAGGCACAAACCAATCATCAATGTATAGAATCCCTCTCATGAGATTGTCTCTGATTATAGTTATGTCCATGAATCAATACTGGAGGACGCTTCGATGTTTGAAATGATTCCAGAGAACGAAGAAATCTCAAAGGATTACGAGAGTGCGTATGAATTGATAGAAAGATCTTCCATACACATTGATGATATATACTGTTGCTCAAGAAATCATAGAGCACGATGATATCGAACCACGCTCTGTTGAAAAATGTCAACAAAGAGCAGATTGGCCTAAATGGAAAGAATCAATCCAGGTAGAATTAGATTCTCTGACAAAGAGACAAGTATTTGGTCAGGTAGTGCTAACCCCACCAAGTGTAAAGCCTGTAGGACATAAATGAGTCTTTGTCAAGAAGCGTAATGAGAAGAATGAAGTCCTGAGGTACAAGGCTCGCCTTGTGGCGCAAGGTTTCTCACAACGCCCTGGAATCCACTACGAGGAGACATACTTTCCCTTAATGGACGTTATAACGTTCCGCTACGTAGTTAGCTTAGTAATTTCCGAAGGACTGGAAATGCAGCTCATGGATGTGGTTACTGCATATCTCTATGAGGATCTAGATTCAGAGATATATATGAAAAGTGCCTAATGGCCTTACATTACCCAAGTCAAGTGACTCTAAACCACGGAGTGCGTTTGCAACTAGGTTGAAACGCTCACTTTACGGATTAAAACAATCTAGACGGATGTGGTATACCTGTCTAAGTGACTACTTGATTGGGAAGGGATATAAGAACGATGAATTATGCCCCTGCGTATTCATAAAGAAAACAAGTTCCGGATTTGCAATTGTAGCAGTATATGTCGATGATATGAACATAACAGGTACTCTTGATGAAATAAGAGAAACCGCGAGCTACTTGAAATCCGAATTTGAGATGAAGGATCTTGGGAAAACTCGATTCTATCTAGGTCTTGAACTAGAACACTGAGTTTGTGGAATATTAATCCACCCGTCTGCATATGTCCAAAAGTCAGGCGATATAACATGGACAAAGCACATCCTGCTAGCACTCCCATGATCGGTCGAAGTTTGGATGCAAGGAAAGATCCATTTCGTCCAAAGGAAGATGACGAACAAGTATTGGGAGCTGAAATTCCCTATCTAAGTGCAATAGGCGCATTATTGTACTTAGTCCAATTTACTCGACCAGACATTGCATTCTCAGTGAACTTGTTAGCTAGATTTAGCTCAGCGCCAACGCAGCGTCACTGGAATGGTATCAAGAACATTTTCGATACCTAAAAGGAACCATTGACTTGGGACTGTTCTTTTCCTACAGAGAGACAAGAGGACCGCATATGGAACTGCAATCCCTAAAGGAAATGTTGATGGCGAAAGCGCCACTCACTACACTAAAACACCAAATGACGTTTTGGTTGGTTTTGCTGATACTGGGTACCTCTATGACCCACATAAAGGTCGTTCCCAAAATGGTTATGTACTCACCATTGGGAACACGGCGATATCTTGGAGATCAACCAAGCAAACCCTTGTGGCTACCTCCTCGAACCACTCAGAGATCATTGCTCTACTTGAGATGGTTCGTGAGTGTATATGGTTAAGAGCTATCATTACACATATTCGAGGGACTAGTGGTTTGAGTTCTACCACTGAAGAGCCTACTTGCATTTATGAAGATAATGCAGCTTGCATCGAACAGATGAAGCTAAGATATATCAAGGGATAATACAAAACACATATTGCCAAAGTTTTCCTACAATCAGTAACAAGAGACCCTCCTGAAGATTCAAGTGAATCAAGTAAGGTCTGAGGAGAATGTGACAGATTTGTTCACCAAATCACTGCCTAAGGCCACAGTTGAGAAACATGTGAAAAGCATAGGAATGCGAAGACTTTCCAAACTCACTTGATTAATGTAAAGATCAGGGGGAGGTGTAGACATCAGGGGGAGTCTAACACACACATGTCATTCTCAAATGTAGAAGGTGCGTTGTGCTCTTTTCCTTCGACCAAGGTGTATTTTTGTCCCACAGGGTTTTTATTGTTACTTGGCAAGGTTTTTAGTGAGGCAACAACTCATGCACCATTTCGTTTTTGACTTGGCACAAGGGGGAGTGTTAAAGGAAAAACATATTGTGTGCCTTCGTCAAAGCAACTGACAGAGAGGGAATCAAGGAATCAGTGATTACCATCAATCAGTCCAATTATAGATCAATCAGCATTCAATGTATTTAATGTAATTAATATTTCTCTTGTAACTCTATCCCTATATAAATGGACTATGAAATGAAATGAAGAGACCATTCCAACCCATTTTTTACTTTTACAAAAACAGTGTTGTTTTTAATTTTACCAAATGCTTTTATGGTCAATTACTTTAAATTTAAGTTACTTATAAGCTTCTGCAAACACAGCCTAAATTGTGATTACAGACTGAAAGGCTCTCTCCAAATTTGGGTCAGGCCTTGTGTCGTGGGTCTATGGGTGTAGCATAACTCTTTTTTTGAAGTTTGGGTTAAGCGACTTAAGCCCAGGCCATCTCTATCTCTTTAATTTAGAGGCCTGGCGCAGTGGGTGCTTTTGCCCTGGAGCTCGATTCAAAGACTCAGCCAAAGCTAAAACCCTCGCTCGGAAATCAAAATTGGCAGAGAAAAAGAAAGAAAGAAGGCATGGGAGAGAACAACAGCGGCACGGAGGTTCCGGCGAACCAGACGATCTACATCAACAACCTGAACGAGAAAATCAAGCTGGACGAATTGAAGAAGACGCTGCAGGCCATGTTCTCGCAGTTTGGCAAGGTTCTGGATGTGCTGGCCTTCAAGACGCTCAAGCACAAAGGCCAAGCTTGGGTCGTCTTCGAGGACGTCTCTTCTGCCACCAATGCCATTCGCCAAATGCAGAGCTTCCCTTTCTATGACAAGCCCATGGTAAATTCTCAATCCTCTTGTTTTGAATTGAATTTCTGTCCTTACTCACACTCACACTCGGCTGCTGTAATTTTCGCAACGAATTTACATTTTCTTAGCTTGCGGAATTTGGTTAATTTTCGGTCTAGTTGGCAGAGAAGAATTTAGTTGGTTGTTAAATCAGATTGCTATGATATAGGGATTGGGGTGGGTTGGTTCAGCGCAATTGGTATGATTGTTCTAACTTACTGGTTATATTGCTCATAAATCGAGTCAAATAGACATAAAACACACACTCGAGTACTCACCCTAAGATCTAAATAGACTCATATATACTCTTCATAAAACTGAAAATTTACTCTAGCAAGACACTTAAACTAACATGGAGACTTTCCTTTTGGACGAGAAAAGGCTGGGTTTAGTCGTAGGCTTCGAAAGAGGATATTTCTTTTCTAATTAAAGTTGTGGCTGCAGCATTAGTGTCGTGTCGTCAGATGAAGCTAGTCATGTGTTCTGTATTGTTTTCTCATTTACATGCATGCTAGTTATTTATGATGCAATGAATTATGATCAGCATAAGTATTATTTTCAATTATTTGATACTTTTTGTTGATATGGATTGATGCAGAAAATACAATATGCCAAGACGAAATCAGATATAATAGCAAAGGCCGATGGTACGTTTGTTCCACGTGAAAGACGAAAAAGGCATGAGGAGAAGGGTAAGGCATTCTGATCTTCTCTCCCTCTAGTAAATGTGTGCTTTCGTTTCGGCTAACAGTGTCTGAAAAGCTTGCAGTTGAGGTCTGACTTATATCTCCACAGACTGTTGTGTCTCCACAGACTGTGCATCTATCATTCTCTTCTCTTGCCACATTTTAATGATGATGGGGGTCGGGAATATCATGATAATCAATTCAAATAGACTTACCAAGTAGCTATGTTACATGTCCACAAACTTTGTCTTGTCACCATAAATGATGCTGGGGGTTTGGAATATCATGATAATCAATTCAAAAAGGCCAACCAAGTAACCATGTCTCACTTTTATGTCTGTATGGAGTATCATATTTAGCAATTCCCATACCCTGTGTATTGTTTTCTGTCTCTCTCTTGTTTCTGTGTATGCCGTGCGTGTATGCATTATATAACTATCTTAAAATATGATGTATTGTTTAAAGAAGCAAATGCTATACTTATATATGGTGGGTCTATGGCTTCGATTAGATTAAAGTTCCTTTTTCTGCAGGGAAAAAACGGAAAGAGCAGCAGGATGCTAACCAAGCTGGAATGGGTCTCAATCCTGCTTATCCTGGTGCCTATGGTGGAGCACCTCCGGTAAGTATCATGTCTTCTTTTTTTATTTTTTTTATTTTTAAAGTATCATGTCTTCTTTTTAAGGAGAAATCACTTCTTTCAATTTATCTTTCTATAACTCTTAATGTTTTGATTTGGATATCTATCTGTTTAATGTTTGTGTATTCTTCCATTGGTCTTCTTTGAGCTGAAAACTAATTCAGTTGGTTGTGAAAATGGAAAAAGTGCATTGGATAATAAGAGTTGGGTAGTTTACATATTTGTAGGACAATAAACAAATCATTACAATGATTACACACCAGGTTCTTCTGATAAGACAAAAAACACACTGATGGAATTGTGAAATAAACTGTTCCACTATTATGAGTTGCAGCCTTTGTCATCTGATTGGGCTTGAAAATTGTATCACCCCATTAAGCAGGTGTCTGGGCTCAGGCATGCTCTATGCATAAGTTTCTCCTTCCTTGCTTGAAAGTATTGAAACTTTTCCCATCTTTAAACACGTTAAGCTTTGTAGCTGTTGTTGAATTGTTATCACTATACTTATAGGAGTTGCATTTTAAGCATCTTTGCATATGCAATTTTTCACTCTTTTACTTTCTCTTGAACCTGCAGCTCTCCCAGATACCATATCCTGGTGGTGTGAAATCTATGGTGCCTGAGGCCCCTGCTCCACCAAATAATATTCTTTTTGTTCAGAATCTTCCTCACGAGGCAACTTCTGTGATGCTGCAAATGCTCTTCTGTCAATACCCTGGTTTTAAGGAGGTTAGAATGGTGGAAGCTAAGCCAGGTATTGCTTTTGTGGAATACGAAAATGAGATGCAATCATCAATGGCAATGCAGAACCTCCAAGCTTTTAAGGTGACACCGCAGAATTCAATGTTGATCACCTACGCAAAGAAGTAGACAGTAGGATTTAGGTCTTTGCTACTCACATGGAGGAAAGCTGCAGTCATGGATCCTCTTGTTAAATCGGTTTAGATATGATGCTTCAATATATTAATATTGTCGGGATATATTATGAAAAGGATATGATTTTTAGGGTGGCCCTTTGAACATTTCAAGTTTCACTGAATTACCTTTAAGTTGGATATTGTTCTGTGTAATTGTAACTGGTAGATTGTATCTGAAAGCAGGCTTCATCGTTCCTTCCTGATAATCCATGAAAGCAGGCTTTAATTGTTTTCCTTACCCCTTCCTCTGCTAGGAAACAAAAGCCAAAAGGCTTGGGTTGATCACATGTTTAGTGAACAAGCAGAAAAGAGAAACACAAAGTTATAGCTTCAATGCTTCATTTCATTAAAAATGAATTCTTTATGTGAAAATTGAAATCAAGCTCTAAATGAAAAAAATAATTAAAAGTGGTGATGGTATTCTTTGGAGTATAAGAAACCAAAAGCTTTAGCATAAACGAAAATTCTGTACCATCAAATCAAATGAAGGCACATTGTTTACCTTTATTATAATGGTGAAGTTTTTGGTTTCTTTACACTCAAAAGCTTACTATCCTTGTACTAATGTTCAATATCTTTTCATTTAGGTCTTTGATTTCCCTCAAAAGGAATTGCTTTTAGTGAAATGAATCTTTAGCTCTAAGTTTCACTTTCTTGCTTTTTACTTAACTATAGTCGAAACCCAACCTTTAAAGGCACTTATTTTATTTTATTTATAAACTTCACCCCTCCTCACCCTTAATGAGCTCAAACATGTGTCTCCAAAAATGAGAAGTCATTGTTTCACCACCCCACCAAACACACTCACCCTTAATGACACATATACTTACTCAGAATACATAAATTTATGAATCAGATACAACTTAAATAGGAGAGAAAAGAAATTGATATGAAAATGAATTATTTTGAATAAAATTCCGTGAATCAATTATAGCAAGTACTTGTCACGTGAATCAATCATATTAGCTCATATCACAATACACATAGTGGTCCGAAATTATATAATAATATGAATTTACATAATATAGTAAAATTGTTAAAAAAAAATTTGACAAGTGTGAGTCTCAAATTGGTTCACATTTATGACACTCTTGCTTACCCGAAATGAAAAAAAATCATGAATCGGAGAAACTTGAATGAGAGAGAAAAAATTCGGTGAGAATATTTCATTTCCATTAAGCAGTTTACTTACCATAGAGAATTAGAATAGAAATGCAACTGATTACCACTGATGTTGTTTACTAATGTTCATGAATCGAAATTAAAATTAGTTAGATTACTAAAATACCCCTACAAACATAAATGTTCATAAGAGAGGTTATTGAAAATATGTAAAGATATTTTGGGTAGAAAAAAAAAATGCATTCTTAAGGCTTTCATTTCTAAACCCATACCCCCTTGGTTATCAAACTCTAGGTTATTGAGGAATCGATTCCTTACAATGAGTTAAAACTCACACCCATTTGTTAGTAAACACATGAAAACTCAAACATAGAAGCATTCAATTATTTTCATTCTCAATTCAAGTAATTAAACCTGTAATTAGAAGTTTTAGATAAGTGTGTCGGATAAGTTTAGAGTTATAAGTTTTTTCATTCTAAAAAAAGAAAAGAAAAGGAGAATCCAACAAATGAGAAATTGTAAATTTACTGCCCCGCCAAAGGTCATTCGCAAAAATAAAATAAAAAATGAGTAAAAAAAATTTAAATTTTTTAAAGCTTGCTGTGGACTCTTTGGGGAAAAGAAATTAAAATCCAGAAGTCTCCCAACTCCCGCTTCAAAATCCCCCTATACTCTTCCCATTCAGACCAGCTCCAATGGCGAACAAGCTCAAAGTAGAACAACTCCGAGACCAATTGGCCCAGCGTGGTCTCAGCACAGCCGGAACCAAGCCCGTCCTGGTCCGACCACCTCTCTCTCTCTCTCTCTCTCTCTCTATTCTCTAAAATCTCACGATTTCTCGGCCACTGATTTTCACTTTCCTGCAGGTTTCGAGGCTCGAGTCCGCTCTCCACAACCAAACCGCAGCCTCAACCGAAGTCTCAGCCACTAAAAAGAGAGGAAGGAACTCCAATGAGGATGAGGATTCAACGGCGTCCAAGAAAATCAAGGCAACTGAGAAACTCCAGAATATGAATATCAAGCAACTCCGCGAGGAAGCAACTCTTCGCGGAATTCCGGCTACTGGATCCAAGAAGGAGTTGCTGGAGAGGCTCTGTCAAGATTCCGATAAGGATTGCATTGACATTGATGCGAGTAGAGGTATGAGTTTTGAGACAGAAATTTCAATTTCTGCGAGTGATTTAAATGTTAGGTGAACTTATTTTGTTATGCTGCGGTGGTTGTAGTAGTGAAGGAAGAAGGGAATGACAGCAAGGAGAAGATGGTTACTGCAACCAAAAAAGGTGCGGCTGTGTTGGATCAGTGGCTACCGGATAATATAAAGACACATTATCATGTTTTGCAACTGGTGAGTTGTATAGTGTTGGTATTGGACTTAATGAATCGATTGCGTTTCGTGCTCGGTGAATGATAAGTCTTGTTTTTGGTGCAGGGTGATGATGTGTATGATGCCATGTTGAACCAGACCAATGTTGGCCATAACAATAACAAGTTCTATCTACTTCAAGTTCTTGGTGAGTTTCTTTTCTTCCGTTCAGCATTTTGGACTTATGTAAAACTTGAAATGTTTAATCATTCTAGGTTATTATATTGTTGTGATTTGGAGTCATGGAAATACAAATGGGGGTTGGGGTGGTTGATCAAGCACTTTAGTAGTTCAAAGCAATCTCGTTCACCAAGTTATACATAAACTGAAGATGATTTATACAATTTTTTTAAGTGTAAGCTGTTTAACATTAAAATGACATAACTAAACTATCATCTGCTCCAATGAGTCGATGCCCTTATGGCATTGGCATATAACAGAAGTAAATACGTACTTATCTTTCTCTCTGAATTAATGTGCAGAATCTGATGATGGTGGTAGTTTCATGGTTTACTATAGATGGGGGAGAGTAGGTGTCAAGGGTCAAAACAAGTTACTAGGCCCTTACACATCCCGAGACAGGGCAATCGAGGAATTTGAAAAGAAATTCTCTGAAAAAACCAGGAATGATTGGTCTGAACGAAAAACATTCCAGTCATTCCCAAAGTGCTATGTGTGGTTAGAAATGGATTACAGCGGAAAGGAAGGCCAATCAGCTGTGAGTACCTACGACCATTTTTTCCTTTTACATAATTTCTGAATGCTGGAGATACTGTTTATGCCCGAGAGCTACACTTTTGGCAATCTACTGAGGATGTTGAACTGTATGCCAGTTCATGTGATGTTTTTCTCAAATTGAAGACTGTTATATATCTATTTCAATCTTGTTTGTGCATAGCTCATTGCCTAAGTGAATAAGAGTGTGTTGGGGGAAAGGGGAGGGGTGGAAAAGAAATTAATCTGCTTGCTCCTTTATAGCACTCACTTTGATTAACAGGTTGCAGAAAAGAATGGCTCAGCTTTAGTACCTCAACCTTTGGAAACAAAACTTGATCCCCGTATCGCAAAGTTCGTATCTCTTATCTGCAACATTGCCATGATGAAGCAGTATATGATGGAAATAGGTCAGTATTGTCATAAGGTATTGGTAGACAAATCTAAGAGTTTATATCCTATAAGAATTACACCCTTATAATATTATTTTGACACCTTCATTTGATCTGTAAAGTCTACTGTTAAATGTTCTGTGTCTTGGTTCCCTTGTTTGGATAATTTCTTCTTCTTTGAGTAGGATACAACGCTGATAAATTGCCACTGGGGAAGCTGAGCAAATCAACAATTCTAAAGGTAAGCTTTTGGCTTATGCACTGAAGTCTCCCAGGTTAATCTTCCACTTTGGAGTATGTTAATTATGTGGTTGTTCAAGAATAATTGGGTTTCAATCATTAAGTTACCTGATTACTGTAAAAGGATATATCCTAAAACGCCCATCTGGACCTTCTTTAAATAAACACAAAACAATTTAGAATTTTATTGTTACTGTGTTTGTTTTGCTGCTAATTGATGAATTGTGCCTTACCTTGTTTAGTCAGCTTCTCCATGGAAAGTGCAATGATAGTTTATTTTTATTTTTTAATACAATCCAGGGTTATAATATACTGAAGAGTATTGCTGATGTGATTGGCCAGTCTAATAAGAGAACGCTTGAACAATTAAGTGGGTAAGTAGCTAAGTACTCTCTCTCTCTCTCTCTCTCTCTCACACACACACACACACACACACGCACGCACGTACAGAAAGTGATATTGACCATTAAATCCTGCAAATATTTTTTTGCCACCAAAATGATTGATTAAAATTCCTAAAATTATGGGATGTTGCATTTACCACTTTCTTTGTATTGTTTATTTGTTTGTAAAGATGTAAAACTAGTTTAAAAAATGTGGAATTCCAATTTTGATAGATAACCTCTTGCAGAGAGTTCTACACTGTCATTCCTCATGATTTTGGATTTAAAAAGATGAGTAAGTGTTCTCTCTCTCTCTCTCTCTCTCTCTCTGTGGTTGAGCATATGACATACCCAGGATAAAAGTTACTCTTCATTTTATTTGATTTCACTTTAAGAAGTCATCTAATTGATTTGGACATCTGAATAACGTAGGCAACTTTGTGATTGATACTCCTCAGAAGTTGAAGCAAAAGTTGGAAATGGTAATCCTTTTTTATATTTTCGCTTATATGTTGCTATAGTTCTTCTTGCAGCTTCCAGAACTTGATATTTAAGGTTATTGTCCTTGGAAAGTGGAAACAACTCTTGTAGCTTATCAGCAGGATGCTATTTCTGTGTGACAGGTTGCCTTTGATGATTAAAAAAAAAAGTTTAACTCCTTCTAACTATTTGAAGGTTGAAGCACTAGGTGAAATTGAAGTTGCAACAAAATTGTTGAATGATGATAATGGGACACAGGTATTTCTTGTTTTATTGTTATTCCTATTAATTCACTTGAAAACTTGCTATTACTGGAGTTTTTGGGTATTGTTCAGAAAGTTTCTGGATATTATATTCTGGGATAAAATGCAGTTCTATGGACGTGGTCCTAACCTGTTACATTATTTTGGTTTTACACTTGATAGCCATAGCATGCGACATGCATGCCTCCTCCTCCATTCAAAGTTCTTTCATGTTAAATAAATTAAATCCAAGCCCTTTTTTTCTCCTCTTCTTCCCATGTTAAATATATCTTCATCAATCGATGCCAATATGAGACAACCTCTTGATCATTGACAATTCCCAAGTAATCTAACTTTTTTATTTTTGCTGAGATCTAGTAATCTAACCAACTATAGTATGTATCTTTATTCTAGGAAGATCCCTTGTATTCTAATTACCAGAGCCTCCGCTGTGAGCTGACACCACTTGGTGCCGATTCAGATGAATTTGATATGGTATGTATAAGTTGTATGCAGCAGAAGTTTAAATATAAAGAAGGGTTCCAAAAGTTTCACTATAATGAAAAATTTAGTTAATGATTTATTAACTACTCAATTTGCTCTTTAGTTTTAACTTTTGTCTCTGTTTCTTTGTTTTTTCCTCTGTGGCTGATCTCAGGTTTCAAAGTATTTGCATAACACCCATGCAAAAACGCATTCAAATTATACCGTTGATATCGTTCAGATATTCCGTGCATCAAGAGAGGGTGAAGCGGAAAGTTATAGAAAGGTTAGGTTGGGATGATCTATAGATTCCAGTTTGGAAAATTTAGCAACTATCAAAAATTTTCCTATTGATCTTGAATATCCCAAAATTTTAGCATTGAAACAGTCTAACTACATTTTCACTCCTATGAGCAGTTTTTTAGTATGAAAAATAGAATGCTTCTATGGCATGGTTCTCGTCTCACAAATTGGGCTGGCATTTTATCTCAAGGTGATCCTGTTTTATCTATTTATTAGCATCTACTTAATATTTTGTGTGTGCTTTTGTGGCCACATGCTGTGAATTATTCATAGATAACTGCATAAGATTTGAGTTCATTGTGTTTGTCATGGCTTCCCAGGTTTGCGCATAGCTCCACCTGAAGCTCCCGTAACTGGTTACATGTTTGGGAAAGGGATTTACTTTGCCGACATGTTCTCCAAAAGTGCAAATTATTGCTATGCTAACAATTCTTCCACAGCTGGTGTGTTGCTGCTGTGTGAGGTTGTATTTCAAGTTTCAGCCTTTAACAAACAAACCTTTCATACTAAAAATATCTGGTATTAAGAGGGGAATAACATCAGTTATCGAATTATCCAGCTGTCTATTTATGTGTGATTACGATAACAAATATTGTGAGAGACTAGTTGAAATTTCCCTAAGTCTCATCTACTATTCTTGCTGTCCCACAAAAGGGGACTGGCGTAGCATGTATATCATTCACTTTTTTGCACTGGATGTTGATGTGTTCTAATCAAATTCTTCAACTGTGTTTGCTTTAGGTTGCACTGGGTGACATGGCTGAGCTTTTAACTGCCAAATATGATGCTGACAACTTACCAGAAGGGAAGCTAAGGTTGTTTTTCTATTCTAATTACCAGACACTAAAATACCATTGATGAAACTCTCTTCTGGTCAAATTATTTTGGTTATCTCCCTTTGTACAAAGCTAAGTCATGTATTGCATTAAGCAATTGGCTAGACTGATTGTCCTTCTGAAACCTAATTTTGCAGCACAAAGGGAGTTGGTGGAACTGAACCAGATCTTTCCGAAGCTGAGTTACTAGAGGATGGTGTTATGGTTCCCTTAGGAAAGCCAAAGGAAAATCCGCGCAAGGTAGAATACATCATTTTTAAGAATTGTGTTGGCTGTCAATTTGATTTGGACTCTTATAACGACCGTTTCGGCTAGAATGTTTTTCTATATCTTATTCCTTTATGTTCTTCTCGCAGGGTGCTTTACTGTACAATGAGTACATAGTTTACAATGTCGACCAGATTCGGATGCGCTATGTTGTTCAAGTGAATTTCAATTTCAAGAGATAGCCTCTAGATGTGTGGACGTGTGGTTATTTCTGTTACTGCCTCAGCTTTTATCGCCCTTCCACGGAGAGCATCAACGGTTAATGCTTTCATCATGTATTTTACTTTTCTTTCTTTGGTAGGGAAAGGGAGGGGTAAGGTGTAGAAGATGATATAACAAGCAAACAGTGTAGTTTTCTGTGGTAATCAAGTTATAATTTCGCCAATATCTAATGTGCTTTTGACTTTGATGTTGCTTGAATATAACCAGGATAGCATATCGGTATGAAACACTCTTGGTCATTTTTCTGATCCAGACAGCTAGAATAATAAGTGTGAAATATCCATCTAGTGAAGTTCTAATTTGCAATATAATCTCATGAGCGATGACGATGAGGCCTGCTGTTCTAAATCTGTTTTTCCCTTTTTTCCTTCTTCTTTTTGGATGACTAGATCGGTTGTTCTCCTTTTGTTTGTTCTTCAGTTTCATTTAAACAAATTGCACAGTAATTATATAAAAAATCTGTATTTTGTGAATTCGAACACATTTAAAAATCTGGCTTTACTAATGATGAGATTAAGAAACATGACAATTTGAACAAATATGGGACTTTCAATGGTTTGGCATGTTGGGAGGTGTCATGGGGACACTGAAACATGGTAAACTGTGTTAACAATATTTTTTTTGGAAAAATTCTTGATGGAATATTGAAACCTCGATGAATTTTATTTTATAATAAAATTTATATTTCTAAATTTGAAAAAATCGCATATTTTTTTTTAATTTAGTCAGTTCAAGAAGTGGTTGAAAATTATTATTTAAGGATAGGAAAATTATGTTGAGAAAAAAGAGCAGCATGATTTTGACTAAAAATTAATGGTTTTTTTAGAGATTTTTTTTTTCAGAATTGTAGAAATATGGATTATTACAAATTTACAATTGAAGATGGGAACAGAGAAATGAAAAAGTTAGCAAAATCACAATTGAAATGCACCCACCAAGAAAGCCATACCACAAGCACCTTTTTAGTTGCTGTTCCTTTTTAGTGTTTGAAGCAAACTGAAGTCAAACATATCCATCAAGTATGTAAGAAATTTAACTTGTAGGAAGCTATAGCATGATTGAAAACCCCTAAACCCTGCAAAAACTTACATGAATGAATTATGAGTGTTTGACCAAATAAAGCATTTACTACTGCAAGGTACACACCCTTTTCAAGTGCCGTGCGCACACGCCAGTATTTATGTTCCTCCCAGACTTGGCTAAGATTTCATAATGACCTCACCCAGAATCTATGTTCTTCTTCTCCCTCAACTCAGTTTTGTGACCTAAGGGTGACTCCAATTTTCCATTTGCTTCACTCATAGACATAGTGCACCAATTCTCCAGAAATAGTTAACATTTTGGGTTTCAACTAAGGGCGACCAAATCTGACATTATTAAGTGAGGCTCATGCTTGATGAGTTGATGGTCAAAGTAAGCTGCTGAAGCAAAGCATGGTTTACCCAGGTTAGGTTCCTTGAGAAAATTACTATGGCTTTAATTTTGGCTGTCTGGTAAACCCAGGAGGAAGAGTGAAAAATGAGAAAGCATGATGACTATGGGGAAAGTGAGTTTTATGCAGTACTAGTAGTGCTGTCACCAGATGAGATCTATGAACCTTACTTTCAACTTTATGTCAGTTTGGTTTACCCTACAACATTGAAATGAAGGAGAACATGGCAATGGTACTAGCCTACAAGGTTCAACACACTCCTTTTATTAAGTACCATATATAGGAGATAGTAAACCGCAATTTCTGCTAATAGGTTATAGAGATCTAGTTCTTGCAAGTTGCATGTCAAATCTGTTGTAGCTTGATGATGTTGGAGAGAGGTAAAATGGGGTTGAACATCAACACCTGAATGAAGTTTGTTAGGTTTAAGTGTGCCGAAATTAGTAAGAAAATCAAAAACCTCCTCACACCACTAATGAGACCGTTGTATGCTCAATATCACATTAGATCACACACTTTTGGTTAGACGTCGGACATTACAAATAAGGAGTATCGGTGAAATTTTTGGAGCTTGAAAAAACCAAGTGAAAATAACCTAAAACCTCACGAGATGTCACTCATACTTGTCTTGACCAACTCGTTGCGCTGAGGCTAGTTTTCAAAGCCAAATGCACGCCTGCTGCACAAGCAAGTCTGCAAAATTACATAATGCACGAGGGTTTCGTTTTCCATAGCGTACTGAGCTAATGCTTAGAGAGGGTTACTCTGCTCCCACATACATTATCATAAGTACCTATGACATAATCTTGATGATGATCAATTGAAGACCAGGATCGGAGGAGGGCATGAGTTTCTTGATCGAGAGTCCTTGATATTTATAAAAGCGCCATAAATTCTGGGGGGGGGAAAAGCTGATGCCTACGATCTTCATATAGATATGTAGGGTGAATCATGAAGAACTCGAAACTTAAATACCACACTCAAAAACATATGCTCAACACGCAAAGCCCTACGTGCACTCTTACATTATTCCATCTTTACCTTCCCATGCTTGCATTGCACTCACTATATACAACATATCATATCCAATCCCACACTGAATAATTTCATATTTTGTTTTCTTCTCTGAAGTGTTTAAAGGTTCACCCAATTGAGGCCCCACCCAATAGAACATCATGGCCGTAGATTCTTGATCCAAGGATGCATAGCATTGCACTCAACATTAATTTAGACATTTAGTTTAGAGAGTAGTGTTTGTCTCTTCTCTTTGTGCATTGAATCCTTTGAAGAAACAAATTGAGATGGCCTTTTTAAAAATAAGGCAGACATGACTCCTTTCTGGGTCTCCTCAGAAATATATGTATCACTACTTTGGATTTCTTCACGTACAACATGATCATAAATTCATAATCATGATGGCATGGGTGGCCTTTGGACAAGACCTTGAATTTACTCCTCTGCTTCATCTCACCATGACATCTAATTAACACACACTGAGAGAGACTCTCTCTCTTCTTCTACCTCTCTCTGTTTGCACTATAAATACGAGTGCTTCTTCCTTCTTCCAACTCACAACTCAACCATTCTCTCTCTGTTTCTTGAAGTATCTGAAGCCATGCAAGGTTATAGAGGGTGAGGGTTCCTCGTTGGAGAAGCAGGGCACGTGCAAACCCTTTCAGCTAATACTTAGCCGATAAGCCCTTGCACGTGCTCCCCTTCTCCAACATGGGTTCCTCATCTAATAATGCATATCGCCTCTGCCTCTCCTCTCCAACGTTCATGCAACTTTACCAGAAGCGAGGTATTGCGATCACTGAATCTTAATCACCTACACCTACTTCCCCTGCTATTTAGGTGAGTATAATGTCTACATTGATTCTATGTTGTGTGTGCGCGTGTATTCTTGGTTAAATTAACTAAAAGTAACTTCTTCACTAGTTGCTCTAACCATATTATATTTGCAGGGTACCAAAATAGGACAATATGTTCTGGGGAACCAACTTGATGAACAACTGGGTTGACAATTGGTAGCTAGTAACAGATTTCAATAATGAATTTCTTTTACCAATAGCCAACTTCCAACATTGGAGAAAACCGTGCACATATATATGTATATATACATCCTGCAATAAATGGTAGCAGTTAGTATCAATATGACTTTCAAAATGATTTCATGAATGAAGATCCAAAAACAGTCGAGTCTTTATCCGACTGGAATAGATGGACTTATTATTATAAATAATAAATTTCCATATTTGCATGAATGTTGGAAGGAAATGAGTGACAAAGAAGTGAAGAACTGAATAACTGGAGCTCAACGACCGATAAGGTTGAAGCATTTTAAAGATAATTGTGTTGGTTGTGAATTTTGCAAGTGATTTTTGGCCTGAAAAGAAATTTCAAATTCTTCTTTTGTACTCTGTATTCCTATTGAATTTCATGAATTCAACTAATGTGACTGGTCATCCAATTCCGGTTTATGGTACTCGTTATCATGAATGATAAAAAAACAGACTGAGCGTTGTAATTTGTGTGAAATTAGAAAATAAATAACAAGATGTGGATTGTGATAAAGTAATGGATGAAGTGACTCAAATTCTTATAAACTCATAAGGAAAATTATATTTTTTCAATGTGGGAGTTATATTTATACACATTCTCTACACGCCCCCGCACACGCCCCTGCACGTGTGACGATGTCTCAAGCGATGCAAGTTATATTGGGTGACGGTGAGCACATGTGACCATCGCTAAAATCAAACACGTGGGTAACTTACTTTGATACTATGATAAAGTAATCTGAGTTTTACATCCAAAACCAATTGATCATGGATGAAATGGCTCAAATCTTTATAAACCCATAAGCAAAGTTATATTTTTCCAATGTGATATCAGAGCGGGTAACCCAAGTGTGCATGCCTATTGGTTTTAGATGTGAACTCCATATTACTTTATCGTGGTATCAGAGCTGGTTACTTCATTGATGACCACACGTGCTCACCGTCACCTAATATAACTTGACCACGTGTATGGCTTGAGAAATCGCTACATGTGCGGGGGCTTGTTGAGAATGTGTATAAATATAACTCTCACATTGGAAAAATATAACTTTACTTATGGGTTTCTAACGGTTGTGGCCACTCTATTTATTGCCAATTAATTTTGGATGTAAACTCCAGATTACTTTATGAGATTGGCGACAAGAAAAGGTTTGTAGGGTGGTTTGTTTTTAGATATGCAAATATGTGATCAAGGATATATATACAAGTATACAACGGAAGACGCATGTACATGACATTAGTACGAATGAGATGTTAGTGAAAGCCTCAACTTATCCAAGGGTTTTTAGGTTGTGCAAACTTAATCCAATAACATGCAATCCTCAACAACGTTTTTCTTTTCAGACTTGGTCGATCTCCACTTGTTATGCCATTGAATAATAATAGAATAAGTATTGATGATCAAAGACAAAGTTCGGATTTTAATTAGTCTGGATTAAACTTTCCGTCTGTATACATTTTGAAAAATAAAAGATAAATTTTTTTTTTGATTAGTGGAAAGAGAATGAGATTAATCCTTATCTTCTTCTTTTGGGATTTGCTGACCTTTTAATTGAGAGCACAAAAAGATACAAATAGAAATTTTTTTTTTTGGGTGCATACTGCTGTGGAAATCAATTTGGGGCAACTTAACATTAAAGCATGACTTCATCGAGGATCATGCTAAACTCAACATGTAAATTACTAAATTTTAAACACTAAACAAGCACATATATGCCTACATGACTCGAAAACAAAGATCAGAATTTTGATTCAAATAGTATGGAATGCACCGGTGATTATGCCTTTTTTTGTGAATTTTATGACAACATGCATGATGCATTTGAAGGTAAGAAAATATCACTGAAAAACTTATATTGCATCTTAATTAACTAAATTATTTACTAGTGTCCAGTGCAACTTGAATCCTGAACTTGCAAGGTTACATTTTGATGGATTTTACTTCGTGATCATATGAAAAATGTGAAAGATGTATGTATTTTTTTTTTGTCAGAGAAAGATGTATGATCTTCCATAAGAAAGTAAAGATGTATGTATACCACACTCAACGCTTGAACAGTTGAACCCAACACGCAAAGCCCCTAGTGCACTATTACATTGTTCCATCTCTTACAGCTTATTAGCTTCCCATAGCGCTTTCATTGAACTCGATCACTATATACAACATTTCCAATAGAACATGAAATATAATGGTATCAATTGGTTAAGTATTCAAGTTCATGAGCTGCCTAGGTCCAATTGGGGCCCCATGCGATGAAAAATTTAAAATCGATCATGGGCACATATAGACTCTTGATCTAAAGATGCATATTATTGCACTCAACCATGATATAGTTTAGAGGTTTGTGTTTGTCTCTTGTCTTTGTGCATTGATTGAATCCTTTGAAAAACAAATTTAGATGGCCTTTGTGAAAATAAGGCAGACATGACTCCTTTTTGAGTCTCCTCAGATATATATGTTTGGAATTCTTTACGTACAACATGATCATGCATAATTATTACGGCATGGCATTGCTTAGACAGTCGTTGAAATTTTCTACTCTCTCTCCGCTCTCTCTCGGTTTGCAGTATAAATACGAGTGCTTCTTCCTTCTTCCAATTCAAACACTCTTTCTTCTTTCTTTCTTGAAGTGTTCCGAAGCAGATTGTGGCGGGTGGAGATTCTTTGTTGGAGAAGCAGGGCACGTGCAAATTCCTTTGGCTATGTGAGCCGATAAATTCTTGCACATGCTTTCCTTCTCCAACATGGGTTCCTCATCTATTCACATGCATGCTTCTGCCTCTCTTCTCGATCAGATGGTAATGCAATTTCGTTCAAAGGTGATCATCTCCCTTGCTAATTTGTAGTGTGACAGAGTATTATGTAGGAGTTTTTCTATTGGAATCTCCAAATTTACTTACTTGACCTATATACTTTTTACACTTCTTATCAAATTTTCAAATACTAAATTTACTCACTAAACCTTACTAAATTTCCTCAAATAACCTTACTCATATAATTTGCAAACAAATTATTATCTTTAAAATAAAAAAATTTAGTCATTTTAATGATTTAATCACTCTATAAATCTTAACTAAATATACATTTCTTAATCAAACTTGAGTTTCAAAAATTAATGTCTAATCAATAAGAAAATGCCGTGAACTATTCTGTTTTTTTTTCTATTTTAGCTGTGCAAAAAAAAAAATCATTTGTTTTTATTCTAAAAAAAAATCATTTGTTTTTTAATGTTTATTTTTTTTCTGTATTTTTTGCACCACATGATTAATTATTTAAATATATATTTTTTTTAATTGCTAGTTTTTTTTTTATTGACTTAGATTTAGATTATAAATCATAAGAGAATTTATTTTATTTTCCCTCACCAATATGCGTTCAACATATATATCATACATTTTTATGTCACATGATCTTAATCATATTTTTAATTCTTATCAAATATATATGAATGTTTTAATGAGTATGTAGTGAAATTGGAAAATGAAAATAGATAAGGAAAATAATAAGAAATACAATCTAATATTATTGAATTAGAAAGTCTACATAAAATAAATATAATATTTTTTGGTATAATATTGTTCTTAATTGTCATTTTATAGTAGGTTATATATGTCATTTAATAATTATAATAGAGTGAGGTCAAATGAGCAGATTTGAAGGTCCTAATAGAAACTCTCATTATGTAGTATCTTTATTGATGTATGTTTACACTCTTGATAATTACCCAATAGTTCCTTCTTTTGGTATAACAATTACCAATTAAATATATACAGAATATGTTGATGGATGAAGAATGCAACCACAATCAAGTATTTATCAGACTGCAAGAAAGATAAGTCCGAATTAACAGATATACGAAAGCTAGCAACGAAAGTCTCTTATTGTTTGTCAAGTTGATAAGGGAAATATACGAGTGCCAATAAGGCATACACAAATGGATCGAGCTCACTGACTAATATTGTCTAATGACGTTGATGTATTTTCTTTGGCATGCAAGAAAGTGTTTTGCGCCCTAACTCTATCGATCAGAAAACATAATTTTTGAGAATTTTTGGTAGAGAATTGGATTTGGAACTCTCATAAGTGCTCATCTGTCCAATGGATAAGCACAGTTCAAGTCTACATTGTGTTTTGCGCCCTAACTCTATCGATCAGAAAACATAATTTTTGAGAATTCTTTGGGTAGAGAATTGGATTTGAAACTCTCATAAGTGCTCATCTGTCCAATGGATAAGCACAGTTTAAGTCTACATTCGCTAGAAAAGAAATATCATGAATGTTTTGTTTTGTACAACCATATCCTGATAAAGTAATTTGGGGTTCACATTTAAAGCCAATTGACAATGGATGAAGTGGCTCAAACTCTTATAAACTCATAGACAAGGTCTTATTTTTCCCATATGGGATGTATAATCTTAACACGTTTCTGCACGTGTAGCGAATTTTCAAACCATACATGTGAACAACTTTGGGTGACGTGAAGGTTGTGTGGCCATGAGTAGAGGTCATCATTTGGCCCTTTGGTCCTAAGCTCATCCCAAGCCCGCTCCCGACCCGGCTCTTGCTTTAGGGCGGGTCGACCCAACCCTTTCTCAAATAGGGCAGGGTATGGGCCATGCAAATGAAATGTTTGAGCCCGTTAGGGCCAAGCCCGGCCCGACCCTTTAAGCTCGCCCAATTAAGCCATAACTATTTTCTATTTTTTCTATTTTTTATATATGTTTTTTTTTTTTTTTCTATAACATATTAATATTAGGCCTCATCATTTAGCCCTTTGACCCTAAACCCGCCCGACCCGGCCCTACCCTGTCTCAAATAGGGTAGGGTAAGGGTCATAAAAATGAAGCCCGGCCCTACCCTACGGCCCGACCCCGCCCTAAAAGCCTACCAGGCCCAGTCCTAAAATTTATATATTATTTTTATTATTTTCTATTACATAGGCTTTGTTTTCTTTAACTAATATTTTCCTTGTTACACAACAATTAATATTGATAGATTTGGAGAGATAGTTAATTGAATATAACCACCTTAACTAAATTAATAAATGTTACAACCACTTTAACTATTATTTTCCTTGTTATACAAAATAAGGCCCATTTCGGCCTTATTCGAAAGGCCGGCCCTAGTGAATCGGGCTTTTCAGGCGAGTAAGGGTTAGCATATTTAAGTTCCGGCCTTAAATTTTGTTGATTTTGACTATGCCCGACCCTAAGTCTTAAAATTTAGAGTAGGGCTGGCCCTAGCCTGGCCCATGATGACCCCTACATATTATTTATCTCTTTCTCTGTAATTAATTTTCTAAGCTTTATTTTCTTTAATTTTTATTTTTTTTGTTAAACAACAATTAATTTTAGGAGATAGTTAATTGAATATTATTGCCTTAACTAATTTATAAATTTTATAAGTTAATTCCAATATATATATATATATATATATGTATTTGTTAAAGTAAAATTGAGATTGGAATTGATCTACTCATTTCATTTCATAGTCCCTTTATATAGTGTACCTACATGTGCATTTGCAACCATAATTAGTTATAATGAGCCATACCTACATGTGCATTTGCAACCATAATTAGTTATAATGAGCCACGCTCATTATACCGCCAGAGGTACCAACTCCCACCAAAGGAGTGACCTACCAAAACACGGCCAGGTGGGCTACCAACTGAGCCCCAGATCGCCCCCAGATCACAGCTGACGCGCCGCCACACGCCGCGCCAAGATAGCATCAGAAGCTCAGGACGCTGGGAATCGAAGCACATCAGTCCCACATCGAAAACAAGAAGAAGATCAGTCTTCTCCTCACCTATAAAATGTCCTCTTCTCTCTCCTCATTAATTACGCATTTTACTACTCATTTATCGTTATGTTGCCTATATGCATCGACTGACTTAGACATCGGAGAAGTGAAGATTGCCAAACGCGATCTCCCTCTGACTCCCTGTCTCTCGTGTGACAGCTAGCGAAGGCCATCAAGTCCTTAGAGTAGCGGTCCGCCCATCGGACCCGCGTTAAAAGAAAGATCGGTCACCGCCGGACTTTGAGCATTAACATTGGCACCGTCTATGGGAACCCTTGAACAAAAGGTCATCCCTCCACGATCACCATGACTAACAGTAGCGGGGGAAACGCTGAAGAGCAGGCAGACCAGTCGGCCATTCCCAACCCACGAACCCGGCAGTAAACATCAACCGCGCGCTATTCAGCACCCCGGTAAACCCCAGCGGTGAGACAAACCCGGGTAGTAGCCGCCCAACAAGCCAAGACTCACCTCTCTAAATGAGCTGGCACTGGCGGATCTTCACAAAGCAAATAGAGAACGTGAACAAGAGAGCAAGGAAAAAGCCGAGGCCCAAAAGTAGGTGGCCACGCTGGTGTCACGTTTTGATGAACTAAAAAGAACGCTGGAGGCAACAGCCAACCCGGCACGAAGCCAACAATCACGGAGCACCAGGCACAGCCGACCTAGTACCAGCGCATTGATACCAATACCAGTTGTGCATATGCAGGTCCTGCTGAACCCACTAGAGCTATGGGGAATGGGGCCGCCCCTCGTGCCCCAGCTAATGTTGGAGCAGGAGGCAGAATCATCGCTGCACACCCACCGCTCTAGGGCTAGGGCAAGAACCGAGGGAAACCCACCTGCTCCCAGGTGAGGATCAGTCCAGCGGAATGCCCGGTCAAGCCCCGCTGGCGACGCAAACGCTAAAATACTGGAAAGGATGCAGCAGTTGGAACAAAGGTTGATCCGGGCGGAATCAGGCGCCCCAGCGCCAATTTCAAATCAGCTTTTCCCTTCCAGGCCAGGACCATTCACCGCTGCGATCTTACAGGATGTCAGGCCAGTGTACGCAAAGACTCCAAAAATGTCCCATTACAGTGGTATGACTAATCCCTTTGTCTATATGGACTCCTTCAAGAAGGTCACCAACAACAAAGGATTCGATGACGCAACCCTGTGCCGCTTGTTCAGTGAAACGCTGGACAATGAGGTAATGAACTGGTTCTTCGAGTGCCCGCCGGGATCCATTGACTCATTTCAGGCGTTAGCACATGCTTTCCTTTCTCGGTTCATCCTACTGTCCGCTGTACACCACAATATAAGCCAGCTGTTCAACGTCAAGCAGGGTACGAAGGAAACACTAAAGGCATGCGTCACAAGGTGGCGGGCGGCAGCATCTCAATGCCGCGATCTTGATAGAACAATGGCTTCGGCGGCTTTCAAACAGGGACCCCTCAAAGGGCCATTCCTGTATCACCTCAACTACAATCATCCAAATGTGGTGTACGATCACCTCATGAGTGAAGCAGTTATTCATGCCTAAGCAGAATTCATCACATATGGAGAAACCCCACCGCCACCAGCAACACCAACAAAATCAACACAACCCCCCTCCAGTCATCAGGAGACTAGCAAAACTCCCGCCGCACCACCAACTGACAAGAAAAGGGAGTGGCAAAAGGGCCATTACCAGAATAAGCGGCAAAAGGACCAACACTACAAGGGAAACCGCCCATCCCATGGGGACAACCGCAATAAACAAACGGAGTCCTCTCAACGGTATGCCGTATTTACAGTCCTCACAGCTTAATATGAGGAAATATACAATCAGTGCAAGGATCAGATCCCAAAGCCACCACCAGGAAGATACCCAAAAACGGGCAAACCAAGAAACACCGGCAGGTGGTGCAAATACCACGAGGACAACGGTCACAATACCAATAGCTGAAATGCTCTCAAAACGGCCATTGAAACCTTGTACCGTGATGGCAAGATGGAACAATTCAAGGTGCGCCAACCGCCACCTATGATCGCAAACATTGAGCCCTTGAGCCGCATCAACACTATCGACGGCGGTGCTCCAATCACCAACATGTCTCACAGGGCAAGAAAGCGTTATGCACGGCCAAATCACCCAAAGGAGGTCTGCAACATCCGCTATGAAAGATCCGCCAAACTCCCAAAATCTGGTTGGGAGCCCGTTACCTTCTCAGAGGAGGAGGAACGCGGAGTACATCTGCCCCATGACGACCCATTCTTGATCGACGCCATTCTTGACAAATGGTCAGTGGGAAGAATCCTGGTGGACAGCGGGTCCGCTGTCAATGTCATATTCAGCGATTGTTACAATAGCCTTAAGCGGAACAGAAAACTTCTCCAAGACCATGAGCCACTGCTTAGCTTCTCCGGTGACGTCACGCAACCACTGGGTTCTGACTATATGCGGCTAGTTATCGGCGCTAGTCTATGTATGGCGGAGGTACATACAGAGTTCATAATTGTCGATTGTTCCAGCTCATATAACGTCATCATCGGCCGGCCAGCACTCAACAAGCTCAAGTGCATCATCGCTGGATACATGCTTTTCATGAAGTTCCCCACACCCAACGGCACAGGCTGTGTCAAGGGAAGTCAGCAGTTGGTACGAGAATGTTATTCAACTACTATAGCACGATCAACTCGCCGCCATGAGATCTTAGCGGTAGGTAATCAGGCACAGCCACCAAATATCTTTGAAGATCTGAGAGATGAAGAGAAGAAGTACTTCAAGAAGGAGCCAGTCAATCTAGAAACATCATTAAAGGTTGTCAGCATCTCTGACGAGCATCCTGAGCCGACAGTCCGCATAGGCGCTCAATTAGACCCAGAGGTGGCGGCGGAACTCAATCAGTTCCTACGTGACAACGCTGCGGTCTTTGCCTGGTCATATGCAGACATGCCAGGTATCTCCCTTGAAATCATAACGCACAAGTTGAGCATCAAGCCATCCTTTTATCCTGTCAAACAGAAGCGGAGAGCCTTCGACGAAGAGAAATACAGTGCGATAGGAGAAGAAGTTGCCAAGCTCCAGAGCATTGGGTTCATCTGCCAAGTCATCTATCCCCAGTGGATTTCCAACCTGGTTATGGTCAAGAAGCCTAGCGGCAAGTGGCGGATGTGTGTTGACTTCAAAAATCTTAACAAGGCATGCCCAAAAGATAGTTTCCCACTACCCCGCATTGATCAACTGGTTGATGCAACCGCCAGACATGAGCTCCTCAGCAAGATGGACGCTTTCTCTGGCTATAATCAAATCAAGATGCATCCCGGCGACCAGGAGTGCACCACCTTCACCACCGACAAACGCATGTGCAACTTATCAGCGACTGATGAAAAACGCAGGTGCAACTTATCAACGACTGATGAACACCATGTTCGCGGAACATCTGGGTAAGATAATCGAGGTCTACGTGGACGACATGTTGGTCAAGAGCGTAAGAGCCAACGGACATGTGGCAAACCTCAAAATCATAGTAACCATCCTTTTAGCCTATGGTATGCGCCTCAACCCAGAAAAATGTTTCTTTGGCGTCACCGCTAGCAAATTTCTGGGATATATCGTCAGTGAACGAGGCATTGAGGCAAACCTTGACAAGGTGCAAGCCATCCTCGACTTGAAGGACCCAGAATGGAAGGTGCACGTCCAAAGCCTCCAGGGCAAGCTAACCGCCCTGTCTCGATTCATCTCCAGACTCACTGACAGGTGTGCTCCATTTTTCAAAGTCCTTAAAACGACTCACAAGAAAGTCATCAACTGGAACTCGGCATGCCAAGCGGCATTCCAAGGCTTAAAAGAGTACCTGGCGGCAGTTCCACTCCTTTCCATTCCTGTGCAAGGAGAAACATTATACATATATCTAGCGGTGTCAAAATCAGCGGTAAGCTGCGCCATCATCCGGCGGGAGAATCAGGAGGAGCTCCCAGTGTTCTATGCCGGCAAAGGCTTGAACGGAGCGGAAACAAGGTATCCCCCCTTAGAACAACTTGCTCTCGCACTAATCGTTGCTGCCAGACGCCTCCGTCAATACTTCCAAGCCCACACAATCCATGTGTTAACCAATCAACCGCTGAGACAAGTAATGCAGAACCCTGAACATTCGGGGCGCCTCAGCAAGTAGGCCATTGAGCTCAGCGAATTTGACATTGATTACAAACCAAGAACCGCTATGAAGGGCGAGGCGGTGGCAGACTTCATTGCTGAGCTCACCGAGCGTCAGCCCGAATCCAATGTCGGAGCACAACCAGGAACGGAGATGGTGGTATCTGAGGAGCAGTCTCCCCCCCAGTCAGACTGGAACCTGCATGTGGACGGTTCCTCTTGTCCCAAGGCCAGCGGCGCCGGAATCATCTTAATAGGTCTTGGGGGCTGAACGCGGAGTACGCCTTGAAATTCAACTTCAAGGTTTCCAACAACATGGCGGAGTATGAAGCACTCATTGCCGGCCTACTCCTTGCCATCAATTCAGGGGCTGACAGTGTCAACATCTTCAGCGACTCTCAGTTAGTCGTTAACCAGGTCAACGACAGTTTTCAAGCCAAGGACCAGCAGTTGGTAGCATACTTAGGGTACGTCAGGACACTGCTTAAAAAATTCAAATTTCACACCATCACACAAATCCCCAGGGAAAAGAATGCCAAGGCTGATTCACTAGCAAGACTAGCAACCGCCCAGCCACACCAAAGTCCAGCGGACACAAGAGTAGAGTGTCTCGACAAGCCAAGTATCACAAAAACCTGGCGGAGATCTTCAACATTGAGGTCAATCCTAGCTGGATGGACGAGATTATTAAGTACAAACGCAACGGGACATTGCCAGAGGACAAGGTCAAGGCGCGACAGCTCCAGCGGAGATTAACCCTCTACAACATCCAGAATGACAAACTTTACCGCCAGGGATTCACTCACCCCAACCTCCGCTGTCTAATCCCAGAAGAGGGAAAGGTCGTGCTAGCAACTATACACGGCGGAGAATGTGGAAACCACTCAAGCGCCAGATCCTTGGCCAATCGCACAATGCGACAAGGTTACTTTTGGCCTACACTCGGTGACGACGCCCGGCAGATATCGAGATCTTGTCACAAATGTCAACAATATACTGATCTCCCACATACCCCGGCGGAACCACTGTCGGTCATCATCGGTCCATGGATTCACTCAACGTGGGGCCTGGACTTGATGGGAAAATTCCAAACCGCAAAAGGCCAGTTCAAATACATCATTGTTGCTATCGACTACAACAGCAAGTGGATAGAGGCGGAGCCCCTGACGGCAATAACTACTGCCAAGGTAATTCACTTCCTCTGGAAGAACATCTACTGTCGCTATGGTGTCCCGCATACAATCATCACAGACAACGGCACATAGTTCAATAATAAGGAACTCATCTCTTTCACCGCCAACCTGGGTACCAAGATGCTTTTTGCATCTGTCTCTCACCCCCAAACCAACGGCCAGGTCGAACCAGCAAACAAGATAATCAAGAAGCTGCTAAAAAAGAAGCTCGACAGGGCCAAGGGTTTGTGGGCGGAAAAACTCCCAGAAGTTCTATGGGCCATCAGAACGACCCCAACTTCCGCCACTGATGAAACCCCCTTTTATATGATGTTCGGAACTGAGGCCGTCATGCCTATCGAGGTAACTCAACCAACTGCTAGGGTTGAAGGCTACTGCCCAGAGACCAACAGCGACGACGTCAACCTTGACAAGGATCTCCTAGAGGAAAAACGACACAAAGCCCGTCTGCACAACTTGCAAAACAAGCAGCGCGTTTCTACAATGCTAGGGTCAAAGCCCGCAACCTCCAACTGGGGGACTGGGTAATGAAGGAAGTCATACCACCGCCAACAAAACTCCGCCTAACTTGGGAAGGTTCATACAAAATTGTAGAACTCTTTATCCCAGGCACCTTCTACTTAATGGACAAGGATGACGTCACAACGACCCACCCTTGGAATACCGAACACCTTCGGTATTACTACAAATAGTCATGCCGCTACCCAAGAGAATCTTGACTTAGCTAAATCTTTGTTCAATATTTAGCTAAGGGAAGCTACCCAACGGGTACGACCCCGCTTTTGTAAACGCTGATCAGTCAGCTATCAATGACACGAGAAATTATTCAAACCATTGTTATCAAGTCTAGCACTAGGGGCAACTGGCAACATCAGTCAACGGACCACGTCCGCTACATGGTGCACTTGGACCAATCTTAATTCCTTTAATGTTTCATTGAGTGGCAAAAACAGAACTTAGTGAAAACTCTAGCGGTACAGGCATCATATAAAAAAAAAAGACCAAATTCCGAAATTTCATATATTTAGGGCTGGGACTCCCCACCCAAAAAAGTTCATTACATCAAACAATTATGCCTCAGTAGCTACAAAAAAAAAAAAACAAAAGATAGCTTCCATCTTTGAAGGGTTGGCTCGGTTACCTTCGGTGTGCGGCGGCGGATGTTGGCGGCTTGTTTGGTCAGACCCTCGGCCAGTGGGACTTGGAGTCTCTATTGTACCATCCACCTGGGTATGGGCCGCCAAGAACCCAGCACGAGACACCTCCGACTAGGTAGGAGGAGTCCGCTGGGAGTCATCCGCCGGGTATGCGCCACTTTCCCCACTACCCGAGCAGGCACCATCAACTTGAGCGGGGGCAGTACCCTTTGCCGGCGGAGCTTCCTTAGCTGGCGGCTCGACCGGCATGGACGCCTTCGCCCAGTCAATGACGCCTTTCTGCTTCAGCATCTCCACATTAGCAAGGGCACCAGCCTTTGTCGCCTCAGTCAGCGCCTTCTTATATTCCGCCGACTGCTTGAATGACTCCACAGCGGTGGCCGCAGAACTGCTCCCCTCAACCCCCAGGCGAGCGACTTCACCCTCCAACAGTTTAACCTCGGCCAGCCTGGCGGCAGACTCCCGCTGAAGAACCTTGACCTTCTTATCCTTGGCGGCCACCTGATCTCGCAGCAGGGACATATCTTGCTCCAGCTTGGAGAATTGATTGTTCCGCTCCAGGTTTCGCTCAATGGCAACAGCCAACTTGCCACGGGCATCCGCTGCATCACAGTCGGCCTTTGTCAGGCGCCGCTCCACATCCGCCAACCTGTCCTGGGCTTCCCTCAACTCCCTCTGAAGACCCGTCACCTCCTCCCTGAGCTCCCGCTCAACCCGAGGCTATTTCGACGCTGCCAGAAACATCTCATGCAGTCCAACAGAGATGTGCCCGAACGCCGTGCTGAAGGGCGATTGATCAACGGCGGTCGAGCGTACAATCCCCTCCAGGCCGCCGAACCCGAGCCGCTCGCAGAGGTGGTAAAGAAACTCCTGCTCACCGTCATTTAAGAACTCGGCGTTCGGGTAAAGTAGTCTAGGTCGCTCGCGGGCGTTTCTCTCGCCACGTCAGCAGGAGCCTTGGGAGGAGCCTGCCGTGCCTTCTTCTGCTGGCGGGCCCCAGTTATCTCCACGTCATCCTCTTCTTCCCCGCCAGACTCATTTTGACGGCATTTTCCCTGAAGCACCCGTGTGCTTCCAGCAGGAGCAGGCCTCGATCCCCTCATCGGCGGCTCCAACCCAGCAATGGTGACGGCCTCCGTTGGGCGCACTGTTTTCTCCTTGTGTACCCCCCGGGCGGGGTGGCAAGCCTCCTTTCTTTCTGCGGCGCAGCCTCACTAGCCGCACCAGTCCCCGCTGAACGACAGGCAAGCCGTCACCACCAAGATGGGAGTGGTGCGGCATAGGTAGAACCACGGAACCTCGGACGGGCTTAGCACCAGCGTTTCCGGGTTCACAACCTTCTACTGAGCCGCCAACCCGGAAGCGTACATGGTCTCCAAGAAGTTGTCGATCTCAGCACGGTCCATGGCTTTGGCAAAGGCGTCACGGCTCGCTTTGTTACCCGGCGTAGTTTCTACAAAAAAAAAAAAAAAAAAACAGCAAACCAGTCAGCCTGGGACAATCTGATCAAAGGTGCGGTATGGCGGAGATTGCTTACCAACGGCACGAGTCAGTTATTGATCGATCAACAACTCCCAGCTAGTAAGGAGACGAAAATCCAGCAAGTTGCGATTCCGCCAGCAACCTCTGATACGTGCCACGCGACATTCTTCTTCACGAGTCAGGTTATAGCGCAACCCCGCTACACAAAGAAGGTAATTGTTAATACAGAATACAAGGATATATATATATATATATATATATATATAAACCCGCCAATCATGTTCAGCGGAGACAGACAAACAACCTCGGATAGGCCGAAACTCCGACTTAATCCTAAACGTCGGCTCCCCATCCTTGGACCCTGCTTGGTATTCCCACCCCGTCGTGGCAACACAGAAGGTCCCCCGCCAGTAAGACATGGAATCTCTCAGGTTCTCGATCAGCTTGGGCTCTCCCTGGTAGCGACTCAAGTTTACCTGCCCTCTGCAACCTTGGCGCTTCACATACACTAGTTCATAGAAGTGCAGCACCTCCGCCACAGTTGGTCCCTTGCAACCCAACAACTGCCATAGCGAGTTCAGCGCCAGCATCAACCGCCACATGTTGGGGCAGATTTGCCCAAAAGCAACGCCAAACTCGCACACTAAAATTTGAAGGTTTGGCACCAGCAGGAAGGTCACTCCCTGGCGGAATATCGCCTCGTGCACGGCCGCAAACCTCGCTGGAAGAATATAGGCCTTCTTGTCCACCGTTGGCGGACGCAGCTTCACCACGCCTGGCAACCGGAACATCCGCTTTTGCAGGTTGACAGCGACAACAGTCATCCTACCCCCGCCTCATCAACAAGGGTGCCGTCCTGGAGGACCCACGCTGACTCAGCATCCTCCCCCGCAACCTCTCCCCTGTCAGCAGAACCACTGGTAGCACTATTACTTGCCAACCGCTCATCACGCATATCTTGGGCAGCGACAACCTCCCCTGCCCTAGAACTCTTGGACGCGAAGCACGACCCATGTCTACTTCCCAGGGTATGGTTTGTAGCGGCTCAACCTCTAGCGGTTCTAACAGTGAGGTTCCTGCACGGGTAGACGGACGCAACAAGTCAATAAAAATTCTATCCGCCGCGCTGAACGACACTTCAGACCCGGAGTCCTCACTGCTTGAAATCTCTATGACGTTGGCCATCCCAAACCCTAAAACCCAAATCAGTCAGCTCACACAAGATCTAACCTATCCCTATATCAGTTATACCCAAGAACGTCAAGAACAGTCACCCAGAAAATGCCAAAACAAGAACAAACACATACTCAACCCAGATTCGACTATCTAGCAAATCCCTAAGCCCTAACACTGTCAAACACCATAACTCAAACCCAAGACTCAACTTACACCCTCAGAACACATCGGGGAAGAGTAGAAAAAAAAAAAAAAAAACCCAAAAACCAAAAAACCAAAAAATCAGCTATGGCAAAAATCCAATGAAACAGGGATGAGGTTCGGGATTACCAACCTCAAAGGTGAAATCTCGGGTGAGCTCGTGAGCACCTGTCTTCGATGCAGGAAATCATCCTCCATCTAAGTGTGATAATCCCGTGAAATCGCCGCAGTTTCCTTCCCCAGTCTCAGAAGAACAAAGCTTGAAGAAGACGAATGAAGTTTGAAGCTTTGGCAAAGTGTCAAATCTCACTAAGTTCCCCCCGTTTTATGTCAATGTCAAACAATTCTAGGTCGTCCATTGAAAAACGACATCACGTACCAACCGTACACGTGTCCCACGACTCCACTTACTATCCGGATTAACCGAGGCGTCGCCTCGGTTACCAAATCCATCATTACTCACATTAATGGCGAGGAGATGGCTAGGCTGAGGAGACACGCCTCCACACGCCAACCCTTTATAGGTTACCCACGTGTCGACCACCATCAGACGAAGCGTCTACAGGAGGTAACCACTGGGGAGGAGATCGCCCATCATCGGAAGTCTCCGCCAACGGAACTTCTCACTTGTCACCTTCCAAGTGACGAAGTCCCCGCTGAGCGAAACCCCGCTAACGGAACTTCTCACTTGTACCTTCTAAGTAACGAAGTCCCCGCTGAGCGAAACCCCGCTAGTGGAACTTTTCACTTGTCCCCTTCCAAGTGATGAAGTCCCCGCTAAGCGAAACCCCGCTAGCGGAACTTCTCACATTCCAAGTGACAAGGTCCCCGCTGAGTGAAACCCCGCGAGCGGAACTTCCGCTCGTCAACTGGCAGGAAAGGCAAACCTCCCTTTCGATCTTGAAAACAGGGTATTTTGATGAGCGCAACACCGCTCAATAAAATACCGCCAGCCACGTCTACGCGACGCTGTTTCCTGCTACAACCGGCGGGGGGATATCAGCAAGCGGCGAATCCCGAGGGTACGCCTCACTAACAACGACCGCCACGTGGCGTTACGGTCAGATCGTCCCTACCGCACACTGGGACTTGTCAATAGTCCACGACGGCCCTGATCAGGTACGTTGACCCTCGTCACTTGGTTACTAAAGATTGGGCTCGCTACCCAACACCCTCTACTCCGTGCAGCTCCCCCTCAACAAACAAATTGCCGACCATCCCGAGGTCCGTCTTGGCTAGGGAGTGGGGGACTCCCTGGCGGGCCTAGCAGGGGCCCACCCGAAAGGGTATAAAGCGTTCGCTCAGAAAATCCATGGTTGACAACACACTGACGCTAATTATACTTTTTGCAAGTCTAGCGGAGGTAACGCTTCACACCGCCGATCAACTCCCCAACCAAGATTGCCCTCTTTGACTGGGGACTTGGGGGACTTGTACCTACATGTGCATTTGCAAGCATAATTAGCTATAATGAGCCACGCTCATTATACCGCCAGAGGTACAAACTCCCACCAAAGGAGTGACCTACCAAAACACGGCCAGGGGGGCTACCAACTGAGCCCCAGATCGCCCCCAAATCACTGCTGACGCTCTGCCACGCGCCGCGCCAAGATAGCATCAGAAGCTCAGGATGCTGGGAATTGAAGCACATCAGTCCCACATCGAAAACAAGAAGAAGATCAGTCTTCTCCTCACCTATAAAAAGTCCTCTCCTCTCTCCTCATTAATTACGCATTTTACTACTCAGTTATCGTTATGTTGCCTATATGCATCGACTGACTTAGGCATCAGAGAAGTGAAGACCGCCCAACGCGGTCTCCCTCTGACACCCTGTCTCTCATGTGACAGCTAGCGAAGGCCATCAAGTCCTTAGAGTAGCTGTCCGCCCATCGGACCCGCGTTAAACGAAAGATCGGCCACCGCCGGACTTTGAGCATTAACATATAGGGATAGAATTACAACGGAAATATCGATTACATTAATGATACTAAATGCTGATTGATCCGTAATTGCGCTGATTGATGGTAATCACTGATTCCTAAATTCCCTCTCCGTCAGTTGCTTTAACGAAGGCACACAATATGTTTTTCCTTTAACACTCCCCCTTGTGCCAAGTCAAAGACGAAATGGTGCATGAGTTATTGCCTCACTAAAAACCTTGCCAAGTAACAATAAAAATCCTGTGGGATAAAAAATACACCGTAGTCGAAGGAAAAGAGCACAACGCACCTTCTACATTTGAGGCTGACATGTGTGTGTTAGACTCCCCCTGACGTCTACAACTCCCCCTGATACTTGCATTAATCAAGGGAGTTTGGAAAGACTTCGCATTCCTATGTTTTTCACATGTTTCTCAAATGTGGCCTTGGTCAATAATTTGGTGAACAAATCTGCCATATTCTCCTCAGACCTTACTTGATTCACTTGAATCTTGAGGAGAGCATGTTGTTGCTGATTGTAGAACAACTTTGGCGATATGTGTTTTGTGTTATCACCCTTAATATAACCTAGCTTCATCTGTTCGATGCAAGCTGCATTGTATTCATAAATACAAGTAGGCTCTTCAGTGGTAGAACTCAAACCACTAGTCCCTCGAATATGTGCAATGATAGTTCTTAACCATACACGCTCACGAACTGCCTCATGTAGAATAATGATCTCTGAGTGGTTCGAGGAGGTAGCCACAAGGGTTTGCTTGGTTGATCTCCAAGATATCGCCGTGTTCCCATTGGTAAATACATAACCAGTTTGGGAATGATCTTTATGTGGGTCAGAGACGTATCCAGCATCAGCAAAACCGATCAAAAAGTCATTTAGCGTTTTAGTGTAGTGAGTGGAGGTTTCGCCACCAACATTTCCTTTAGATATTGCAGTTTCTATCTGCGGTCCCTCTTGTCTCTCTATAGGGAAAGAACAGTCCCAAGTCAATGGTTGCTTTTAGGTATCGGAAAATGTTCTTAATACAATTCCAGCGACGCTGCGTTGGCGTTGAGCTAAATCTAGCTAACAAGTTCGCTGAGAATGCAATGTCTAGTCGAGTACATTGAGCTAAGTACAATAATGCGCATATTGCACTTAGATAGGGAATTTCAGCTCCTAACACCTCTTCATCATCTTCCTTTGGACGAAATGGATCTTTCCTTGCATCCAAACTTCGACTGATCATGGGAGTGCTAGCAGGATGCACTTTGTCCATGTTAAATTGCATGACTTTTGGACATATGTAGACTGGTGGATTAGTATTCCACAAACTCGGTGTTCTAGTTCAAGGCCCAGACAGAATTGAGTTTTCCCAAGATCCTTCATCTCAAATTCGGATTTCAAGTAGCTCGCGGTTTCTCTTATTTCATCAAGAGTACCTATTATGTTCATATCATCGACATATATTGCTACAATTGTAAATCCGGAACTTGTTTTCTTTATGAATAGGTAGGGGCATAATTCATCGTTCTTATATCCCTTCCCAATCAAGTAGTCACTTAGACAGGTATACCACATCCGTCCGGATTGTTTCAATTCATAAAGTGAGCATTTCAATCTAATTGCAAACGCACTCCGTGGTTTAGAGTCACTTGACTTGGGTAATGTAAGGCCATCAGACACTTTCATATATATATCTCTGAATCTAGATCCCCATAGAGATATGAAGTAACCACATCCATGAGCAGCATTTCTAGTCCTTTGGAAATTACCAAGCTAACAAAGTAGCGGAACGTTATAACGTCCATTACAAGTATGTCTCCTTGCAGTCAATTCCAGAGAGTTGTGAGAAACCTTGCGCCACAAGGCGAGCCTTGTACCTCAGGACTTCATTCTTCTCATTACGCTTTCTGACAAAGGCCCATTTATGTCCAACAGGCTTTACACTTGGTGGGGTTAGCACTACTGGACCAAATACCTGTCTCTTTGTCAGAGAATCTAATTCTGCCTGGATTGTTTCATTCCATTTAGGCCAATCTGCTCTTTGTTCACATTTTGCAACAGAGCGTGGTTCGATATCATCGTGCTCTATGATTCCTTGAGCAACATTATATATATCATCAATGTGTATGGAAGATCTTTCTATCAACTCATACGCACTCTCATAATCCTCTGAGATTTCTTTGTTCTCTAGAATCATTTTTAACATCGGAGCGTCCTCCAGTATTGATTCATGGACATAACTATAATCAGAGACAATCTCATGAGAGGGATTCTATACATTGATGATTTGTTTGTGCCTTATTCACCCTCTTCTTCCTTGGGTGAGTGTCAATCGAACCAAGTGGCCTCCCTCTCTTCCTTGGGGAGCCACGGCCTCAACCACACCTCCACTAAGTGCGGTTGCAGTGCCTCTATCTGCGGCACCGTGCCCCTTATTGGGGACTTCTAAGCTTGTAGGCACATTTGCAGCTGGTATATGTGATCTCATCACTTTTGCGATATCAAAAAACATATCATGCATCGAATCTGCTATGTTCTGAAGATTGATTATTCTTTTCACTTCACTTTCACTTTGTGAAGTGCGGGGATCAAAATGAGACAGAGTGGGGATAAACCACGACAATTCCTGTCGTTCCCTTGGAAAATCATTTTTCCTATCTCCCCCTAACGACGGGAAGACTGTCTCATCAAAGTGATAATCAGCAAATCTAGCGGTAAAGAGATCGCCTGTCAAGAGTTCCAAATAACGGATAATTGTTGGGAATTCGTATCCAACATAAATACTTAATCGTCTATAGAAACCCATTTTGGTGAGCTGTAGGGGCGCAATAGGCACATATATTGCGCAACCAAATATGCGTAAGTGTGAAAATGTCAGGCTCATACCCAGTTACCAACTGGTACGCAGAAAATGGTTGGCTAGCAGTGGGTCTGAAACGAATAAGTAAAGTTGCATGCAATATTGCATAACCCCATGCAGAAATAGGCAGGTTGGTGCGCATAACCAATGCCCTAGCCACCATCTGTAGCATTTCGATGGTGGCTTCTGCGAGACTATTTTGTGTATGTACATGGGGTACAGGATGCTCCACATCGATCCAATAGACATGCAATAATCATCAAATGATTTTGATGTAAACTCTTCAGCGTTATCAAGTCTTATAGACTTGATAGGATGATCAGGGTGGTGAGCCCTTAAACATATAATCTGTGCTAGGAGTTTTGCAGCAATTCTTGTGGACAATAAAATGACATGTGACCAGATTGTCGAAGTATCCACCAGAACCATAAAGTACTTGAATGGTCCGCATTCTGGATGGATAGGTCCACAGATATCTCCTTGTATCCTTTGTAAGAATGGAATGTTTTGTTTTGTATCTTTAGCATAGGAAGGTCTCGATCTTGTTTTTGCTAAAGAGTAGGCTTTACAAAACGAGTGATTTGCCTTTGAAATAGTCAATGAGGCATAATGGGAGGGAGGTAGTGCTTCTGGTACTTCAGAAGGCAATGACTGCGTTTGAGCAGTACTAGGACCGACACCTTGCAGTGTGACGGATTTTTGTCCCATTTTATTTTCCACTCGAAAGAAGGGATGTCCTTATGAGTTCTTTAAAATGCAGATCATCATGTCACGACAGGGGTGCCCTAGGCGGTCATGCCAAAGCCTGTATGAGTCAGTGTCCCACATTTCATTGTTGGTGACATCATAGGATTCAATGACCCTAATCGTAGTGAGGTACAGTCCACTTGATTGACTCATAAGTTTCTCCAAAATGCGTTTCGTTCCACATTCATTAGAGTTAATATCAAGGTATTCAGTTCCATTCTCACAGTGTGTTTCTACTGAATAACCGTTGGCACAAATAGCTTTGAAACTTAACAAGATTCGATTAGGTCTTGGTGCATATAGAGCATCTGTGACTTGAAATGTTGTGCCATTAGGTAGCAAAAATTTGGCAGTTCCTCGCCCTTTTATTACTTGTGATGATCCAATCATCGTAGTCACAGAGGAATTATAGGCTATTGATTCAATGAATAATTGCCTATTTCTTAATATTGTGTGGGTAGTCCCACTATCAATTAAGCACTCAAGTTCTCATCCATTCATTCTTACAAATAAATGGGAGGTATTTAGAAAATATAGCTCATATTCTTTAGAGTATTTCTATTTGTGTAGAATAGTATTCTTTTCATTCTAATAATTTTTCTCTAGATGTATTGCTTTACATCTTTATAGTGCTATGTCGAACCATGTAAATATGTGTAGTAAATAAATTTGAATAAATTCAGTGCTTCAGAATAAAATTCAAAATTTATTAATAAGCCAACGATAATCAAATCAAGGTCTTTGTTCAGAAATTTAATTCATCAATCCATGATTGAAAATCAACTTTAAGACCAAGCAATAGTCTAATTAAAAATGAGGCATTATGCCTTCACAGCTGTCTTTGGACAATAAAATGAATAAAGCAGATCAGTCAAGATGAGAGCATCCATTGACTTAGCAAGTTCCTTTTTGCCATTGAAGTCTGCAATTGTAAGGTTGAAGTCTAGGTCATGATCTCCTTCTTCCATTATAGTGAGCCTCTTGTTCTTTTGACTCTCTATACCTCTTGTAATTGGCTGCTACTTTGTTGTTTGCTTGGCAGTTCTTGTACCAATGCCCAATGAATCTACACCTATAGCATGGTTCATTGTCAACTATTTCCTTTTGCATCTTTTTTCCACGATCTCCATGTCCCTTTCCACGTGGTGCATTGTTGCCACCTGGATAGGGTCAGCACGTCTAAACCCCCTTGCAGTGGAGTTATTTCCACCTTTCATTTTTCCATAATTAGCCTCGGGAATTTTCTTTGTCCAAGTGGGCCTAGCATTGTTGTTCAAGAGAACCTCATTATGTCTCTCAGCCACTTGCAATAGGCTTATTAACTTATTGAAAGTTGTGATTCTTTTGTTGTCATACTCCAACTTATACTGGTTCGCTAGTATAAATGTTGAAGTAGGAAAGGTGGTAAGAGTCTTGTAGATCATATCATCTTCTGTGATTTCCCTTCCACAGAAATTGAGACATGCCATAAGGCGCAACATGTCTTTGTTGAAGTCATTGACCCTTTTGTAGTCAAGCAAGCGGATTCCATTCCATTGAACGGCTAGTTCTGGGAGCAAAATGTTATGAATGTTCCCAAAATGTCCCTTAAGGGCATCCCATAGTTCTTTGGGTGTCTTCAACTGAAGGTACTCCCAGCGTAGGCTAGGATCAATATGTCGCCTCAGAAACATTAAGGCATTTGCTTTCACCTTATTAGATGGTTCATCATCTTTGGGGTCGGTAATGGTGGCAGTGTAGTCTTTTGCCACAAAGGCAGTTTCTACATCGGAAACCCAACGGTGGTACTCAAGTCCTTCTGAGTCCAAGATGTCAAATTCAGGTCGAGTTGGATCAGCCATCTACATAAACAAAAGAGAAGATACAAATTACGTAGTCATAAAGACATCTATGTAAATTATTTTTCAAAAAATGTGAATTAGATTTCAAGACCAAGATTCGTAATGGTCACATTTTTTCTTTCGATGCTATGTGAAAATGCTTGATCACAGTAAGTGTGTATGGATAATGCGCATGAATTTTCATTATCATGGCCAAACGGAATTGATATGTTGCATTAAAAATAATCATAACACATCTAAATATAGCATATAAAAATAAACTACATGGCATGCTCAAATTTCACAAATATACAACAAATTATAAACTACACATAATAATATCAAGAATATATCATGCATAAAATAAAATGTAAACAATAGCATAATACAAAGCATGCGTAGACATACTTTATATAAGCGTAAATAAAATAAAAACATGCTCAAAATTTCATAAATAATATATATATATATATATATATGGCATGCTAAAAAAAATATATATATATATAATCATGTTTAAAGATAATCATATAAAGCATAAATAATAAGACATGCTTTAAATGATCAAAATTATCTAACTAAACATCCTCAATAACAAAATATAATAAAGGCATAAACAATAAGGTATAAAGCATGCTTAAAAATAGAAAATATAAAATGCTCATGCTTTAGGTTCCATGAAAATATATAACACAAATAAGAAAATATATGAAAAATGGAATATAAATAAGGCAACCAAAAATATATATTAAAAAAAAACATACTTGGTTTCGAGAAAATAAAACGATCCTAGCGCACGTGCGTGTTGATGCAGGCATGCGTAGCGACGTTTTTTTGTTTCAGCAGTGGGCTGTAGCTTTTTCTCTTTTTCTTCTTGCTGGGTTGCGTCACTAGTGAGGCCTGCTTCTTCTTTTTTTTATTTTATTTTTTTTCGGTCTGGGCCTGGTCTGCTTTTTGGGCTGGCCCCGTTACTTTGGGCCGAGTTTCTTTTTTTTTCTTTCTGTTTTTGTTTTTTTTTTTCTTTCTGGGCCTTCTGTTCTTTGGGCCTTTTGTTTTTTTCCTCTTCTTTTCTTTCTTTATTTTTCTTTTTCTCTTTTTTTTTTTTCTTCTTCTTCCTCGCTTCTTCTTCGTTCTGGCTTTCTGTCCTTCTTTTGGGCTGGAGCCGGAAGTAACAGGTCGAAGACTCTGTTGGGACTCATCTGTGCTTGGCTGGGAGCGGGATACACGACAAAGGAAGATGGAGGTCGGTTTGGACGAGGACGCGCCGGTGATTGGGGCCGAGGCCGGAGAGAGTGCACTGCAGCGACGAGATCGGAGGCGTGCTGCTGGGATCTGCAGGTGGGAGGCAGTAGCGATGGGTGGAGGTGGGTGGGCTAGGCGCCGCAGGTAAGGTGACACCGGCTGTGGCTGCTGGGATCTGCGCACAGGGGGACTGTGGTGCAAGGCGAAGGCGATACCCGGTCTGGATAGAGCGTGTCTACAGGCTGTGTGCAAGTGTGGGGATGCGCGCGACTGTGAGCGCAGGCTAGGCGAGGGGGTGGGGCAGTAGCGCCCAGCTATGGGCTTTGCAGCCGTGTGGGCTATGCTACAAGCGGGGAGGAGGCCGATCTGGACTGAGCAGGGGAGGAGGCCGATGGGAGACCGATCTGTTTTTTTTTTTTTTTTTTTTGAGATGGCGGCAGAAAAGAAAATGTTTTTTCTTTTAGGTTTTGTTTTTCTTGGATATTAGCTTTGAGCGTGCTGATAACGTGTTAAAGTAAAATTGAGATTGGAATTAGTCTACTCATTTCATTTCATAGTCCCTTTATATAGGGATATAATTACAATGGAAATATCGATTACATTAATGATACTAAATGCTAATTGATCCGTAATTGCGCTGATTGATGGTAATCACTGATTCCTTGATTCCCTCTCTGTCAGTTGCTTTGACGAAGGCACACAATATGTTTTTCCTTTAATAATATTAAATATGATCAAACAAAAAAAAGAGTCTTGTATTACCTATATAACCATTGAGCCACATTTTAAGAAAAAAAAAATAAAAATAAAAAATAATGGTATTACTTTTTGTTAAACAAAATAAGGCCATTTTTGTCCCTATTTGGCCTTATTCAGAAGGCTGGCCTGACCCGACCTTTTCAGTCCTAGATGCTTGGGTCTTTCGGGCGGGTAAGAGTTAGTATATTTACGGCTTTAAGCCCCAGCCCAAAATTTTGTTGACTTTGATTAGGCCTGGCCCTACTCGACCCTAAGCCCTAAAATTTAAGATAGGGCGGGCCCTAGCCATGAGGCCAGCACACGTGAGATAACCTCGCTCTGATACCATGATAAAGTAATCTGGGGTTCACATTCAAAACCAATTGGCAATGGATAGAGTGGCTCAAACCCTTATAAATTCATAGGCAAGGTCAACATATCCCTACCCTAATTTTTATGAATTTGATAAACTTTTGTGACCAGTCATCTTATTTTGATTTATACTCATTGTATATTATTCATGTTATTCACGCATGCATACAAACATGATTTAGCATTAGATTTGTGTGACATTGAGAATACATAACAAGATGTGAATAGGGGGCAATTAAGGGGTTTTTCAGTTTGGTTATGTGAATAACCATAGGGAAATAGAATCTACTAGAAGTGCCTCTGAGTTTTAAAAAAAATCTCTCTCTCTCTCTCTCTCGTCGGGAACAACCCAAAATCAAAGCGGTGGGAGAGAGAGACAAAACAGGCATGAGGGGCAGAATAGTAATAAACACAACATTAAGGGCAAAATAGTAAATCAATATGGACATTACTATTTATTGACAGCTAGAGATTTAGCATATGTAATAAGATATTGGAGAAAACCTCAATAATTGGTATTAGATTTGTTCGATATAATTTGAGTAATTCAATGTTAAAAGAATAATTTACGTTCGTAACACTCAACATTAAGATTCAGCAACATACTTTAATTTTAATCTATTAAACATTTCATCCAGAGATATAATGATCTCTCTATTTGTTGTTAGCGTGAGTCATAGCTTAGCATTAGGAATAAAATATATTGTAATTATATCGTAGTTAGTACTTACCTTTTCTATGTGTGGTAGCAAATAGAGACATAAGTCAATTGTATTCATGTAATCCTCTTTATATAGCTCCACTGTGAGATGAATAAAATATCTGAAAATTCATTCTCTCAATCTCGTTATATTTGACTTGGTATCAGAGCGGGTCCCTCTCCAATTACGGTATCAGAGTGGGTCCCTCTCCAATTACATCTCCAATTATCATGAGCTCGAATTTGGGTTCCTTATATTGCCATCGGAAAATTCCGATTGGATTGTTACCAAGTGTCCGATATGGGCCTTGGATTGTTATATTGGCCAAGTCTCCAATATGAGACTTGTGTCCCAATTTCCAATGTGGGAATTGGATTGTTAATTAATTTCACGTGCAGACTTAGAGTTAGGTTGCACGTGAGAGCGCGTGTTGGAGAGGAAATATCTCACATTAGAAAAGTGACAAATAAAATATAACTTATAAGTGGGTGGATCTCACCCAATTGTACCGAGTCCTTTTGTGATTAAAACCCAACACCTAACAGGTGATTAAGTTAGGACAGTATCAATACAATGGTAGGCCACGGGTCACGCTTGTCACTGTTTAGCATGGTATCAGAGCAAAGATCAGAGAGGACTTTGTCTCTTGTTTTATCAGTTCAAGGAATTAATAAAAAAATCCCATTGTTAGGGTTATTGTTCTCTTAAACGGCGTTATTGTCTTCCCGTAGTTATCTTCCTTGCACCAACGTCCGTCCAAGAATGATATGACCGTCTTCTTCTTGGACTTCGATGTTATCAGTCAGCTTTCTTCGACGTCAGGCCAGCCGCCTCCAACTGACGTCGTCTGCCATCTTCCAAGGTTGTCGATCTACTCTTCAGATCAGTCACTCTCTGCTGCTCGGTTCCCGGTGTCGCTGCCAGTTTCCTGCTCTTCAGAACGTCTTCTTGGACTTCAACGTTGCCAAACCATCCCTCTCCATCTCACGACCAAACCGGCTTCGTCATCCTCTGTTCAAGACCGCCTTCGTCTTCCTTTGTTTCAGACTCAGTCGTCCGATCGCAGTCATATTTTCAGAACAAGGTTCGTCAGTTCCCAGTGACGACGCAAAGCACCCAGATCGTCAGCTTCATTTGTGAAGATCGCTGTCCTCATCTTCTGGTCGGGTCACTCCATCTCTGACTCACCGTTCCTTCTTTGCGTTGCTCTGCCGCCCTCAGCCCACTGTCGCGTCTCAGCCTGATTTCGAGTTTGTTTCTCTTCAGTGTGTCGCTGAATCACCTCCATCTCGGTCAACTGGGTCAGCCCAGTCAACTCGCCTCAACTCGGTTAACTCAATCAGCCTCACTCGGTCAACCCATTCAGCCCAGTCAACTCCAACAGGTTCCCAAAAAAAAAAAATTGTTATTATTTTTGGAGCATTCTGTTCTTCTTATTTCCGCTGCATTCTTTGGGATTTGTGTGTTTTTTGCTATTGTATTATTGCAATGGGTGCTGATGACTGTGAAGGTCAGAGTTCCAAGATCCATGAGGTCCAGAAGGTTGAGGTTTCTGTCCCACAAGGCTTCACCAACCGCCCTCGTCCTCAATGCTCTTATTGTAATGACCTTGGACATGTTCGAGAGACTTGTTGGAAACTGAACAGATACCCTAAAAAGAAGGGTTATTGTCTTAAAGCGAAGGCAGCTATGGTTCAGCTAGTCCACGAACCAGACTTCTATAGTGTGGCCGGACGGAATAATCATACGACAGGTAGGGCTACTCCTACAGCCTCTATAGCTGGTCGTGGTAAGATTGGTATGGCTTTAAAGGTTTCTAACTTTGTTGGTTCTGATACATGGATTATTGATTCTGGTGCCTTCGATCATATGACTTATGATAAATCATATTTTATTGAATTGTCTTCCCCACCAGTGTCCTATGTAACCAATGCCAATGATGAGGCTTTTCCTGTGTTAGGGTCAGGGTCAGTTCGTATTACTCCTACTTTAGAACTTCATAATGTGTTATATGTGTCTGACTTGTCTCATCATCTTATATCAGCTCCCCAGTTGAATACTGAGTCTAAATGTTCCGTAACCTTTTATCCTATGTATGTGATTTTTCAGGATCTTCTTACCAGGGAGGTAATCGGTCGGGGGTGTCTGAGAGGCAGGTTGTTCCATTTGGATCAGACATACGCAAGGGAGAAACCAGGAGCACAGTCCAGTGCCGCTTTGACCTCTAGTTCTGATAAGCTAAGTGAAATTTGGTTGTGGCATCGTCGTTTAGGGCATCCCTCTTTTAGTCTCAAGTGAAAAACCATGCCTACTTTGTTTATTAGTGTAGATGAGTCTGTCTTTTATTATGAAACATGTGTTTTGGCCAAGAGTCATAGTGCTACTTATTCTCCTAGTATTTCTAATAAGAGTGTTATTCCTTTTGAGTTGATTCATTCTGATGTTTGGGGACCTTCTAGAGAGCCTACTGTATTGGGTATGAGATACTTTGTGTTATTTATTGATGATTGTACGAGATTGTCATGGGTTGATCTTCTTAAAACAAAAGATGAAGTATTTCCAGCTTTTCAAACCTTTCGCGCTCTTATTCAAATACAATACCATAGCACCATTAAAGTTCTTCGTTCGGACAATGGGGGAAAATATGTTAATCATGTTTTCCCAGAGTTTTTTAAAACCCATAGGATTGTTCACCAAACTACGTGTTCAGAAACACTAGAACAAAATGGAGTGTTAGAAAGGAAAAACCGTCATTTGCTTGATATGGCTCGTGCCCTTCTTTTTAGTGCTCATATGCCTAAGTATCTTTGGGGTGATGCTGTATATGCTTCCTCCCATCTTATCAATCATCTTCCATCTAGTGTCCTTCAGGGAAAAATTTCCTTTGAGGTTCTTGCATCTCATGTCTCCTTACCTTCATTTCATAATCTTCCAGCTCGTGTCTTTGGTTGTGTTACTTTTGTAATGTCCCGTATCTTAATTTACCCGTTTACTAGTCATTTAGACGGTAAACGACAACTACTTTCACTTTTACCGTCGTTTCGATACTTTTAGTTGCCCTAAATTGTTGACTTTTTGTTCAGGTCAAAATTTGAGAAAGTTTCCTTCATGAAAGTTGTAGAGGACGTTAAATCGAGCGCGTACATATATGGTACGTACAAATCGGAGTTCATATGCGAAAGTTATACGCGAAAGATTAAAGTTATTGTTCATGGTTACTGTTTACGGTAACTTTCTATAAATAGCCGAGTTACTGTGGTAAGTTTCCATTTTTGGAAACCTACCCGGCGTTTCTCTCTCTTCTCCCCCGACCCTTTCTTCCTTTTCGGCCGATTTCTTCTTCCTCTGAATTCCTCCTTCTCAGGCCGACCCACAACGGAACCAGGGCACCGGCAGGCTCGCGTCCTCTTCCTTGTCAAGCTTGGGGTGGTGTTTTGCGATGGCTCAGCCGGAGGAGCTCGAAATTGAGCCGCGAAGTTTACTGTAGCTGAACGGAGGTTTCGTCGATTTCAGGAGATTCCAGCCGTTTCCGGCCACCAAACCACCGTCGAGGGTGAGGTTTTTGCCAAGGATCATTTTGCCTCTAGCCTTGAGCCACGATTTGCAGTGTAGAGGGAGAATCGACCAGAACCCGATCCTAGAGTTCTTGGATTTTCTGGGTTTTCTTCACCAGCTAATTTCGAGCACTTAAAGGTAAAATTGAAACATGTTGTAGTTATGAAAATTGTTGAGTCTGTTGAGTAGATGGTGCTGCCAAATTTGGCGGCCATCGGAGGTGGTGGTCACCGGCGCGTGGGGCCCACGCGCTGCCACTATGGGTGGTACATGGAGGCGTGTAGGGTTGGTTTTTAATTCCTGTTTTAGCCTAATTAAATCCTATAAATGTTGTAGAGCTTGTATGTGAAGTTTGGTGAATTTTGGAGGAGTTTGGAATTGTTTGTGATTTTCCAAAGTTCAGAGTTTTGTGATTGAATTGTGGGAAATCCGGCTGTCGGATTTCCCTCGTTTTCGTTGTGGAATATGTAAATCGAGGAATTGGTGTTATGGGTGTGATGTGGGTTGAATCCGAAAAGAATTGGAGAGATGATTTATGAGGATTCGATTTTGAGAATCGTATTTAATTAGAATAGTTATTCACGGATTATATTTATGTACAGGGCGTCTTACCGAGCTATTGCTCGACAAAGGAACTCATACGCGTGATCGTCGGAATAGTACTGTGAGTGGACTTTTGTTTTAAATAATGATGCATGCATTTATTTTGAAATTATTGATTTATTTAATTATCGTTTTATTTATCGAGCATGATATTTTGTCTTGGATTATAATTTGACATTGATTTTTCATAAGTTTCGGATATGAACTTATTATGCTCGGATTTGGATTTATGACTTATTTTTTAGAATATGAATTGATTTCAGAGATTGATTATTATTTGAAATTATGATTATGTGATTTTGAATGAATTATTTTCCGAGGTGATTTCCGGAAGTATACTATTTAATTATATTTCTATTCGTCGATTTGAGATTTTTAAAGGATTTTCGGAATGGGATTTCTTTAGAGTTATATTTCTTATTTATTTATCGACTTTCGGTTTTGGCATTGGGAATGCCTTGATGATGATCTTGGAATTGGTTTTGTTTCAATTTATGGAGATTATCTTGGCGTGTGGGACACGTCGTTGGAAATTCATTTACGAGAGTTGGGGAAGCTTTATGGATTTATGTGGTTTTCGGATTTTTTTCTGCCACACTTTGGGTGACTATTATCATTACTAGCATTGATCTTCCGCCTTTGTGGCGAGGTAATGGGATCACCAAAGCCCGTCCGCCTTTGTGGCGCTGGTTACTGTCTTTGTGACAGTAATGCTGAAGCCCAATATCCTAATCGCTACACTTAGTGGCATGTGGGTATATAACACTACTACAATAAGTTACTCAGACGACGGGTATTTGTAGTTGTGTGATGACCAGCCTCACTGTGGTCTAAACGAGTGTTGTGTGATTGAAAAATCACACAATGGTGATTTCACCGTTGTCCAATATTCATTTCCTCAACAGATATTTAGTTATGTTGTGTGAATTCTGCGCAAGCATGTGCCTGGCATGGCTTGCTCGGGGATGCCTCGGCATTGACATGGCCATTCAGACAACAGAAAATGAAATGTAGCTGTTGTCTGAGATTCATAACACACAACAACTATATTGTTTCTTTGTTGTCTGAGATTCATAACACACAACAGATAGAATTTTTTCTTTGTTGTCTGAGATAAGTAACAAACAACTCAATGAAATGATATCTGTTGTCTGTTGATTGATTCAGACAACAGGGATAATTTTATTTCTGTTGTGTGTTATGAATCTCACACAACAGAATTTTGTTATTTTTTGTTGTTGGTTGTTTGTTCACACAACAGATATATTGTCTTAACTGTGGTGTGAATATTGTAATCGAATTGGTTAACATCTAGTAACTGTTGTACGAGAAGCCTTAATTTTGAATCCTTTTACAGTCAGACAACATATTATTCTACATTGTGTTGTATGACTGAACCTTGGACAACTGAGATTGCCTTATCGAATTGTGTGAGGAGAACTCAGACAACATATTCTTTTTATCAACCATTGTGTGAGCATTATAAACCAGTTGTGTGATTATTTTAGGTCTGTTGTATGAGCTTGATTCTCACAACTTGGTTGTGAAATGTTGTTTGTTCAATCATGACCTAACTAGCTGCAACAATTTTCCAGAAACAATGCTGCATGTATATTACCATAAAAACAGTACATTACCAAATGAACAATACATATAAAGCCACATTGATCCATATCATTAGTGTAACTATATAAGTTCAATTTGTCGAGTACAACTAAACATCCAAAGTAGATAATTAAACTACCAAACAAACAAAGAAAGCATTCCTAGTCTAGCTAGACCAATGCATGCATGAATCAAAAGCTGATAATTGTTTCATGTGATCGATATCTATCAGCACAAGCAAAAGTTCATCATGCTTTCCAAAAACATATGCGATGGCTTCTACACATATCTATTAACCACAAACCTAGCCCACTCATTCCTCATCTCATCAATATCCACTTGGGTATAAATATGGTTGCTTCTCCTCTCCCACTGAAAAAAAATTCAAGTAACTCAAGTCAAAATTACCATAAAAAGCTTGTTGGAACACAAACATAATAAAGAAGCTTTAATTGTACCTTGTTAACAAATGAAAAGTCCTTATCCTCAATGATGTCTCTCATGTATCGCATGATAAAGTAGCCACACTCCTTACTGCTAGGTTGAGGAGGAATACCCTAAAAACAGTAAATCCAGAATAGCAAAAAAAAAAGAATCCAAATTAATAATCATGGGAACCTAATCCAAATTTGCTTCCACAATACTTATAAGCAAATTTTAGAATCCAACATAGCGAATTTCTAAACAATCCAGAATCTAACATAGCGAAAATGTACATACCGACAAATTTTTCCATAGAGGCGAACTTCGGCCTTTCCTGCCCTTGTGTGCATTATACATGGATATTGCACTAAAACAGAACACACGCACACACAATCAGGTTTCAAGAAATAGCCATGCTACCCCAACATGCATTATTCAAACTTGTATATTCCTGATCACTTACCTATCAACAATGGAAACCCATTCTCCAGTGGGTAATCGCCGCTTCATAGTATCCATAAAATAGACAATTTCTTGTTCGGGATCGACAATAGTCAGCACCCAATGTTTACTATATAACAATATAATCAGATTTTCATCAACGGCCCATATGTATAACTACAAGCAAAGTATTACATATATAACAATAGCTAGTACTAAGTTGCCGATACTTACTCTGAGTTATATGGCAGCATGAAAATCTGTCCAGGTTTTGCAGATATCAGCCTCTCCTTTATATGTTGGGATCTTTCCTGGCCTTTCCCACACCCAATTGCACCAATCATCGCAGGGTCAATAAAAGCAACCATATCCAACATTTTATACTGACTCAGGACATCATAGAGGTACCTAATTACAAGCATATACACCAATTTGAATCCAGCAACAGATTATTTATTCACATTGATACACAAATCAAATAACTTTTGGTACTTAATAGAAATAGATTCATGAAATTTACCTCTGGTATATGACTATGCAGTTACCAGTCAATTCTCTCATGGTTGCAATTCTGCGCACGTCTTGTCCTAGTATAAATGTTTTCCGTGCACGCCCAAACACTTCAGCCTCAATTTGAATGGTGATAGCCTTCCCATCTTTGAATCCAACCTCACCCCACATGCACAACATCCTCAATGAATTTGGTAATGAAGCTGCCAATGATTGTAGGCTAAACTCATCCTCAGAGAGATCGTCTTCTTGTACCACTTTCTTTTTTCTCCTCTTCTCAGGTTTCTACACATACATAATTAATATAATATTTTCTAATCTTATTTGCTGCAAGCTTAAGCAAATAGAATATCAACAGATCAATGTTTGGATATATATATATATATATATATTACAATTATTACGAGAACTTACGTACCTTCACAGGTGACATTATGACAAGCTCTTTCGGCCATGCTACCCAACTCCCCATGGCCTGCCTAACAGTTCGTATTTCATCACCCACAGGAAATGGAACTAAGGCATTCTCCTCAATTGCAACAGAGACTGAAACACGCAAATTACTATCCCCTAGCGGATAACCATGACAAACTTGGGAGGGGTCATTGTGTTCCACAACAGTGCCAAGAGCTACAATATGATCAACTGAACCTAATGCGAACTTGGCCTCAATCTCAATTCCTTGTACCTGAAACACCCAAAAAAGCTGGAATTTTAAAATCAAACATAGATATAATACATTGTGTGTGTGCATAGTCCACAATCAATAAAAACTATACTACTTTGCAATAAATATAGACAACTGTTTAAATAACTAACCAACTTCTCTCCAACTAATTGTCCCTGAACTCCATGATCAGCCACCTGTTTCTTTTCTTGGTCACTCAACTTGCTTAGCTCATCCTCTTTTTTGGAGTTGGAAACAGATTTTCCATCACACTCCTTCCTCTTTGAAACTTTGTTTTTACATCCCAATACCCTTTCCTCAATTACATCAATAGCTTTACGAATTGATTTTCCATCCACAAGATTTAATACTTCTTCTCCCACTTGACCACATCGAGCTTCATCAAATGTTGGACATGCGGTCTGTGAACAACTACCTTGCGCAGATCCATGTGGAATGTGTTTCTCTAGTGCTGTTGGAGAACTAGCTGCTTTCCCAACCTCCCTTGCATCTATCTTTGCTTCTATCTGTGCTAACTTACGAACCCAAAATTCTCTCTCTTCTTTCATTGCCTGCTGCTTCGCCTCTTCAATGATCTTATCTCTTTCCTCTTCTAATATTTTTTGTACACTTAACCGAACCGTCTCTTGGAAGCTCTCCCTTTTACGTTTATGGAAGGGAAAGTAAGATGAGGGATTCACATAGCCTCCCACCCCTCGCACTCTACCACCATGCTCAGGAGTGCCCAAAGCCAAGGTTAACACATCATCACTTCCACTAGTGCTTAGTTCTCCACTAGCAATCTTTTCCTTCAAGTTCCTCTGCTCACATTTACAAAATATTAAATAAGCTTAATAGTTAACAAAAGCGCAGCTGTACACATTGAACTTCACAAATTTATACTCACAATTTTGTCAGTGCATTGCTTCGTCCCTTCATCCTTGAAGGTTCCCTGCTTGGTTTGTCGTGCAGCAATCCATAGTGTTGCTCTATCAACTTCCTCCTCATCCATTGTTGTAGACTAGCAAAAATATGAGTTACTAAACTTGTGGTGATAAATTAACAGCTAAGTTAACAAATTACCTATCCAATTATGTTAACTTACTAGCTCTTCCTCCAATCCAACATATCCTTTACTGGACATTCTGTGGGGATACTTATTCTTCTCACGCCGCGCTTGTGCAATCCTACGCAATTCCTGAAAAATATATGCACTCAATCCACCATATACCACATTAATATATATATATATATATATATATATAACAACTTAATACAACAATCTTAATGTAAAACTTACAAGAAATTTTGGGTTTGTCCGTTCAGCCACAAATTGGGTCCAATGATCTTTGTTGATGAATCTATAATCATCTGGAGGAAACTTTAAGGATTCAGGGTCATCCAAGTAAGGCATAATATAATGCCTTGTAAGCCGGGACTTGAACTCCCTCCATTTTGATGAAGCTGATTCCAGTACAATTTTCCTCTTTTCAGGACCAATCTCAAATGCCCCCTGTGTACACAAACACAGTTCTGACTAAGTGATAGGAAGATAAACAAAAAGGTCAAATTCACCCATCATTAATAATATATAGGCAGAAACTCAAGGTCAGAACTCGAAAGGTAGATTTCATAGGAATAAGTTCCATTAATAATTTAATAGTAGAATAATGTATATCTGCACACGTAACTAGATTTTATCTTTCTCCTCAGCCGTGACACATCCAGGTATGCTTTTGCTGGTCCTCCAAGTTGTCCTTATGATTGGTATTTTTCTACGAGCTAAGACACCAATATATGATTGCATTTCCTTTGCTACCTTCCCACATGGAGTCCCTTTTATGTTGAAGAGAACCACTCTCTTCTGCCTTAAGCTCTTGCGCTTTGAAATACGGGACATTGTCACACAATGCCGCTTAAGTAGCTTCAGACCTCCGGTTTCTTCATCCTTTCTGTGAGATGAACCATTCTTATCAGAAATGGATGCATCAGTTGATGTGGAACGTGACTTTTTTGATGACTTAGTTTTCTTCAGTTTCAGTCCCTTATCTTTTGACTTCTTCAGTGTTGAGGCAGATTTAGATCGCGCCATTATCTACAAAAAATACATGAGACATTAATTAGTAACTTGTACACCAGAATATATACTTTTGTTTCAGTAATCAATATAAGCACGATATAATGCACACAATAAAAATAGTGATAATATGGCAAGCAACAAAAAACTTCCTTCATTTTCAGTAATCACATGAAATATATGAACCACAATCAGTTTCATTCAACAACAATAACGAAAGTACAATCTTACATAGAAGGCATTGATATGGGATAACAACTTAAACTCATAGAAAATAAACTGCCTATATTATCCATCAACAATTATATCCTCCTCCCCTTCCCGCATGTAACCCACTTCTTCCGCTAAGTTACCATGTAACTCAATAGATGGCATCATAGTGCTGATAGGATGGTGAGCAATAACAGTGTCCCCAAGCTCATCTTCAACCTCAAAGTCACTGTAATCCCTAGTAGGCATTCTTAGAACTACTGACCACATTGGATCTACAGGGTCTTGAACAAAAAATATCTGCTGAACACAGTTTCCCAACACAAAAGTGTCATTTAAATGACCTTTCTTATTCAAATTGACCAATGTGAACCCAAGCTCATCTACCTTCACACCTCTACTATTCTCTACCCAATCACACTTAAAGATCGGGATCCTAAACTTTTCATAATCGAGCTCCCAGATTTCAGTAATCACACCATAGAAACTCATATCATCAATAATTGGCCTTTTATCCCTAGCAGTAGCTACTTGTGGTGTCTTAGCAAGCAAGTAGACACCACTGTTTTGCGTCGATCTAACATCATCGCGCTTCCTTGTGTTATACTGGACTCCCGCAATTCTGTAACCACTGAACTTCGGTACTTCATTGCTCGGTTTATCTGAAAGCCACCTGACAATCTCAAGGATGTTAGCATCTGGTTCACTAAGTTGAACAACAACCTGCGAAAAACTATAAAAATAAGTTTTTTGAATCAACAACTCAAAATAAGTCACCTGGAATATGATTAGTGCATATTCCCAACATCGTTACTATTGGGACTTACCCTCTCCTTCAACCAATCTGCAAACGTCTTGTTTTGCTTGTCCGTAAGCCACTTTTCATTCTTTTTGTATTTAGGAAATTCCCTTTTCAAATATTCCAAGTGTTCACTACAATTACCAATAAGACAGCAACACAATGAGGGAAGATTAGTGTTTACTTTACATGAAATATTAACATAAATCACAATATTAGAAAGAGGGATATTACTTACTCAAAATAGCTTCTGATTCATCCGTGTTTTGAAGCACGCAGAGATGAGCTTTGTCAAATACTTTGCCATAAACACTAACAATTGTAGCACCTGAGGTGGCTTGTCTATGTGCGAGGGCCAGCTGGGATCCCAATAGTCTTGTCGTCGACGAACATTTCCGCTAAAACTCAACCGCCTCCTCAGCAATATAACACTCGGCAATGCAACCTTCTGGCCGATTTCTATTTCGAACATATCCTTTGCAGATCTTCATGTACCTCTCGAAGGGATACATCCATCGAAAACAAACCGGTCCACATAACTCCACCTCTCTAACTAGGTGAACTGTTAGATGAACCATTATGTCAAAAAAGGATGGGGGGAAGTACTTTTCCAGCTCACACAATGTTTCAACAAGTTCATTTTGGATTTTGGCAGCCTTGAACCATCGATAGTCTTGCTGCAGATTTTCATTAAAAAACAATACACAACCATCACAGCAATTCTGACCGGCTTTTCAAGTACACCACGGATGGCAACAGGGAGGAGTTGTTGCATTAAGGCATGACAATCATGGGATTTAAGTCCACTAAGCCTTAAATCATCCATGGAAACCAGGTTTGATATGTTAGAAGAATATCCTTCAGGAACCTTCATACCAAAAAAAGACCCACAACCATGCATCTTTTTTCATTTGTCTTTAAGTTCCAGCTTATTGGCAAGCGCTCCTTCTTGGGGACCTTCGAGATCAGGGCTTCAATCCTAAATCTAATACCCATTTCGACTAGATCCAACGAGTTTTCACCCCATCCTTTGTTTTTCCAGGAATTCAGCAGGTCCCTATAAGACTATCACATACATTTTTCTCTATATGCATTACATCAAGGCAGTGCCTAACAGGGAGAAACTTCCAGTATTCAAGTTCGAAAAATATAGACTTTTCTTCCAGCAAGGCCGGGTTTCATCGTCCCCACCCTTATAAGGAGGAGGGGGATTTTTTTTCCCAAAAGGCCACTTTGGAACTTCCTGCTCCACTTTGCAATACTTCTTCACCACTCAAAGGAACAGGAGGGGGAATGTTCTGGAAGGTTGTTGAAAGCAGCCTTTGCCTTCGATAAGGATGGTTTCTTCCTAAAACCTCCTCATGCAAGATGTAGGCCATTTTCCTCCATTCACTAGTCTTTTTGGTTTTGTTTTTTCAAGGCAAATAGGGCATGCATTATACCCCTTAACTATACTCCAGAAAGATACCATAAGCTGGAAAATCGTTGATTGTCCAGAATAATAAACCCTTAAGAGTAAAGTATTCACTTTGTCTTGCGTCGTAGACTCCACTAACTCCTTCCCATAACAGTTTTAAGTCATCTATCAAAGGTTCCAAGTAGACATCGATATCATTTCCTGGTTGTTTAGGCCCAGAAATCAATAAAGTCAACAACATGTGTTTCCTTTTCATTATGAGCCATGGAGGTAGATTATATGCAACTAGAATAACAGGCCAACAACTGTACTTGCTGCTTAATGAACTGTGAGGATTGAACCCATCTGATGACAATGCAAGTCTCAGGTTTCTAGGGTCAGAACCAAAGTCCGGCCATTTATCATCTACTAACTTCCACGAAGCTGCATCGGCCGGATGACGCATCAAGCCATCGCGTTTTCTGTCAGTAGCATGCCAAGTCAGACTCTTACATGTATCCTTTGACTGAAACATTTTTTTGAACCTAGGAATTGGGGGAAAGTACCAAAGTACCTTTGCAGGTACACCTTCCCTCTCTTTGGAGTTTTTGCCTATTTTCCATCTTGAAATACCACATCTAGGGCACTCAGTTGCATCAACATACTCTTTTCTATACAGAATACAATCATTCGGGCAGGCATGAATTTTAGTGTAATCCATTCCTAGAGAACTCAGGGTCTTCTTTGCCTCATAGACAGGGCAGGTATCTCATTGCCTACTGGAAGAAACTCCGCAAAGGCAACCAACCACTCAGAGAAAGCAATATCACTCATACCGTGCTTTGCTTTTAAGTTATAAAGTCTTACTAGAACATTCAACCTTGTGTGACTATCACAACCGGGATATAACGGTTTATTGGCGTCATCGACAAACTGTCTAAACTCATTACACTCATCACTTTCCATCTCTGCGTCACTACCAACCCTGCTTCATATTCAGGTATCTCATTGCCATTCACAGAGTAAGAACTGTGTGAATCTGAACCTGCTTCAGCGTCATCAGTATATTCCTCTATTCCTAAGTCTAATAAGGCCTCCCCATGCTCATTCCATCTATCATAACTAGCATCAATTCCATTCACAAATAGATGGTCCCTTATTACAGCAGCGGAAAAGTAGTCAACATTTCCACAATTTGTACAAGGACAGGGAATATGGTTAGGGTCTCTAGCATTTTCCAGGCAAAACAGAACTGTGTCACCCCTAATTTATATTGACGAGATCTCCTATCCGCAACCATCCATGTTCTATCCATTTATACTACGCAAAAACAGAAAAGCAAATAAGAAGACAAACTTAATTGCAATATATCAACAGAAACACACATTTAAATTTGTTGGTTTCTTTTAAACTGAAAGGTACTGGAACAGGGAATCTCGGTGTGCAATGGACTGAAACAGCTACCAATCCAAGATTATGTTTTATCCAATATACCTTCAGCATACAGACTATACAAATGCACCCAAACAGGAAGACAAATATTAATCCAACTTTTCTCATTATTACAAAGTGGATAATGTTTGAAATATGGCTAATGAAAAAGCAATAATTGCTAGTTGTCTTTCATGCTTTACAATGCTTCTAAAATTAACAGAGGCAAATACATAATATATCAAAAGAAACATGTTGTCAAAAACAAACAAGCAAAATATAACAACATATCCCTGAAGTAGTACAAATATATCAGAAGCAAGCAACCAAAAATAACATGATCTTCATGTATCATGTTATCATCATAGAGTAATCCCCAAACCGTAAACACAGCAATTCAATAACAGACACAAGTTCTTGGATTTAGAATAGATTGACAGGGTAAAAGACAACTATTATCTGACAATTCCAGAAATCACTACATCCACAGGGTTCAAGAAAACAAGATAAGGAAATAGTGATAATACTTTAACTATTACATAAATATTATAACTGGTTTTGCCAAAGAAATGGAATCATACCTGAATCACAACCAAAATTCAGTGCCAAAGCTTCGAATTCGTTGCTAGTGTCGAAAGCTCTCAGATTATCAAAATCTAGACCAGTAGATTGTGCTTGGGTTCACACACGAAGCTTCCTGAAATTCCAGAAATTAGAAAGGAACTGAAAATCATAGAGTATAGGAGGAAGAAATTTGCGATGACCCAGAAAAAAAGAAAATTGAACCTTTTCTTTGTTGCTTCTCTTCCAATAGGAGAAATAAGGTCGATGCAACTCGGACAATTGAGAGGTGACTGAAACACTGAAACCCACAATAATTTGAGTTAGATTCTCACTATTTCCGACTAAAGGAAGCTCAGCCTGTCCAACCCAAAATGAAGAAATTAACTTCACAGCAGAATCAGAATCCATTAACAATTATAATTAAGTTTCCTACAACGTCTAATATTAAACTTAGAACAAAAACAAAAGTAACAGAGCAGAAACCCAGTCTTTCATTTAAGATGAAATAATTGAAATAAAAACATAGAAGAAGATCAGAACATTGAAGGAAAAAATTCACACAAAGATAATTCAATTTCAGATGTATCTTCAACAGTATAATCTTCTTTATGCTTAGTCAATCATCCACTAATACAAAGCCATCAAGTGGCCATACCTAATCCAAAGCCAAGTTATTCACACATTTGATTGGATAAAGCTAGTTAATAGCGAAAAATCTTGGAAAGCTTAAAGTTAATCACATACTTGAAAGCTTAAAGTACTTTCGAAATATACATGAAAGCTGAAAATACTTGAAAGCTTAAAGTACTTTCGAAACATACATGAAAGCTTAAAGCACTTACAACACAACAGGCACGACAGTTAGAAAGTTTCTGTTTCAAGTGAGCTGGTCATCAGCAAATGGTGTTCCTTTTTCCAGTGAAAGAAATGGTACGTAATCTGAAAGGAAGACATAAAGACAATCAGAACAAATAAGTAGGTATAATATCAACAGGAAGATTGATGTATGTCATCAACTTATTGTAAACATAATGCCGTGGATAAACACTATTATACAATTGAGTAATCTCGAGCAATACATCAATTTTTTGGTTTTCACAAAGAAACACATAACATACACTTCTGTACTAAATCTGCAGCAACTATTCAATAGCTTAAAGCTTTAATACCAACACAAACTTAAGGGTAATTGTGAGAAAAATATGAAGCCTATATTAATCACTATTAAATTTGCTATTCCAAATATGCAATAACGTCCATAAGCAATGTCGAACCATAAATATGGATGATTTGAGCATACACAATGTTCATAAAGCCTATGCACATCCAGACTACATGATTACTATATGATTACTCTTCAGAACATAATCAATATATAAGACATTTATTTCATTCTCCTTTATCCTGCTTAGAAACCCATTGACCAATGCCATATCTAAAGTTTCAAACTTCAACAACCAACTACAGCTAATTGAATTATATTTTAGTAATTAGGGAAACATAAGGTGAGGCTGAACCACAAACTTCCCATTGCTCACAGCATTACCCATAATTCTGGTAAAGACTTAACTAAAAGAATAAGCTTAAACTTCTTCCTATAAACCCAGAGAAACAAAACTGCAATTACCCACAATTTGTACTTCAAATTACACAGAGAAACAAGAAAATTGAAGAACAATACATATATAAAGTTTCAACCTTTAGCACTATACCCACTAAACCCAGGAATCATTTGAACAAAGATAAAGTCTTTTTTGTAAACAAACCTTTTGTCAGAGTGAGAGAGATCCAAATCCCAAATCTGCCGCGAGAGACTATGAGAGAGGACTGAGAGAGGATAACAACCTCTTAAACTTTTTCCTGTAGACCCAGAGAAACCCAGTTGAAAGAAGAACAAACCCAAGAACGTTCTTGCAAAAAAAAGCCCAAATTTCACAAGAGAAGTAAAGCAGACCTGGAATCAGCTCTTGATAACGTCGACCGATGAAGTAACAGTCCAACAAAGAGAGATAATGGTGGTTGATGGTCAAGACAGACTGAAATATGCACAAATCCACTTACATTATCCAAAGTAGAAACCAGAAAGAAGAAGAAGAAGAAGAAACCAGAAAGAAGAACAAACCCAGGAAGAAGAACAAACCTTCTTGGGGAAAGAAATTCCAAAGCAACAACGAGTAAACCTCAGTCCACCATTAGAACCGAACCCTGAAACAAACCCTCAATCCGTTGTAATCACTAACTCTTTCATTCAAAAAACATAGAAAACTGAAACAGACCTTAGATCTACGAACCTGAAGAACAATGTATCGAAGCCCTAATTTTCCAAATCGATATCCAAATTGTAGTAGGGATCTTAGTAGAGAAATGGGTTTGATTGCTGGGGTTTGATTTCAAGGGTTTAATTCTTCCCTTTGGTTGCGGGCTATTTTGGATTCGGTTTCGAGTAAGAGTACATGCATGGGTTGCTGTGTTGAATTGGAAGGAGCTAAGAAGAGCACGCAATTGTGGGTTTGGTGGGAGTAATTGGGGAAAAGTAAAGGAATAAGAGTGGTTAATTGTCGGGCTTCAATTAAGATGTTTGGTGGGAGCGTCCAATTTGTCTTAAGTTTCTCCAACAACAGATGAAAATGACCGTTGTGTGACAATATAATGACAAAGCAGGCTAGGAGGGAAAATTTGCCGCTTGTGCCTACATAGGTTTCATCAAATTGAAACTTTGCCGCGCTGTGCAATTTTCTTCCATGCTCAGACAACAGAACAATAACAATCTGTTGTATAAATTTGTGCATCTTGCACTAGATGTGCCTAGGGGGATTTTTCAAAATTCATACAACAGTTCGTTGTACAACAGATAACAAAAGACTGTTGTGTGTATAATTCAAATTGCATTTTGTTGAGCTCGTTCTCGGAGGGAATCATATGCTCATTTCCCTCCATTCTAGGCCTCACACTTACACAACATAAAATCCTTAACTCAGTTGTGCAATGTCTTCCTAAAAAAAAAGTTTTCAATTTCCTTGCATTCACACAACAGAAACAGATTTTTTCCGTTGTATGATAGAGTTGGTGTTAACACACAATAGCAGATTCTGGTTCTGTTGTGTGATGAGTGTTGTGTGTTTCGATTTTTGTAGTAGTGTAACGGGAGTATATGAAAGTACTTAATAAATGTGGGAAAGTATTACAACTTTACTTCTTTTAAATTATTTAGCTAGTTGTTTATTTTTTGTCCACTCACACTAACGTGTTTTCAATACTTTTCCCCTGGGCCCTTTGGTTTCAAATGCCCAGTTTGCAGGCTAGGTTAATTGAGGTCGGGCGTACATGGAGTCGAGGCATAGCCAATAGCATTGCTTCCACGTACTCATTATATTTATGTTTTCGTTGTTACCTAGTGGGTTAGTATTGCTCTGATAATCTGTGGGATCAATATTGTATTGGGGTTGAGACAATTATATGTGAAATTGGAGTTGTGATTTGGAGAGCAGGTGGCTCCAGGAGAATAAGGATGGATGATTTAGAAGTGTAAATTTTTTCCTACAGGTTTTGGGTAACCTACTTTTAGAGGAAATTTGGCCAAATTTTTGGTAGAATTTCTTCTAAAGTAGGCCTCGCAGGGCCACTTCGGACTTCGGGGTGAAATCCGGGGCGAGTCCTGTCAACTTTTGTCCATGTTCCTAAAAACCAGAGGTCTAAGTTGGATGCCCGAGCACTTAAGTGTCTGTTTGTTGGCTACGGAGGTTATCAGAAAAGGTACAAGTGCTATCATCCACCTACCAGAAAGTACTATGTCACTATGGATGTTACTTTCTTTGAAGACATGAGTTATTTTTCCTCTTCAGGGGGAGAATTCATTTTTTGAAGAGCTGTATCATGGAGAGAGGGATGAATCAGAAGGAGGAGAAGAAGTCACATAGGCAGGAGGTTTTTTGACTGATCCAGTTGAGACCATCAGCTCGTCACCTCCAGAAGCACAAGCTCCAGACATCCAAACACCAGTTTCAATCACTGAGTTGAAGACGCAACTGCCCTTCCTGCCATCACTTCTACCCCTGACCCACAACTTCCTGGTACCGAAGATCACCCATTTAAGGTATGTCCACCCATTGGTACTAGTAGTAGTGAGTCTAATGTTGAGCAATATGTGTTACCAAATAGGACTACTCGAGGTCAATCAGCCAAAAGATATGAACCTACTTTTACTGCCAAATCAAAATACCCAGTAGCCAATTATATGTCCACTAGGAGGTTGTCTAAGTCATATGAATCATTTGTGAATCAAATATCTGCTGTATCTGTACCTAACAGAGTGCAGGATGCAGTGGAGGATCCAAAGTGGAGGAAGGCAATGGAGGAAGAGATGGAGGCGTTGTAGAAGAACAATACTTGGCAACTTGTGCCTCTACCACAAGGCAAGAAGGTTGTCGGTTGTCGTTGGGTGTTTACCGTGAAACATAATGCAGATGGATTAGTGAATCGGTACAAAGCACACCTTGTAGTATAAGGGTTTACTCAGACGTATGATATAAACTACGATGAAACGTTTGCTCCTGTTGCCAAGATGAACGCTATTGGGGTTCTGCTCTCGTTTGCTGCTAGTTTAAACTGGCCACTCCGATAATTTGATGTCAAGAATGCATTTCTTCTTAGAGAGTTAGCCGAGGAAGTTTACATGAGCCTTCCACCTGGGTATGTAGTTGCTTCTCCTAGTGATTTTGCATGCAAATTGAGAAAGTCTCTGTACGGTCTCAAACAGTAGCCTCGTGCTTGGTTTGGGAGATTTTCACAGTTCATGCGGAAGGTTGGTTACAAACAGAGCAACTCAAATCATACCTTGTTCCTCAAGCATCAACAAGGGAAGATAACAGGTCTAATTATTTATGTGGATGATATGGTAATCACCGGCAATGATACTGTTGAGATGAATAGACTATAGAGACAGCTAGCCTCTGAATTTGAGATGAAGGACTTGGGTGAACTTAAGTACTTCTTAGGAATTGAGGTAGCCAGAGGGAGAGAAGGGATCTACTTGTGCCAGAGGAAGTATGTTCTTGACTTGCTAACAGAGACAGGTTTGTTGGATTACAGACTTATTGATACTTCTATTGAGCAGAATCATTGTTTAGCTGAGTATCTAGATCAGGTACCAATTTATTTGGCTCATACTAGACCAGATGTTGCATATGTAGTGATTGTGGTAAGTTAGTTCATGCATAACCCGAGTGAGAGTTACATGGATGTTGTTATGAGAATTTTAAAGTATCTAAAGTCAGCTCCAGGAAGTGGAGTATTGTTTTCTAAACACAACAACATCCTTGAGGTTTGTGGCTTTACAGATGCAGATTGGGCTGGAATTATTACAGACAGGAGGTCGACATCAGGTTACTTTAACTTTGTGGGAGGTAATTTGGTTACATGGAAGAGTAAGAAACAGAAAGTTGTGGAACGATCTAGTGCTGAGGCTGAGTATAGAGGTATGGCTCACGGAGTGTGTGAATTGCTGTGGCTGAGGAATCTGTTAGGTGATCTGGGTTTCAAACTCAAAAGTACTATGCAGTTGTATTGTGACAACAAGGCAGCCATTGACATATCACAGAATCCAGTACAACATGATCGTACTAAGCATGTGGAGATTGATCATCACTTTATAAAGAAGAAACTAGATGCCGAAATTATTAGCTTTCATTTTTGTTCCAACTGAAGAGCAACTTGCAGACATACTTACTAAAGAGTTTCCAGGAAGGTGTTTTATGAATCATTAAGCAAGTTGGGCATGGTTGATGTGTATGCGCCAACTTGAGGGAGAGTGTTAGTGTGAGTCATAGCTTAGCATTAGGAATAGAATATATTGTAATTATATTATAGTTAGTACTTACTTTTTCTATGTGTGGTAGAGAATAGAGACGTAAGTCAATTGTATTCCTGTAATCCTCTCTATATAGCTCCACTGTGAGATGAATAAAATATCTGAAAATTCATTATCTCAATCTTGTTATATTTGACTTTTGTTTGTTTGTTTTTCTTCTTCTTCTTCTGAAATAGTGCCCAAAGGCCTTCTCTCTATTTGAGTATTTGTAATGTTATTTTAGAATCACAAAACAAATGCTAACGCTGAACCTCAATAGAAATTATGAGCAAGTTCGTCTTTGTCAAGTTTGGTTCACGTTGTCGTACGGTTCAAGTAATATCAAGTAGACAATTTCTGATGATAACTAAATACTTAAAAAACAAGACATATTGTACAAGCATATCTTATTCATTGGGATCCCAAATCCCAGATTCAATGTTAAAATAAAAATAAAAATTCTAACAAAAAGACAAACCTAACATACACGTACATAACCCAGCAACAATGATCAGAATTTCAATTGAATTAAATAGGTGAAATAGCACATGACGGCCGGTGATCATATCTCTGTTTTGCTGAAGCTCCATGCCTCCATGCATGTCTCTGGATTAGAAATGTGAGACAGTAATGCAGAAACATTTAGAATTCAGCTAAGGAAAACTAATCACTCTTCTCAAAAAAAAAAAAAAAAAACTAATCACGTTAACAAATAGCCTTAGAATGATTTCACGTGGTAATTATAGTCTTATAAAAAGAAAATAGGACTTTAAAAAAAAAAAGGATTAATATTCTTGTTTTCCGGAGAGAGAAGCAAAGTTTTATAAAATTGGGCCTTTATTCAAATAAATGAAATAATGGGCCTAGCTGCCTAAACAGGTGAGATCCTTGGAGCAGTTGAATCTATAATCTCCATAGGGTTTAGGCGGATCCGAATCATCTATTGGGCCGGCTGGGTCAAAGTTGAGATTTATCACTATTATTTATTTTCGTTTTTAAATTTAATATAATTGATTAGAGAGTTTTATGTAATAGGTTTTCCCAGCTCACCGTCACTGTAGAAGCAAAGCGCGAATCGCCGACATGGCAGAGACCAAGCGAAAAACCAGAGACGACGGAAGTAGACAACGGAGCAGCAGCAAGAAGCCGAAAACCAGCAAGAAAGGCAAGGGCGCCGATAAGGCAGAAAGAAAAGGCCCTCGCTTGCCCAACGCTCTGCGGAAGGAGCTCGACCGCTTAAACCCTAGAACCGCCGACTCCGACGATGAGATTGGCTCCGATGAAGAGGCTTTGGGCCAGGACCTGTATGAGTATGAAGAGGGACTGCCGGAGGAGGAGTCCAAGAAGAACCGCCGGTTCGACCCCGTCGATAACCTCGATTATGAGCTACCTGAGGACTTCGAGGTTCGACACTATCTAATTCAAGTGGCTTTATGCATACATAGTAGCTCAGATTTTTCATCTTCAGTTTTTTTCTTTTTTGTTGTTGTTGTTGTTGTTGCTGAAACGAGCTTTGTGTGTGTTATGCAGGATGAAAATGTGTCATCTGATGATGACAATGAGGCCAGGAACGGTGGAGAGAGTGAGGCGGAGGACGAGGTTAAAGAGGAAAATGATGGACGGAGAATCGGAGAAATGCCGACCCAGGCTGTTGAAGGTAAGAAAATGCTTTAATTTGTTGTTACGTAGCTCAACTCATTTGTGTTTAGAGCAAGGTATATTATTCAAGAATCTTAACAGTTTAAACTACCGGTTTTCGGGAGAGATTGTTTCTTTTGCAAAGTCTGAATCTTCGTTGTGTTTATACTTTTATCTCGAGTATTAAGAAATGTGCATTGAAGCAATCTTTCCATTTCCTGAGGATTTGTAATAATGAGTGGACTGCCGGTGAATATATCTTTGTCAGGGAGGAGGAAGAAGATAAACAATGTTGTGGTGTCGGAGGCATATCCCGAGTCCGAGTATAACCCTACTCGTGATATGTTGGAGGGTGAAGGAGCACTTAGCATTGCAGACCTTCTGGACCCTCTCCAAGGGAAACATGGTTATAGCAAACTTAAGAAGAGAGTACGTATTCTGGATAAGAAATCTACACCCATTCAAGCTCCACTTCCCAAGCCTGTGCAGCAGAGATTGGAGAGGAATGCAGCATATGACAAATCAAAGGAAGAGTTAAGAAAGTGGGAGCCAATCGTAAAGAGGAATAGGGAGGCGCCTACCATATACTTTGATGATGATCGGGATCTAGGGCCTTCATCCGTGGGAACAATAGCATCTGAATTTGAACCTCGAACTGAGTTCGAGAAGAAAATGGCTTCATTACTTTATGATGACGAGGTTATGGATGCTCACAGAAAAGATGGTTCAAGGCTCCTTGAATTAAATAAGGTGTGTTTGTCTTCTTGATTGAATAAAATTGAGAGTGGTTTCTTCATTAGTGTCACCTACTACCTTCAAAATATTTAATGGAACTGATACTAAACTCATATATAAGAGAATGGCAGAAGCCAGGCTGCAATTGGGAATTAGAATTTTATGACATGATTAAAATGAGAATTTGATAATTGATAGATCTTGGTTGTGAAGTAATATGCAGTCTGATATTCTTTGACTACATTTGTATGTACCTGCACCAAATGCATTATAAATTCCTTGGATGATTTCGTTCCTGTTGATACCTGGTAGGTATCTGCTGAAGATGAAAAGGACCGCCAGAATCGAATCGCCAAAATGCGCAGCCTTCTGTTCCGGCATGAGTTGAAGTCAAAACACATAAAAAACATCAAATCCAAAACCTATCATCGTTTGTTGAAGAAAGATAAATTGAAGGCGAACTCTTTACAAAGTCAAATGGACCCAGAAGCTTCTAAAGAACTTGCAATGAAGCAAGAGTATGAACGAGCAAAGGTAATTGATTTCTCCCCTTGTTGCTGGTGGATAAATTGTATTGGGTCGTTAATTCATTACTTCTTTAAGATATTGTCTTTATTCCACAAGCAAAAAGAAATGTGTTAATTCTTTTCCCCATTTGATTTGATGCAGGAACGGATGACTCTGAGGCACAAAGGCAGCTCTAAGTGGGCAAAGCGCATAAAAGAGCGTGGTCTAGATGTCCAAGATGATGGTACTCGAGCTGCTATAGCCGAACAGCAGCACCTGCATGCTCAGCTGACAAGAAAAATGAATTCTATGAAAGATAGTGACACCAGCAGTAATGACACTAGTGATGATGATGATGTGGATGTTAACTCAGATGACGAGGATAGGGCATCAAAGTTGTTAGAAAAAGCAAAGGAGAAGACACTTAAACTGTTAAATGAAGATAATGAAGTTCCAAACTCAGGAGTGCTTAGTTTACCTTTCATGGTAAGTTTTTGGTGTTTACTCGCTGTTTCTTATCTGTAAAAAGCCAGGGGACAATGAAGAGATTCATGACGTACTGCCTTTATCAGTCCATTGAAGTTATCAACTCCAGGACTTTCTTGGTTATTATACTGTTAAAATGTTATCAGCAATTGTTTCATGTATAAATTTGAGTTAATGGCCTCTTTGGTTTGTTTTGACATAGGAACGTGCATCTAAAAAAAAGAATGAGGCAGCTGCTGAAGAAGCTAAACTTGCTCTTCAAGAGTATGAATCATGGGCAAATCAATTGGGGGATTCAGGTGGGGGCAAAAATCCGAAAGTAGGCCGTCCGAGTGGGAGAATGGTCTTCAATGGAAAGGATGCTCCAGAATCAAGTAAGAAGACTAAATCAGATAACAAGAATAGATCAGATAATTATTACGGTGATAGTGATAGTGATAGTGAAGATGACTTGGAACCCATCAGTATTTCCCAATATGGGAAATACAGAAGTAATGAATTAATGAAGGATGCCAACATTTCTCCTGTTTTACTTCATGAAGATTCTGAAAATCATAAGGATTCTTTTTTCAAGGTGATATAGCTTAACCATGTTCTGTTCTTTCCTTGGAGGCCTCTATTTTGTTCCATCACCCTGAAATATACCATTTCTTTTGGTTCAGCAAAACACTGATGGTAGCGTGCAAGACCCAGGTCCCCAGGCAACACATGAAGTTTCTATTTTTGCTTCAGGCACATGGAGAAAGGTTATTTCTAGATTGCATTTTCTGTTTATTCTTTGATATTCATGATCCAATTCTTTTATGAATAATTTTCTATATTGATTATTTGCCTTCCATTTTTTACTGTTTTAAATTTACAAGTGTATTATAACGGGTACAGATGAAGAATGGAAATGATGCAAATGCCAATGCCAAGAAGTCTCCTGCACCCCTGCAATCAGTTGAGCTTGATCAGAGTGTGCAAGTAGGACTTTCTCCATTTGTAAATTTACAGCTTTATTTCTTTGTTTGATTAGCTGCCCTTAACTTTTGAATATGTTTCTGCTACAGGAACCTGTAAAGGATTTGGATGTGGACAGTGATGCAGATAGTGAGGGGCAAATGGTAGATGGGGTTCTTTCAGCGGTACCAGAACCATCATATGAACTTCCTTCCCAAGAAGAGCTAATTCGTCAAGCCTTTGCAGCAGATAATGTGGAGGATGAGTTCAAGAAAACAAAAGAGGATATTTTGAATGAGGAAAATCCCGAACCTGAAAAGCCTGTATTACTCCCTGGGTGGGGTCAGTGGACTAACGTACAGAAAAAGAAAGGAATACCTTCTTATATGCAGATAGAACATGATAGTGCCAAGAAGAAGAGGGAAGAAGCCCTTAAACAAAGAAAGGATGCAAATCTCAAACATGTTATTATCTCTGAGAAGCCGCCAAATAAAAAGGTTAGCTATTTTGGATAATAGTCATAATTCCACCTACTTCTCATCAAATAGATATGATGGCTCATACAATTTGAACTTTGAATTTGCATGGAAACTATTTAATAGGTCATCTCATTACTCTATTAGTGTCCAAAAGTCTGTCTAAGTGGTTCTTGCCTTTGTATTTGAATTTGGCAGTCTCAGAACCTTTTCACACAATCATTGCCCTACCCGTTCACGTCCAAAGAAGTTTTTGAACAGAGCATCCGCATGCCCCTTGGTCCTGAATTCAACCCTGCAAGTATGGTTGGAGCTCTTAATCGACCTGAAGTAAGTGCCTCCTTACAATTCCACTGCATATTAACTATAGTACAAAATTAATTAATGACTCTTTTAGCTTCTGTTACTATGTCATAAGAAACCTGGACAGTTGGATGCTATTGAATTTGTGTGCATCTCATCTTCCACGTTAAATGCATTTGCAGGTGGTAAAGAAATCTGGTGTAATTATAAAACCCATCGAGTTTGAGGAGGTGAATGCTTATGAAAAATTAGAGGGGCACAAAAAGAGTGGACAGAAACACAAGAAAAACCGCAAGAGTAAAAGCAATAGCAATAGCGGCAAAAATATGACAAAGTTGAAGACTAAATAACGAGAGCTACTTAACAGGAGTTCAATTTTTGCACTGTTTTCGGGAGCCGTTTTCTTTTGGTTTCCATTTTGGAAAATGCGATGAAGAGTGAGAGGAGAGAGATCATGCGTTATGTATATTTTATTGTACTGATGAGTGGAAGAAAGAACTAGAAGTAAAAGAACTAGAAGTAGGATTGATCATTGTATTTGAATTTTTTTGGTTCTTCACAAGTGTAGAGGATGTTACATTTTGCCAAGTTAAGAGAATAATATCTACTTTTTATGATTTGTATCTGTATTGCATGATTAAGCCATACCCTCTGGCCTCTGTTCAATATCAGCATGATTTACTAATGGCAGCAAGTGCTGCAATCCGAGATTCATCTCTTAAATATCAGCAAACTGGGTTTCTTCAAGCACAGGCGGCATGTCATTCGTCCGCTCAAGATTGTTTGGTTGATCGTCGAGAGCAATTGGGGTTGGTTCATTAGCATCTACTCTTTGCACCTTGTTTTGCGATTGCAGAGTATCATGGTCATGATCATTCACAGCCACCAACTCTCTTTGTGTCGGTCCTTCGAAGATCAACAACAGGAACACAAGACGCCATGATAATCTTGTTTCTTGGTTTTCTTTATCGATCAGAAGAACGGGAATATTTTGTAGACAATGACACAGAGATCTCCTATTTAATAAAAAAATAACAAAGAAAACCGAATAAAAAAATAACAAAGTAATTGTTTGATTATCAATACAAAAGAGTTACCACTTGAATGGTAGGATTGGTAGGGAATTGACGTTTAAAACTAACTTTTTTGTTTGGTAAGAAAAATAAAACTAATTAACTAAAAACTAGAACTTCAATGACGAGTATTACAAACTAAAAACCACTTGAACACTGCCTAGATCCTGATGAAGATAAAAATGAATCAACTCCATCGTTGTCCGAGTAAGAGAGGAACTTCATGCATATCGGTGCTTTGACATTGGCAAGAGATAGGATCGCCGCTGGAACACCCCATATAGACTCACCACAGATGAGACCAGACGCAACCGCCGGTGCTAAATCCTCAGCTTGTTTTTTGTTCTATAACTTCCAGCCGAAAAGGAGCAAGCTTCCCAAACACGTCAATCATGAAGTAGGAGCCGAGATAGAACGGGACTGCCATGGCCATTGCGATCGGAACAAATCTGTAGATCTTGTACTTGGTCTCGTAACGCTTCAAAATCTCGGTTACTATGTTAATGGCAATGGCAAATGCAAAAAATGAGACTGCAAGCGTGGCGCAGTGTTTGGGGAGTGAGCCGATGCCCTCAACTCCGAGGAGTGCAATACCGCGGTACATTAGGCCATAGGGTGCAGGATATGAGCCTGTTGAATCACCAACTCGGTAAGCTTTGTAGAAGAACCAGCTAGAATATCAAAGGCGACATGACACACCTGACACCACATGGCTGTCCCGAAAACTTGGCTAACGAACATGGATAGAGGAGAAGAGAGAGTTAGGTATCCGGACTTGAAGTCTTGCATGAGATCCGAGGCTAGCTGTTGAGACAATGCTCATCATTACACCACAGGAAGCAAGGCCAGCAATGACTCCACCTTTTTCACGGCCAAGCTAAGCACTGAAGATGAGAATTGCGATTTTGCCGTGGTAGGAAGCAAGAGACCAATCTGTGAGGCCGCAACCATAGGCACTACAGAAGGCTAGAACCAGAGCGATGATGTAAGCTCTCGCAACGTGATACCATTTTAGTTGGTGGAACATGAATGGCAGGACAATAATTGATATGATTGCAAGAGCAATGTAGCCAGCAGCAGCAATCCAGCTCGGAATTTGGTCTTTCAAAAAGTACTCGATCAATTCTTCGTTCCTCGTCCTAGTTTTCACTCAGCTCAGAGTCTGATGAGGGCAATCTAGCTTCCTTATCGGATATTGATAGTGGTGGTGGCGATGACGTACAACTCTACTTTCTTTTCTTCTGTTTTATTGGTAATAAACAGACTTTTAATGAGAATGAAAACCATATAATTAACCAGCATGGTGGATAACATGACATAGACCGTCACCAAGTATGAGCCTATGGAAATAAAGACCCTGTAACCTTGGATTCCATGAAGACTACTTGCAGAAAGATGAGCACTGTACCAGATACCTTTCTTTTGTTCAATCAAAGACCACATGATTCCCCATGATATCACAGCTCCAACGAGCGTGGATATATATGTTCACCATGTAAGAGGTGGTCATTCTACAACCAATATATGTCATTAGAATTTAGAAGTCGAAGTAAAACCTGTTTGCAGGCTTTGACCAAAAATTGGAAAGCTAGCAAACCCACAGCCAAGGGTGTAGCTAGCTAGGGTCGAATCACCTTACTTTTGCTGGTGTCTGATTAATGTAGTTTGTTAGGTGTTTGTGTTGAATAGGGAACCCATTAGGTTATGTGTTTGACAACCATTGAAATACGGGAAAAGATTCTTATCCGTATTATTTATATGTATCTTTTAAGTCTTTTTTTTTTTTTTTTGAAACAAATGTTCATTACATTAGATGACCAGCCAAAAAGTCAGAGTCTAACATACACTTAAAGACAGAAAAATAACAGGTTAACTATCACGCTCCTATCTAAGTAATGTAAACTCATTACAAGTCGAATTTAAGCCCACTTCAGAAGCGAACCCATAAACAAAGAACAACTCCGTGTCTTCTAAGGCAACATTGATTAGCATCCCCATTAGCCAGGCGCGCAATTGCTGTACCAACAGAGAGCCACTTCCCAACAAACAAATAGGAGTCAGTTAATTCCTTATCCATAAGCCACTTTCTCCAGTCCAACTCAAGATAATTACTAATTCCGAAGAACCATGATCTGAATTAGTACTGGTTCTTTAAAAACACCTTAAGCCCATAATGTGGGCCTAGGTTTATAACCCAGCAACCCAAGCCCAAGCCCAAACCCGAGCAGCCAAGATAGTAGCTATTTGTCATGTCGTAATATACAAACTCAAACCCAACCCATTTAATAATCGTGTCAAAAATTTAAACCCAAACTCAACCTATTTATTAAACGGGTTACCAATTTCCAACCCGCTTAACCCATTTAACAAATAAGTCGCGTCGTGTTAGACAAAATGACACATTTAAGAGTCAACAATGCGACCCATTTAACTAAAAAAAAGCATAAATTGATTAAATTCACTAAAAACTCTACAAGAATAAGAATATAAATAATTATATATATTCATAAATAATTAAATCCAATAATTATAAAGCAAAATATTTCAAATTGTCTAATCCTATGATCAAATACTCCCAATGTCCAAAATTTCAAGAAGAAGTATAGCATAATCGGGTTATACGAGTTCATTTCGTGTTGGCAGGTTAACCCATAGCCGACCCATTTATTAAATGGGTCATGGCGGGTTGACCCACGGCTGATCCGCTTTTTAATCGTGCGGGTTCAACATGCTTTATTTCGTGAGGGTTTCGAGTCATGTCGAAATTGACAGCCCTAATCGCAGCCCTAGCCCCCAGTAGCCAAGCCCCCGCTGCCGTCGTCCAACCCTCCAGTGGCCGACCATGACGGAGCCTGGCCATGATGACCTCAAGCCGCAAACCAAGCAAAGTCACCGAGCACCTGCACGTCTGGATCCATCGACGAGGAACAACGTCAGCCAACTTGCTGCCCTTCCAAGTCGGATCTGGAGAATAGGCGAACCCGTGCACTCGATACCGGAATCCGACCTCGCACGGACCCGATAAGCACACCGCGATCGCAGCGACCTCTCTGATCCACTGGTCTTCCTCCACCGCCAAAAGACCCGCGACGTCCTTTGAGATATGGTCCACCCACAGCCCAAGACAATGTCCAAAACCCAGCCACGAACGCCGACTTCTTTGCCCACCGAAACACGAGCGACCAGAATCCAACAGCGAGGCCAACTCTACTCGAGGTGGAGAGAGACTTCCCCGTTGCTAGTCTCGAACTCGAGGGACCGCTTTTACTCCGAAAAATGTATCTTTTAAGTCAATATATAGTTTCTTCTCAAAAAATAAAAGTCAATATATAAATATATACTGTTATTTATATTTTTATATGAATAAAAATACATTTCAATTTTAAAAAAAAAAAAAAAAAAAAAAAAACCGCTTAGGCGTTGGTCTCATAGCCACCGCTCGACTAGCGCTTAACGATTTTTCGAACCTTGCATATGACATTAGTGGTAAGATTAAGCTTGCACATGAGAAAGTGGAAAATGATGCTAAGAAAAAAGCTTGCGACCATAGACCTCATAGTTATTTGCTTGGTCCATGGCGGCACCTCCCTATCTCTTAATGCCTTTTCAATCAGAGTCCTTAGCCTGAGCCATTTGTTTTTCAGCTTGATCATTGCCGAAATCATCAGTGTCCATGATATCGGTGGATATTAATCGTATTGAGAGTCAATGATACTGCTATAGAATTGTTAAAGTCAAATAACCACTAATCGAGGAATACCGTCGTTGAAACTGACACAATAGATTTTGCTTCAATTCTCCTTTCTTTTTCCCATTCGACAAATTAAAATTTGTTCCTTGTTTGCCCTCATACTAAAATTTGGTGTTTTTTTTTTAGAATACTTTTCGGAAGAAAATACCAAAAATATTTAAAGTTTCCTGAGAAAAAAATTTAAAGTTTTCAATTTGTTTTGAAAGAAAGCACAAAGCGCTCTCCTCCGGTTTGGGGCTTCTTCTTCCCCAGTGTGGTATACTCACTGAACCCAAACCCCTAAGTTCAGAGTTGAACCCAAAACGAAGCAATGCTACACGAGTTGTTACTTGCACTACTGGGCTACACCGGCGATCTCATAATCGACGAGAGGGAGCACTCCACCTCTCTCGGAATCGACTCTCCCATTTCCGACCACCCTACTTTCAACCTCGCTCCCGACATATCCTTCATCCAACCCAGCGAAAGGTACCCCTAATTTCAACCTCAATTCCTCAATTCAACTAACTCTTCCAATTCTTCACCAAATCGTCTCTACTTTAAATTTCAGGGATCTCATACAGAGAATCATCACCTTAGGGTTTTATTACAGAGAGCTTGACCGCTTCGCCACCAGGTCTCGGAATTTGAGCTGGATAAGGTCCGCAAAGCCGAGTCCTGCAGTCGCCGCCGGCAAAATTGAGAAGCCGAGTGTGTACCGGAGAGCCATTGCCAACGGAATTGTGGAGATACTCTCGGTTTATAGGTCCGCGGTTCTTCACATTGAGCAGAAATTGTTGGCAGAGTCCATTCCCATACTCGCAACTGTGACTCAAGGCCTCACGAAGGTTGGGTTTTTCGGATTTTTATGCTGCAATGTTGCTGTGTGTTGATGGTTTCTGCTTGTGGTTCTTATCATTAATTGGATTTTTTGCTAGTTTTTCGTGCTTTTGCTGCCGTTGTATGAGCTCATACTGGAGATTGAGAGGGATGACATTCGTGGGTCAGCTGCTTAATCTTTTGCATAAAAGATGCCATTGTGGAGTGCCGGAGTTGCAAACCTGCATTCAGAGGTACATACACCACTTTCTTCTAGTCAGTGGGACAATGTGTATGCAAGGAACTATACATTATGATTTAATGATGTCTGAAATGCATTGATTTTTACTTGAGCAAAATGAATTCTGAGCTGATTAGTATCCAATATATGTTTTTCTCGTGTTGGTAGCATAGGCTTCTCTGGCATGCACATCAGGTCATGTATAACCAGCTAGCAGCATGGATGGTGTATGGGATCCTCCAAGACCAGCATGGAGAGTTTTTCATTAGGAGGTAGTAAGGCCTTGTATTTTTTTTCCTTCCGATATGTAGCCTTCCACTTTGAGTTATACTCAATTGCAGTGGTTTATTTGGTTGGTTGTAACTCTTTTCAGGATGGAAGATAAGGATGTAGAGCATGGCTCATCTCATCAAGACATATCTGAAAAGTTGGCACGCATGTCAACGGACGATACATCAGATTGGCACTTGGGATTTCATATCTATTTGGTAATTTCGACTCTACATTATTGTATTCACGTGATAGATATGTAGGGAATCTTGATGGATCTTTCTTATCTTGAAAGACTAGATGTGTGCTAGTTTTTTGGGCAGTAATGATGCCCTAATCATACTCTCACTGTCACCTTTTCAAGGTCACAAGGACTTCAATATTTTATTACTAGCAGCCTCAAATAGAAACCAAAATTTGGAAATTTCTTGCTGTTACTTATAATTTATGTCCTGTTCTGTTTCTTTTTGTAGGATATGCTTCCCGAATATGTCCAGATGCGTGTCGCAGAATCAGTATTGTTTGCTGGCAAGGCCATCAGGGTTCTTCGCAATCCAAGTCATGCCTTTCGATTTCAGGATGATGTTTTACATCGCAGTGCCAAGGGGATCTCATAAAATCCAAGGATTTTCAGGGCGTTTCCCATTTCACAAAGACCCTTTTGTTGAGAAAGAGTTGATTGGAGAAGAAATGCTTCCGCAGTCTGAGGCCGATAAGATTGAAACTATGCTTTTGGAACTAAAGGTGCTTTCTTTTTTTGGGTACTATTATTGCTTGTTTTTCTTGCTGGTTAACTCCCCTTGTGTGCAATGAGTTGTTTTAGGTGATAGTTTGCATTTGATTCGCTGCAAAATTATTACTTTCTGATATATAGTTCTTCACAGGCTCTTATACTAGTGTTCTTATGTGCAGGAATCATCCGAGTTCCACAAAAGATCCTTTGAATGTGCAGTAGACTCAATACGGGCTATTGCTGCCAGCCATCTTTGGCAGGTGCTGAATATGACAAACTTGGTCCTTCCATGTTAAGAGCAAAAATTTACTGTATTCCCTCAATTTGTGCAGCTTGTGGTTGTACGTGCTGACTTGAATGGTCATCTAAAGGCACTGAAAGACTATTTTCTGTTAGCAAAAGGAGATTTCTTTCAGGTAAGGGTGTAAAAATATCTAAATATTGCTTCCTTCTGTGTTTCCAGTACCTTTTTAAACTATTATTCTCATGCCAGCGAGAATGTAATCCTTACCCTGAACTATTAAAGTGTTCTTAAGATAGACGTGCAGGAGGTACCAACTGCAGTATCATATCTGGTAGAGTTTCCCATTGAGATATGTCTTAACTGTAAATGATTGAATATGCCAGTGTTTTCTTGAAGAGAGTCGCCAATTGATGCGGCTACCTCCTCGCCAGTCAACCGCGGAGGCTGATCTTATGGTCCCTTTCCAGCTGGTAAGATTAGTATGATTCCTATGGATGTATTAGTTCACCTAGTTGCATCACTATCCTTTATTTTCTGATTGAATTCTTGTGGTTTGGAAACTTCCAATGCAGGCTGCTCTTAAGACTATAGGTGAGGAAGACAAACATTTCTCTAGAGTATCCTTAAGGTTTGATATTTTACTAGCCATTTTCTTATCAGTCATTTCACTTGAGATTTCAGAAACAATGATCACTCAACTATCTCTCTGTACCCTACTAGGATGCCGTCATTTGGGATGACTATTAAATCTTCCCAAGTAGATGTACCAAGGACAGATGGGAGTTCAGGCGCTTTACAATCAATTGCTTCTTCAGATATAACCCTTGATGGTTGGGATGGGATGCTCTTGAATACTTCGTTGATTGGCCCTTACAGTTGTTCTTTACCCCAGAAGTGCTCTCTAAGTAAGAGTCCACTGCTCGTTCTACTTGTGCATGTCATTGGTTCTATCTTTTGGTTTTGTCTGTTGAGGTTGGAACTGGTCCTTATTATTTTATATGCTTTGTACTTGGGAGGAGGTAAACAATCCTTTTCAGGGAAACTTGTAGCAGTTCAAATACTTGATTACTCCTGAACTGTTGACCTTGTTTTACTCACAAATGCTGTGAATGTACCCAGGTACTGCCGGGTTTTCCAATATTTGCTAAGGCTCAAGCGAACACAAATGGAGTTGGAGAAATCATGGGCCTCAGTGATGCATCAGGATCACACAGATTTTGCCACACATCGGAATGATCGTGTAAATTGCTCAGTATCACAACAGCGAAGGCAGCGAAGCAGACCAATGTGGCGTATTAGAGAGCATATGGCTTTCTTGATCAGAAATCTTCAATTTTATATACAGGTCATGATTGTTCATACACTTTCACTTCTGCATTTTCATAATTTTTAAGAGAAAACCATGAGTAGAAGTTTTTTACTTTTATGACTGATTGCTTCTATCCTAAATCTACATTTTCTGATTAGGTGGATGTGATAGAATCCCAATGGAATGTTTTGCAAGCTCATATCCAAGATTCTCATGACTTTAATGGACTTGTAGGCGTCCATCTGGAGTAAGTTTAATTTTCTGATTAGTTGGATGTGATTGCATACTTCTAATGTCTATTTTCTCTTCTTCTTCTTTTTTTTTTTTTTTTTGTAATATTAATTATGAATAGCTGTCATTTGTTAAAATTTATGTATATGCATAGAATCACTATCAATGAGAACCCCTTAAGAAAACAGTTGAGGCATGTTATTATCAATGTTAAATCAACGGTAACCACAGGAAAGCCATTCTAGAATCCACTTAGACAGTCTAGTTTTGCTTTCTATGCTTAAAGTTCCTCAGTTCCATTTATTTTTCTGGTTAGATGTTTTCTATTACTGATTGTGCTGAAGCCTTCGAGCAGAAGAGCTCCATATGCAGAAGAATTTGTTAGGGATAGAAATGGTCTTTGAGATACCTTTCCCCACTTAATATTTATACTGGCTATCTCTTTTAACAGTAGGGCAATTCAGGTTTAGTCAGCTATCACTTGTTCGAAACTTTGTCTTATTTGTCATGGAATCACCACTGCTTCTTGTTTCCACAGTGTCTGTAGTTTCTTGTATGATTCCTAAGTTGTGAAATGGCCATGATTCAGAGTAATACTGATGTAGTTCTAAAATTGTCTACAGGTACTTAAACGCTCTAATTTCACAATCTTTCTTGGACATTGGCTCTTTATCAAGGATACTTGACAGCATAATGAAACTTTGCATTCGGTTCTGCTGGAACATTGAGAACCAAGAAAGCAGCGCAAATACATCTGAATTGGAACATATTATAGAGGTGCTGGCCTACAAAGTTTCTATATGATTATCTGTGCAGTCAAAATTTTGGTAAAAGTTGGTATTCCCAAAAAAAAAAAAAAAAATCTTCTCTAATTATTGGCAAGAATGTTTTCCACATATTACTGAAACTGTCCTGTGAATTTACTCCCTTGCCTATCTATTTGTTTCTAGCAAGAGACTAGCCATTATTAATTTGAGTCTGTATGTTTAATTTTGGCTTTCACAAGACTCCTTGGTTGTGTAGTACGGACATACCGATACCCCCGAGCATATCTAGTTTTTGTTTGCCTTCGGAAATTCACCTAATGAACTCTTTTGAGTTCTTTTCTGGACTTTTTTCAAGTTAGCTTTCTTTTTATTTGTTCAGGAATTCAACAAGAAATCGAACTCCCTGTACACGATACTGCGCAGTAGTAGGCTTGTAGGGAGTCAGCGAGCCCCATTTCTTAGGCGTTTTCTGATGCGTCTGAACTTCAATTCCTTCTTTGAGGTAATCTCATACAAGACGATGGTCTAGATACTTCACTTTCTGCACTGCATTTTCCTAACAGTTCATTCTTCCTCTCTCAACAGGCGACAGCTAGAGGTGTGCTGAATGTTGTTAGACCACGCCCTGCAGTTTCTGTTTTGAATCAACAGTAGCATCTGTCTTACTAAAGGGGTTCAAAGTGATCCACGTTATCGCCAGGACTATGCCATGTGAGAACTGGTAAACTTCATTTTTGATCCTTAATATTTAATGCAAGGATACAGAGAACTTCATTTTGGTCTGAAACAGATTTTCTTGTGGCCTTTCTTGACAGTTTGGTGGTGCACCTTACTGATTGATGTATGTTCTTCCACAGTCAATCATCCAGATTTAGTGGGGGCCGTGAGATTTTTTATTGTTGATGTGAAGGGTCTTCTGGTCAATCCCCTCCTAGCTGAGAAATACATGAAGATCAGTTGGCGATTTATTTGGTAGCTTGGACTTTTGGGTGGACTCGTCACTTTGCAGCTTGCGGGTAACATTGACAGTCGGTTGGTGTATGAGTTGAGGGTTTTGGGTTTATGAGTTAGGTTGGTACTGAGTTAGGTTTGTTTTCGTTTTTCAGTGTGATACTTGTATATATGGCTTGTAAGAAAATGAATCTGAAGCTGTTCTATTAGATTCTGGAGATACTTTTTTCTACTGGTGAATAAAGTAGTGTTACTTTATTTCATCTAATTTGTCCGTCTTTCAGAAGTGAAGAATGAACTCCCAACTTTCCATACGAGTGTACTTTATTTTGTGCCTTGATGTTGCTTGCAAGCATGACAATTGGTACCAAAGATCAAACATAGATTCGGCTTTGTTTCACTTCGTTTCGAGATCAAAGAGCAAAAAGTCATATATATATATATATATGCTAGTAGAATCTGTCGTCAACAAACTTTCTACATGACAGCGACTGTTCAAAATTGAAAAACAAAAAGGCTTCAACATCTTACTTCTGCTCTTAATCTACAAAGATATGAGATTAGCAAGGAGCAGACACTAATATGGACCATTGATATCTGACACCAGAGGTATGCATAATACTATACCAACAAAGAAAAAAGAGTGAGATCAACCAAATTCCAAAACCTTTTATTACAAAAATTTACTATGTGGCGGTTAACAGAAAAAAACAAGACCACCAAAAGAAGCAAATATATTATTATAGCCTCCACTACCCAATTTCTATCATAGCTCTTCAAAACCTTCTTCATCCCCTTGTTCCTCAACTCTTTGAAATTCCCTTCTCCAAGTTTCCATCTGTCAACAATAATAATTAGGTGTAAAAAGTTGAAGCTGTATATATGGATAGCAAGAGGACTGAAGAAAAGTATCACAGTGAATATAATCAATCCTTGGAAGCAGCAAAATAACCACAGTGATTCAGTGCAGCAACTTTCAGGGATGACATGGGGAGAAATAATCGTCTCAACATGTCGAGTGGACAAATTGAGAAATTGATCCTCACTCACATAGCTACAACTAAAGCATTTGCTAATAAATCTTTATACTGAAGAACACCATACCTGATCATCAGAAAACCGCAGTTGTTCTGAGGAAAATAGTATATTCTTATAAGGTCCTGCTGCTAATTTCTTGCCTAAACTCTTTGCAACTTCTTC